>PIJE02000682.1:50017-205017 GCA_002895965.2 Coryphaenoides rupestris | reverse complement strand
TGTACACAAGCCGGGGGAAAAAGAAAGAAGAAAAAAACAAAAGCCTACCCACCCACATGTTCCATTAAAGCAGGGTTTCATGTTAAAGTGCCGTGGTGTGACTTTGGAGAGACCCAGCTTCACTCGTAATTGAGTCGGGGAGTTCTGAGAAGTGCGCAGATTTGAATATTAGACTTACGACGCCTTGAAACCAGGCACGGCTGGATGTTTTTTGTGTGTGTGTGTGTGTGTGTGTGTGTGTGTGTGTGTGTTTGTGTTAAGCGGGGTGTTGGGGCGGGGGGGTCTTTCTAAATAGCTGTTTGTTGCAGATGAGTGTAGGAAGTGTTTTTTGAAATGAGCGCAGAGCAGATAACAGAGGAGGTAGAAAGAATAGCAAATGGCACCCGAATGAAAGACGAGATACCTCCACGGTACCACCGCATTCTTCCTCTCCTGCTTCTTCTTCTTCTTCTCCTGGCTTTTGTGTGTGTGCGCTTCCCCCTCCGGAAAACACCAGAAGTCGACTGATTATCTCCCCCCCCCCCCCCCAGTATATTAAGCAGAACGAGGCACAGCTGTGCACGTTATCGACCGCCTCACGCACCCATTGATTGGGATTAGAAGCCAGGGAGTTTTTTAGGCAAAACAGGCAAAGAGTGCTCGTGATTGGCTGGGATTTTCCAAGGACACGGTGACATCAGAGATGGGCAGTTCAGAGGTCAGTGGAATACATTATCCGTGGGAGCAGACCGCCTATACATTTTTATAGATAATGTAGCCGCATTGTCTGTTTGATGGAGAGATCAGGAATTAATAAATTCGAATCAAAGATGAAACGGTGGTAGAGAGCTTTGTAATCTAAAAAAGAATGCGCACGTTAAGAGCACACCGTATTTTTTCAGAGAAGGAGGAGATTTTTTTTTTGTTGATAGATTCATAAACCTTTTGAAAGGTTTGCCTTCTGTCGTGTTACTTCAGATCTCGGGGTGAGGATGTTGCTTCTATTCCAGGAAGCCCACAGAAGACGGGGGTACAAAGAGTCATCTTAACTTTATGCAAAGCGGCCCGGCTTTTAAACACGCTACACATGCTGTCAAACTGTGGAGGCGTTGTGTCCTGTCAAAAAAAAAAAATAGAGAAGAAGAAAAAAAATACACACTATTGACATGACTCTCAGACGAGCTGCAAACATCTCCTCCACCATCAAAACGCAATTACATATGCATGCATAACAATTCGTATCAGATATGCTAATCATGTGGCCAGCATCCTCAGAGAAGAAGATGATATATATATGTATATATTATATATATAAAATGATAATCATATAAAAAATTATTTTCTAGACTCTCCCCAGCTGCACAGAATGCAGAGACAGACACGTAAAAAAAAAGGTTTCATTAAATCAGTTATTTTCCTTCCATCAAATGTAGACAACAATCACAAAGCCCCCAATCACCCCAAATCCCCAGACTGTAAAGACACAAACAATAACACTGATGCTCCCATGCTAGTATAGCAACATTATACGACACTTCCATGATATTACACTAAAAGGACAGCACACACTAAGAGAGTTTACCAACACTACCCGACCACACTAGTACAGCTACAGCCTGAGCAGCTGATGCCTCCCTCTCCGTCAGCACGATTAAAAACAACAGTTTATAAACCAGTGATTATTTGGATCTTGTCCGTCCGACGCGTGGTTCCCACCGGACTGGATGTCCGGGGTGAACCACAGGGACCGCTGAGCCAGCCGGAACCCAGGGTGATCAGAGGGGCACTGCCTCCTCCATTTCCTCCCATTTTTCTCCCTTTCCCCTTCTTTTCCTCCCCTTTCTTGCTCCTCCTGGAGGGAGATCCTCCCAGGTGACTCCCACCTCCCACCTTCGACCTCCCCCCTCCTCCTCCCTCCTCCTCCTCCCAGAAGCAAGGGCAGAGGTGGGTTAGTGTGTTAAAAGGAAGGAAAGACCTTTAAGCAGAAACTAGTATCACAACAGCTTCTTAAATAATGCATCTTAGCTTGGCAGGGGTTTAAACACAAACACACACACGCACACGCGCACAGACACACCACAAAACAAAGAACCATATGCGCGCGGACACACATATACACACACATGCATGCACACACAAACACATGCACGTACACACGCCTGCACGCGCACACAGGTCCCCTTCCTTTGTCGTGAACTGAGTGCAGGTTGTTTAAAGGTATAATACAGAGCTAAAACACTTTGACGTTGTTCAAAAATGTCTAGCATCGATTTGCTCGTTAATTGCAATTTGTCACACAGAAAAACACACTAATTATCACCCAAGTTCATTAGAAGTCTAATATCCAAATGATATGAATTCAACAAGTATCATAAATCTGAAACTCCAAATAGAAATTCCTTAGAAATCTAACATTTCAGATCATTAGAAAATGTATATCCTGAATCATTAGAAAGCCAACATCTATGTATAAGAGACTATTATTGTTGTGAAAGTTGCAATGGCTGCATGCGATGCCATGGGCCATCATTTGGCAGTCCCTTCATGATAACGGCAGCGGGTTTAGAATTGGCAGCTCAACTGGGACAGTTAGCCTGACCTCGCCACGGCGAGCAAACTTTAACTTTTCTCAACTTTAACTTTTTTGGTGCTGGATTTTGCTCCTTCACAGAGTTGTTGTCGCCACTACTTTGGTGAACATTTTGGTGTGCAGCTATTGCTGAGGCTAGCAGGTTTATGACGAGAACAGAGTAAATGGGCTGGGTTAACAGTGACTACCAGGCTGTTTCCCCTCCCAACAAGGCCACGCCTAGGCAGCTGTACGGAGGTCAGGGCCACGGCCCAAGCCTGCAAAGCCCAAGTGCATTCTGCATTCATGAGGCTGTTGACGACAAACGTGTGCCCTACTACTAAATGACTGCCATAGGAACTGCAAAAATCTCATATGCTTCTGAAACAGAACAGCTGAGCTTATGGTTTGATGCTCCAGCAATTTGAAGTCCTGTTAAAGCCCACTGCTGCAAAGTAAAATACTACAGTAAGCAGTCAAACTGAACCTGGGGTGGGCTGTACATCACCAATAGAAATACCTTAAGGACGTCAAATTGTTTTATCTTTAATGACCTCATTGTAATCATACATTTGTGACCTCATCAGATCAGTGTCAGATAAGCATGCACACCCATGTTTTTGTGCCGTGGTGTGTGTGTGTGTGTGTGTGTGTGTGTGTGTGTGTGTGTGTGTGTGTGTGGTGTGTGTGTGTTCACAAAAAAGCGGTGGTGTGACATAGGCAGGAACCGGGTCTGTGGAACCCAGCGTGGTGCCTCTCATTAGCTAGCGACTGGCGTGCACCTTGATGGCGCCGGTGAGTGCCGCCGCGCTCCACTTCCGCGAGAAGCAAAAATAAATAAAAACAAAACAAGGAATAAACTGAAGAGTGTCGCTTTTGTCTAAAAAACACACAAAAAACACCATAAAGAGCGAATGATCAACGTTGTCGTGCTGATAAAACGAAAGCGCCATTGCCGCCGCTACCAGCGCCGGAGCCACGTCTAAAACAGGTGTAAGGGCGTAGAGATGATGTCGTCTGCGTGCAACAGCTTCAAAAGCACCGCGTGTCACCGGCTTGAAAGGCAGCGGCACGGCCCGGGAGACGGCTGTTTAAGATTTCCTCACCCGCCAGGAGGCCCCGCCCTCACCCTAAATCCTGGATGACATTTCCCCTAAATAACAGAAGAAACTTCTAGAAATTGTTGGAAATCTAATGTGTCAATGACTCCAAATCTCAAATCGTCTCAACCGTATCCCAAAGCATTCTAATGATAACCACCCCAGAATCATTAGAAATGTAATATCCCAAATTAAAGCATCCCACAATCATTATGAATCTGAAATTCTTCTTTAGAAATGCAATTGCCTCAGAACATCTGAGATTTGATATCACAAATCATTAGAACCCCACATCTCAAATCTTCAGAAATCAAACATCTGCCATCATTATAAATCTACAATCTCAAATCACTAGAAATAAAACATCCTAAATGAATTTGCACTCCAAGAGCACACCATAGATAATTGTCATCCCGGTTTGAGTATTATGGAGTTTTATGCATCCTTTGAGTGTATAGTGTGTGTTCATTGGTGTTTGAATAATGTATGGCATCTGATCCTCTCTATTAGGAGTAATATGGAGTGTATGATCCGGTGTGTTTGAATAAAATATCGCACAGGGCTCCAGCGAGGATAAAATACCTGCCGTTCAACTGGGAATCAAACGCTCCGTTGAAGCTGAAGGAGGTCTTTGGTGCTCCCGACTGTGATACCTCTGCTTCTCCTTCCCTCGCGATTAGCAACCAGCGTGGCCGACAAGCTACAGGGCAGCAGACCTCAGATCAGTCAGTAAGACTAGTGCGTTAAGCAACCAGCGTAGCCGACAAGCTACAGGGCAGCAGACCTCAGATCAGTCAGTAAGACTAGTGGTTAGCAACCAGCGTAGCCGACAAGCTACAGGGCAGCAGACCTCAGATCAGTCAGTAAGACTAGTGGTTAGCAACCAGCGTAGCCGACAAGCTACAGGGCAGCAGACCTCAGATCAGTCAGTAAGACTAGTGGTTAGCAACCAGCGTAGCCGACAAGCTAGAGGGAAGCAGACCTCAGATCAGTCAGTAAGACTAGTGGTTAGCAACCAGCGTAGCCGACAAGCTAGAGGGAAGCAGACCTCAGATCAGTCAGTAAGACTAGTGGTTAGCAACCAGCGTAGCCGACAAGCTAGAGAGAAGCAGACCTCAGATCAGTCAGTAAGACTAGTGGTTAGCAACCAGCGTAGCCGACAAGCTAGAGGGAAGCAGACCTCAGATCAGTCAGTAAGACTAGTGGTTAGCAACCAGCGTAGCCGACAAGCTAGAGGGAAGCAGACCTCAGATCAGTCAGTAAGACTAGTGGTTAGCAACCAGCGTAGCCGACAAGCTACAGGGAAGCAGACCTCAGATCAGTCAGTAAGACTAGTGGTTAGCAACCAGCGTAGCCGACAAGCTAGAGGGAAGCAGACCTCAGATCAGTCAGTAAGACTAGTGGTTAGCAACCAGCGTAGCTGACAAGCTACATCCATAAAGGACCTCCTGAAGGCTGGGAGATGAAGGTCTCTCAGAGGTGGGATGTTCAAGGTGTGACGGACCCTATTCAAGTGGGGGGTTATTTCAGGTGTACGGTCCATTGAGGTGTAAAGACGCATAGGAGTACCCCCTGCATCGTAACCCACCTTCCCCTCTCTCCTCCACCCTCAAATGGACAGAGAGGAAGTTGGATGGAGAAAGAGAACGAGTTGGACAGAGAGAGAGAAAGAGAGAGAGAGAGAGATGGGAGACAGAGACGGAGAAAGATTGTTTGTGGTGTAAAACAGAAACAGTTGGAAAAACTCAAATCAATAGAGCAGTCATCGGGGAGGCAGTCAGCCAGGGTCAAGAGACATAGAGATAGACAGAGAGAGGGAGAGCAGGAGAGGGGGTGAGAAGGGGGAGGGAGGAGGAGAGGAGTGGGAGAGAGCTATACCAACACACTGAGAGGGGAGAGAGAAATCAACGAAAGTAATAATTACAAAAAAAATCAGGGGACAGAGGAGAGATGGAGATTGGGGGAAAGAACAAGAGAAAGAAATAGACAGAGACACAGAGAGAGTGAGAGAGGAAGAGAGAGAGAGAGAGAGAAAGTGAGGGAGAAAGAAAGCAAGGAAAAGAAAAAGGGGGAGACAGAAGAGAAGGGAGAGACACCAGTGAATAAATGGAGGGAAAGAGAGGGGGGAATGAGGGAGGGAGAAGGAGAGAAGGGGGGGGGTGGAGAAGGAGGAGGAGGAGGAGGAGGAGGGGAGTGGGAGTCGGAGGAAGCTGGTGTCTGGCATGCAGTAGGGGAACAGAGCAGACCTCCCTGGGTCACCGCCTGAGAAGGAGGTGAGATTAGAAGGAAGTGGAGGAGGGAGTTTAGAGGAGCGGGGAGGGCAAGGGGGGAGGCGGGGGAGGAGGAAGTGTGTGTGTGTGTGGTGGGGAGGGGGGAGACCGGCATGGTGGTATACCTGGCAAGCAGCAGGGACCAACTGGCCCATTAGCCCCTGGCTACCTACATATGGTTCAGTGAACCCCCCCATGGTGGTATACCTGGCAAGCAGCAGGGACCAACTGGCCCTCTCCCTCCCCCCCCTCTCCCTCTCCCCCCCCCCTCCCTCCCTCCCTCCCTTCCATCTCGGCTGCCTTTCTTTCCGTCTATAAAAAGGAAGGAAGCCGGCTCTGGCTTTAACCCCTTCCCCGCCGCCGAGAGACACCGCACACCTGACCTCCAATTTCTGATTCACTTCACGTTTGATGTCTATTCTTGGGGAGTGTTCAACAAAAAAAACAAAAAATGTATAAAATATATAAAAATAAAAAGCACACAGAACACAAAGGCTTCAGGAGGACGGGCTGCTACTGCTACGTGGAGCGCGGGAGCTACGGCGAGCGGGAGCTACGGCGAGCGTGAGCTACGGCGAGCGTGAGCTACGTGGACGGCGCGCGGGAGCCGCGGCGCGCGTGCACCGTCCGGGAACACACCCCCACGCGCGCACGCGTCTTAAGGAGCGGCCGCACTCGTCTTGGGGGATGCGGCGTTGTGACCATTGTCTGCGCTGAATGGCGCCGGGCATTAGCATGACAATGGCGACAGCATGCATGGCGGCTTAGCCAGATCATTAGGGGCTATATATTTATGTATACTTTCACATTTCGCTCGCTGGGACACATTCAAATGCTGATGAGGTCAGGAGGAGGGCCACCGCCGACCGGGGCCCCCAGTCTTAACATGGGACACCACTGAACAGCCCCCCCCCCCCCCCACTCCTTCCCTTCTGGTGGGGCTCCTAGTTACCCCGGCGTTAGCCACGACATTCTCGTCAGACAAGCGGTTTAAGCGGCTGCTTGGAAATGGCGGTGAGGGGAACTTACTGGCTCAGAAGGAACTGGCTTGTTGACGATGAGTTTTTTTTAAAGGGCTAGTAAGCTACTGGGCAAAGTGTGGAAAGGTGTGTTTGAACTGAAGCCGTATCAAAGTTAAACCAAGGTTGCATTGGGAGCCCACTTTCCGGGTCGTTTACTGTGGCTCTATCCATTTGATTGGACAATTAAACAATAATGTAGAAGAGAGGGAATATTTTTCAAGGAAAAAGGAAATTCTGCTTCCTGACAACATAATTTGAAAGGAATCAAAAAAAGCTATTCCGTGTATTAAATGCACTCATCTCAACATTGGAACCCTCCAAACACAAAAACAGAAACAGAAAATAAATCTAAATTTAAAAAACAAATCTTTTAATTTTTTTGTACTTCAAACATGTGATATGTTGAATAAATCAGGAGGAACAGTAAGCTCCACAGAAAGCATGATTTCAGAGAGACGGCGCAGACAACCATAGGGCACGGAGAAGCTCAACCAAAGTGTTTAGAGTCGCCGCGGGAGACGGGCGTGGAGCTGTAATGGCCGCCAGCCTCTGGGCGCACACATCTCTAGTTCATCGTCTCCTCGTGCTGTTGTGATCAAGGCCATGCCGTCACCGCCGCCGCCGCCGCCACGGGCTGCACAACACGCCGGGAACGAGTTTCATTGTTGGACTACAGCAGGCGGCTTCTGTTTCTTAATGGCATGCATGCTCATTAGAAACATTTATGGATCAATGTTTGATATATACGGTATATATATAGATATATATTTATAGTGTGTGTGTGTGTGTTCTGCTCTCCCACTCACTGGTTTGTTTGTTAAAAAGCAAAGTGTCGACCAAACCCCGGGGAGAGATCATGGTGTTGACTTCTTAAATCTGTGCTGGGCGAAACACAAGGAAAGAGAAAGGGGGGGGGGGGGGGGGGGGGGGGGGGGGGGGGGGGGGGGGGGGGGGGGGGGGGGCGGTGGGGGGGGGGGGGAGGTGGGGTGGGGGGGGGAGAGAGAGAGTGCCCTGGACGTGTGCTTTGCATCAGGTTGAGCTGGATGTGGTATTTAACATGTTTTGAGTGTTGTTACAGACATGTCTGGGTGTGTCTGGATGTTGTTATTGCTCTGCCAAGATGCAAGATGTCATCTGCAGTAATTCCAATTTAATTATTTACCATTATTTACTAATTATTTATGAGTAATTTATCACATGCTTCCATCCAAAGTGACTAACAGTGGATTCAAACACATTTCATTGAGGAGCAGGTTGGGGTGAAGGCTCCATGCTCGGAGATACCTACAGGTAGACTGTGGATGCCGGGGATCGAACCCGGTGTTGAGGGAGTCTCGCCCTGCAGGGTACTACAGAATAGGGGCCTGTGACTACGGGGGGACAGGCACTGGATAACAGGACAAAACCCAGACATCGACAGGTGGCGGTCGAACCGTGACAACGCCTGCCGCGAACCACCGTGGCTGTCGCCGTGGAGACCAGAGGACAAACAGCGAGAGACCCCGAGACACACACGCACGTGCACGCGCACACACAATCAAATATACCAGTACAGATGTGACTGACTATATATATATTTATAAATATATATCTATATTTATCTTACGTTCAGGAAAATTATCTGTAGTAACATTAGGAAGCAACTAAAATTAGAGGAAATTCTAGAAGTTATATCTATGTGAATTAGTGTAATTAATTATTAAGACAGATAAAAAATAAACCTAACCATTAAATTATATTAATTGTAATATCATTATTATATATCCATGTATATACAAATTATTTGTAGCCTAATTAGACTGAGACTTTGTATTTCATTTATATTTTGTACTTATTTGTATATTTGTTTTGATGTTTAAATCTTTATTCTTTTTTTGTATACATTATAATTTCCAGTAAAAGGAAAATTCCATATAATATAAAAGAAATATTATATTAATCAAATAACTAATGTGCATTTAGGAATTTTACACCCTCTGTTTTAGCGCTGTGTAAAATTCCCACATTTTGTGCCCGTGGAACTATAACCGACATTAAGAAAAACACTATTAAACAATTTGTATATGCTAAGATATATTTCTCTGACAAAAACCATAACATAAGCTTTAGTGTAAATTTCCCCTTGCTCTGTAATTCACAATTTCAACAGCTTTGCTGTAAAAAATAAATTAAAAAAAGGTGGTGACAACCAGTCAAGATGGCGGCTGAGGAGAGGTCCACCGCGCTGCCGCGTCCTCAGAGTCATTTCAGGGTTAGTTCCTCTCCAAGCCGCAGCCAAACACACGCGCAGAAGAGACAAGAGGCATGGATTTCAGGGAGAGCGTTCACGTTCGCTTGTACACAAGCCGGGGGAAAAAAAAAGAAGAAAAAAACAAAAGCCTACCCACCCACATGTTCCATTAAAGCAGGGTTTCATGTTAAAGTGCCGTGGTGTGACTTTGGAGAGACCCAGCTTCACTCGTAATTGAGTCGGGGAGTTCTGAGAAGTGCGCAGATTTGAATATTAGACTTACGACGCCTTGAAACCAGGCACGGCTGGATGTTGTGTGTGTGTGTGTGTGTGTGTGTGTGTGTGTGTGTGTGTTTGTGTTAAGCGGGGTGTTGGGGCGGGGGGGTCTTTCTAAATAGCTGTTTGTTGCAGATGAGTGTAGGAAGTGTTTTTTGAAATGAGCGCAGAGCAGATAACAGAGGAGGTAGAAAGAATAGCAAATGGCACCCGAATGAAAGACGAGATACCTCCACGGTACCACCGCATTCTTCCTCTCCTGCTTCTTCTTCTTCTTCTCCTGGCTTTTGTGTGTGTGCGCTTCCCCCTCCGGAAAACACCAGAAGTCGACTGATTATCTCCCCCACCCCCCCCCCAGTATATTAAGCAGAACGAGGCACAGCTGTGCACGTTATCGACCGCCTCACGCACCCATTGATTGGGATTAGAAGCCAGGGAGTTTTTTAGGCAAAACAGGCAAAGAGTGCTCGTGATTGGCTGGGATTTTCCAAGGACACGGTGACATCAGAGATGGGCAGTTCAGAGGTCAGTGGAATACATTATCCGTGGGAGCAGACCGCCTATACATTTTTATAGATAATGTAGCACGCATAGCCCCCCCCCCCCCACCCAAAGATAAAACTTTACTTTGAGACGTCTGTGTGCCGGGGCATTGTCTGTTTGATGGAGAGATCAGGAATTAATAAATTCGAATCAAAGATGAAACGGTGGTAGAGAGCTTTGTAATCTAAAAAAGAATGCGCACGTTAAGAGCACACCGTATTTTTTCAGAGAAGGAGGAGATTTTTTTTTTGTTGATAGATTCATAAACCTTTTGAAAGGTTTGCCTTCTGTCGTGTTACTTCAGATCTCGGGGTGAGGATGTTGCTTCTATTCCAGGAAGCCCACAGAAGACGGGGGTACAAAGAGTCATCTTAACTTTATGCAAAGCGGCCCGGCTTTTAAACACGCTACACATGCTGTCAAACTGTGGAGGCGTTGTGTCCTGTCAAAAAAAAAAAATAGAGAAGAAGAAAAAAAATACACACTATTGACATGACTCTCAGACGAGCTGCAAACATCTCCTCCACCATCAAAACGCAATTACATATGCATGCATAACAATTCGTATCAGATATGCTAATCATGTGGCCAGCATCCTCAGAGAAGAAGATGATATATATATATATTATATATATAAAATGATAATCATATAAAAAATTATTTTCTAGACTCTCCCCAGCTGCACAGAATGCAGAGACAGACACGTAAAAAAAAAAAGGTTTCATTAAATCAGTTATTTTCCTTCCATCAAATGTAGACAACAATCACAAAGCCCCCAATCACCCCAAATCCCCAGACTGTAAAGACACAAACAATAACACTGATGCTCCCGTGCTAGTATAGCAACATTATACGACACTTCCATGATATTACACTAAAAGGACAGCACACACTAAGAGAGTTTACCAACACTACCCGACCACACTAGCACAGCTACAGCCTGAGCAGCTGATGCCTCCCTCTCCGTCAGCACGATTAAAAACAACAGTTTATAAACCAGTGATTATTTGGATCTTGTCCGTCCGACGCGTGGTTCCCACCGGACTGCATGTCCGGGGTGAACCACAGGGACCGCTGAGCCAGCCGGAACCCAGGGTGATCAGAGGGGCACTGCCTCCTCCATTTCCTCCCATTTTTCTCCCTTTCCCCTTCTTTTCCTCCCCTTTCTTGCTCCTCCTGGAGGGAGATCCTCCCAGGTGACTCCCACCTCCCACCTCCGACCTCCCCCCTCCTCCTCCCTCCTCCTCCCAGAAGCAAGGGCAGAGGTGGGTTAGTGTGTTAAAAGGAAGGAAAGACCTTTAAGCAGAAACTAGTATCACAACAGCTTCTTAAATAATGCATCTTAGCTTGGCAGGGGTTTAAACACAAACACACACACGCACACGCGACACACCACAAAACAAAGAACCATATGCGCGCGACCACACATATACACACACATGCATGCACACACACACACAGCACACACACACGCGCACGTTTACGCACGCTGCACGCGCACACAGGTCCCCTTCCTTTGTCGTGAACTGAGTGCAGGTTGTTTAAAGGTATAATACAGAGCTAAAACACTTTGACGTTGTTCAAAAATGTCTAGCATCAATTTGCTCGTTAATTGCAATTTGTCACACAGAAAAACACACTAATTATCACCCAAGTTCATTAGAAGTCTAATATCCAAATGATATGAATTCAACAAGTATCATAAATTCTGAAACTCCAAATAAAATTCCTTAGAAATCTAACATTTCAGATCATTAGAAAATGTATATCCTGAATCATTAGAAAGCCAACATCTATGTATAAGAGACTATTATTGTTGTGAAAGTTGCAATGGGCAGCATGCGATGCCATGGCCATCATTTGGCAGTCCCTTCATGATAACGGCAGCGGGTTTAGAATTGGCAGCTCAACTGGGACAGTTAGCCTGACCTCGCCACGGCGAGCAAACTTAACTTTTCTCAACTTTAACTTTTTTGGTGCTGGATTTTGCTCCTTCACAGAGTTGTTGTCGCCACTACTTTGGTGAACATTTTGGTGTGCAGCTATTGCTGAGGCTAGCAGGTTTATGACGAGAACAGAGTAAATGGGCTGGCGTTTAACAGTGACTACCAGGCTGTTTCCCCTCCAACAAGGCCACGCCTAGGCAGCTGTACGGAGGTCAGGGCCACGGCCAAGCCTGCAAAGCCCAAGTGCATTCTGCATTCACGAGGCTGTTGACGACAAACGTGTGCCCTACTACTAAATGACTGCCATAGGAACTGCAAAAATCTCATATGCTTCTGAAACAGAACAGCTGAGCTTATGGTTTGATGCTCCAGCAATTTGAAGTCCTGTTAAAGCCCACTGCTGCAAAGTAAAATACTACAGTAAGCAGTCAAACTGAACCTGGGGTGGGCTGTACATCACCAATAGAAATACCTTAAGGACGTCAAATTGTTTTATCTTTAATGACCTCATTGTAATCATACATTTGTGACCTCATCAGATCAGTGTCAGATAAGCATGCACACCCATGTTTTTGTGCCGTGTGTGTGTGTGTGTGTGTGTGTGTGTGTGTGTGTGTGTGTGTGTGTGTGTGTGTGTGTGTGTGTGTGTGTGTTTCACAAAAAAGCGGTGGTGTGACATAGGCAGGAACCGGGTGCTGTGGAACCCAGCGTGGTGCCTCTCATTAGCTAGCGACTGGCGTGCACCTTGATGGCGCCGGTGAGTGCCGCCGCGCTCCACTTCCGCGAGAAGCAAAAATAAATAAAAACAAAACAAGGAATAAACTGAAGGAGTGTCGCTTTTGTCTAAAAAACACACAAAAAAACACCATAAAGAGCGAATGATCAACGTTGTCGTGCTGATAAAACGAAAGCGCCATTGCCGCCGCTACCAGCGCCGGAGCCACGTCTAAACAGGTGTAAGGGCGTAGAGATGATGTCGTCTGCGTGCAACAGCTTCAAAAGCACCGCGTGTCACCGGCTTGAAAGGCAGCGGCACGGCCCGGGAGACGGCTGTTTAAGATTCCTCACCCGCCAGGAGGCCCCGCCCTCACCCTAATCCTGGATGACATTTCCCTAAATAACAGAAGAAACTTCTAGAAATTGTTGGAAATCTAATGTGTCAATGACTCCAAATCTCAAATCGTCTCAACCGTAATCCCAAAGCATTCTAATGATAACCACCCCAGATCATTAGAAATGTAATATCCCAAATTAAAGCATCCCACAATCATTATGAATCTGAAATTCTTCTTTAGAAATGCAATGCCTCAGAACATCTGAGATTTGATATCCCAAATCATTAGAAACCCCACATCTCAAATCTTCAGAAATCAAACATCTGCCATCATTATAAATCTACAATCTCAAATCACTAGAAATAAAACATCCTAAATGATTTGCACTCCAAGAGCACACCATAGATAATTGTCATCCCGGTTTGAGTATTATGGAGTTTTATGATCCTTTTGAGTGTATAGTGTGTGTTCATTGGTGTTTGAATAATGTATGGCATCTGATCCTCTCTATTAGGAGTAATATGGAGTGTATGATCCGGTGTGTTTGAATAAAATATCGCACAGGGCTCCAGCGAGGATAAAATACCTGCCGTTCAACTGGGAATCAAACGCTCCGTTGAAGCTGAAGGAGGTCTTTGGTGCTCCCGACTGTGATACCTCTGCTTCTCCTTCCCTCGCGATTAGCAACCAGCGTGGCCGACAAGCTACAGGGCAGCAGACCTCAGATCAGTCAGTAAGACTAGTGGTTAGCAACCAGCGTAGCCGACAAGCTACAGGGCAGCAGACCTCAGATCAGTCAGTAAGACTAGTGGTTAGTAACCAGCGTGGCCGACAAGCTACAGGGCAGCAGACCTCAGATCAGTCAGTAAGACTAGTGGTTAGCAACCAGCGTAGCCGACAAGCTGGAGAGAAGCAGACCTCAGATCAGTCAGTAAGACTAGTGGTTAGCAACCAGCGTAGCCGACAAGCTAGAGGGAAGCAGACCTCAGATCAGTCAGTAAGACTAGTGGTTAGCAACCAGCGTAGCTGACAAGCTACATCCATAAAGGACCTCCTGAAGGCTGGGAGATGAAGGTCTCTCAGAGGTGGGATGTTCAAGGTGTGACGGACCCTATTCAAGTGGGGGGTTATTTCAGGTGTACGGTCCATTGAGGTGTAAAGACGCATAGGAGTACCCCCTGCATCGTAACCCACCTTCCCCTCTCTCCTCCACCCTCAAATGGACAGAGAGGAAGTTGGATGGAGAAAGAGAGCGAGTTGGACAGAGAGAGAGAAAGAGAGAGAGAGAGAGATGGGAGACAGAGACGGAGAAAGATTGTTTGTGGTGTAAAACAGAAACAGTTGGAAAAACTCAAATCAATAGAGCAGTCATCGGGGAGGCAGTCAGCCAGGGTCAAGAGACATAGAGATAGACAGAGAGAGGGAGAGCAGGAGAGGGGGTGAGAAGGGGGAGGAGGAGGAGAGGAGTGGGAGAGAGCTATACCAACACACTGAGAGGGGAGAGAGAAATCAACGAAAGTAATAATTACAAAAAAATCAGGGGACAGAGGAGAGATGGAGATTGGGGGAAAGAACAAGAGAAAGAAATAGACAGAGACACAGAGAGAGTGAGAGAGGAAGAGAGAGAGAGAGAGAGAAAGTGAGAGAGAAAGCAAGGAAAATAAAAAGGGGGAGACAGAAGAGAAGGGAGAGACACCAGTGAAAAAATGGAGGAAAAGAGAGGGGGGAATGAGGGAGGGAGAAAGGATGAGAGAAGGGGGGGGGTGGAGAAGGAGGAGGAGGAGGAGGAGGGAGTGGGAGTCGGAGGAAGCTGGTGTCTGGCATGCAGTAGGGGAACAGAGCAGACCTCCCTGGGTCACCGCCTGAGAAGGAGGTGAGATTAGAAGGAAGTGGAGGAGGGAGTTTAGAGGAGCGGGGAGGGCAAGGGGGGAGGCGGGGGAGGAGGAAGTGTGTGTGTGTGTGGTGGGGAGGGGGGAGACCGGCATGGTGGTATACCTGGCAAGCAGCAGGGACCAACTGGCCCATTAGCCCCTGGCTACCTACATATGGTTCAGTGACCCCCCCACTGAGAACAGCGCCTCTCCCTCTCCCGCCCCCCCCCCTCCCCGTGACTCCCCCCCCCCTCCCTCCCTCCCTTCCATCTCGGCTGCCTTTCTTTCCGTCTATAAAAAGGAAGGAAGCCGGCTCTGGCTTTAACCCCTTCCCCGCCGCCGAGAGACACCGCACACCTGACCTCCAATTTCTGATTCACTTCACGTTTGATGTCTATTCTTGGGGAGTGTTCAACAAAAAAAACAAAAAATGTATAAAATATATAAAAATAAAAAGCACACAGAACACAAAGGCTTCAGGAGGACGGGCTGCTACTGCTACGTGGAGCGCGGGAGCTACGGCGAGCGGGAGCTACGGCGAGCGTGAGCTACGTGGACGGCGCGCGGGAGCCGCGGCGCGCGTGCACCGTCCGGGAACACACCCCCACGCGCGCACGCGTCTTAAGGAGCGGCCGCACTCGTCTTGGGGGATGCGGCGTTGTGACCATTGTCTGCGCTGAATGGCGCCGGGCATTAGCATGACAATGGCGACAGCATGCATGGCGGCTTAGCCAGATCATTAGGGGCTATATATTTATGTATACTTTCACATTTCGCTCGCTGGGACACATTCAAATGCTGATGAGGTCAGGAGGAGGGCCACCGCCGACCGGGGCCCCCAGTCTTAACATGGGACACCACTGAACAGCCCCCCCCCCCCCCCCCCCCACTCCCGCCCTTCTGGTGGGGCTCCTAGTTACCCCGGCGTTAGCCACGACATTCTCGTCAGACAAGCGGTTTAAGCGGCTGCTTGGAAATGGCGGTGAGGGGAACTTACTGGCTCAGAAGGAACTGGCTTGTTGACGATGAGTTTTTTTTAAAGGGCTAGTAAGCTACTGGGCAAAGTGTGGAAAGGTGTGTTTGAACTGAAGCCGTATCAAAGTTAAACCAAGGCTGCGTTGGGAGCCCACTTTCCGGGTCGTTTACTGTGGCTCTATCCATTTGATTGGACAATTAAACAATAATGTAGAAGAGAGGGAATATTTTTCAAGGAAAAAGGAAATTCTGCTTCCTGACAACATAATTTGAAAGGAATCAAAAAAAGCTATTCCGTGTATTAAATGCACTCATCTCAACATTGGAACCCTCCAAACACAAAAACAGAAACAGAAAATAAATCTAAATTTAAAAAAACAAATCTTTTAATTTTTTGTACTTCAAACATGTGATATGTTGAATAAATCAGGAGGAACAGTAAGCTCCACAGAAAGCATGACTTCAGAGAGACGGCGCAGACAACCATAGGGCGCGGAGAAGCTCAACCAAAGTGTTTAGAGTCGCCGCGGGAGACGGGCGTGGAGCTGTAATGGCCGCCAGCCTCTGGGCGCACACATCTCTAGTTCATCGTCTCCTCGTGCTGTTGTGATCAAGGCCATGCCGTCACCGCCGCCGCCGCCGCCACGGGCTGCACAACACGCCGGGAACGAGTTTCATTGTTGGACTACAGCAGGCGGCTTCTGTTTCTTAATGGCATGCATGCTCATTAGAAACATTTATGGATCAATGTTTGATATATACGGTATATATATAGATATATATTTATAGTGTGTGTGTGTGTGTTCTGCTCTCCCACTCACTGGTTTGTTTGTTAAAAAGCAAAGTGTCGACCCCCCCCCCCCAAAACAGCGCGCCGCAGCACAGCACACACGCACGCGCACACACACACACACACACACACACACACACACACACACACACACACACACACCAGAGCATGATTCATAATATATTTCATAAATACTTTATGAACTCTGCCGCCATACTTAAACCAGTCTGGGTTAAAAAGGAAGGGGGTGAAAGGGAGACAGAAAACAGTGTCACCTGTTCTGGTTGCTGCTTGTCAGCGCATCACTGGAGACTGGGTGTCACCTGTCACTTCTAGTTTACACAAGACGGGGGGTGGGTGGGTGGGGTGGGTGGGTGGGGGCGTAGAAGAGGAGGGGAGAGGAGGAGGAGGAGAAGGTGGTGGTGGTTGGGGGGAGGGATGGGGCAGAGAAATGAAGAGGATGATGTGGGAGGAAGGAACACAGAGAAGGAGGCGCAGAGGGGTGAGGAAGAGGGGTGAGGAGGTGGAGGCGGAGGCAGTGGACGGGTGAGGAGCAGGTATTGGAGGAAGAGTTGGGATGAAGAGGAGGAGGAGGAGATCAGGGGCCAGTGGAAAGAAGGGGATGTCATTGGGAAAAGGGAGCATGGAGGAGATGGGTGAGGAGAAAGAGTTGGGATGAGGAGGTATAAAGAAGGGGTGAGGAGAGGTAAAGAAGGGGTGAAGAGGAGGAGGTGTAGAGGGGTGAGGAGAAGGGATGAGGAGGTATAAAGGGTTGAGGAGGAGGTGGTGTAAAGGAGGGGTGAGGAGGAGGAGGTGTAAAGGAGGGGTGAGGTAAAGGAGGTTGGTTGAGGAGGTGTAAAGGAGGGGTGTGGAGGAGCAGGTTGGGTGAGGAGGAGGAGGTATAAAGGAGCGGGTTGGGTAAGGAGGAGGAGGTGTAAAGGAGAGATGGGGAGGTGTAGAGGAGGGGTAGAGATGGGGTGAGGAGGAGGGTGGAGGAGGAGGGGTGAGGAGGAGGAGGAAGAAGAGGGGGATGTAGAGGAGGAAGGGGGGTGGGGGGGGGTAGTTATCATCCCATCCCGTCTCCATGTCTTTATATCTGTACCTTATTATGCTCGGGCCCCGGCTCACTGCAGTCACTCAATCACTCGGGCCCCGGGGACAGAGCCCGGGTCCCTGGGAGGCCCTTCTACACGCTGCCAGCCAGACGTCTGAAAACCATACTGATCGCTGTCACCCTGCGTGTGTGTGTGCACATGCGTGTGTGCATGTGTGTGTGTGTGTGTGTGTATTGTGTGTGTGTGTGCACATAGGCCTTGGAGGGGTAGGGGCGGTGGTAGTGAGGGGGGAGAGGGGGGGGAGATAAGTACGGGAGGAAACGATTGCGGTGGCGGATAAGGGCCGAATTTGCACACTGCCAAACAAACCTAGCGCTGGGGGCGGCCGTCAAGGCCGTCAGCGCAGACAGGTGCTAACGCGGGCCGACAGACAGTGATGTGGCCGTTGTCTGCTGCTTCCTGATAATAGGCTGTGTGATTCCAGCACGCTGGGCCACTCTCTCTCTCTCCCCTCACTGTCTCTCTCTGGGGCAGCAGGGCCGGCAGCTTCAAGGGGGCCGGCCGGGCAAATTAGCGCCACCGGCTCATTAGGTGTTAGCGCTTTAGCCACTCTGACAGGTTAAGACGCTGGTGCTGAGAGGGGAGACGGACATGGTGACGGTTAGAAACGGATCGGGCTTTCCCGATCACACACGTTTGTTGTGTTATGTGGAAATGTAGGTCATGTCAAACACACCCTTTTCTGGGACACTGTTGATAATACATTGACAATAAAGTTTAAAAATACACTAATAATCTAGCAGGGGTTAGGGTGTTTGAGTGTCAGCTGAAAGGTTCCCAGGGTTAAAACCGGCGTATACATCGTCGTTTGCAGTGTGCATTTGTAATGTGTGCTCCAATATTACATATTAGTTGTAATATGTAATATATCATGAGTCACGGTGTGTTGTTGGCAGAACCCTTCCTGTGTTACGATCCAAAATGGAAGCCAAGCCATGACACGAATCAATCCAAAACTTCAGTCGCGTGACCAGCGTCTCTAACTCTCCAGCGCCCGCCATAGCCATCTGCGGACTCATAATGGAGGACGATGAGGCGCTGTCTAAAAATGATCCACAAGGAGCTGCTATGAAGGCAGAATGCGTAAACCCCGGGGAGAGATCATGGTGTTGACTTCTTAAATCTGTGCTGGGCGAAACACAAGGAAAGAGAAAGGGGGGGGGGGGGGGTCAGGTGGGGGATGAAGAAATAAAGAGGAACAAACTCTCATTGGCCCCAGGAGAGGAGAATGGCGGGAAAACGCAGTGGCACAATTGGACGACGCCTCAATTAAAAGGGTCGTTAAACAGCAACTCGTTAACTCCTTATGAGGTAATGTGTACCGTTTCCACGGCAACGTGTTCCGAGGACGCAAAGCACAAGCGAGGCAACCCGAGATGACTTAAAGTATCGAACGCCCCCGATATGTGCGCCTTGTCGTCTCGGCCGCGTTCGCCCGGTCATTACGGGCTCGGCCGTGACCATTAGTTGGCCCCGGGCGCCGGAACGCGAGAGAGGCTTAGAAGCTTGAAATAAAGCTTCCCTCTCTCGCTGCGGTCGCCAAATCAAGTTTGGCAAGAGTGATATTCTAATATATCAAGACGTTAGCATCCTTTATCTCAGGGCTCCAACAAAACCATACCCTGCGACCCCACCCCCTTCCCTCGCTCCCTCTCTCTCTCCCTCCCTCCCTCCCTCGCCTGGCGGAAGGGATGCTTCAAAATATGGAGCGACCTCCGTGGCTGACGGGCCCTCAAACACACACCCCCACCAAAATGTTTCCTTTTCAAAAAAAGAGGGAGAGAAAAGAGAGAGAGAGAGAGAGAGAGAGAGAGAGAGAGAGAGAGAGAGAGAGCGCGCCGGCAAGAGACGAGACCATCGCGTCTGACCTTGAGATACACAGTGAAGCGATCGCCGCGGTGTTTGGATGCAGAAGAGAAAGGGAGGCAGACACTCAACCGCTGACCTCCGCGGGGCCCCGGCGGCAGCGGCGGCGGGGGCAGCGGCATCGCTCGTACAGGAAGCAAGCGGCCCCGCGTCTGTGCGGGCCGGTGTCAAGTGTCACACCGCCCCCCCTCCCCCTCCACTCCACTACAAGTCAATTTATACTGGAGAGGGAGAGAGGGAGAGAAGACGCCGAGGAGAAAAAGGGAAGAGTCACGCTGTAGCCTCTCGCCTCGCCTCTCGTCTCGTCTCCAGCATAAAACAACGGCTGGGTCTCCACTCATCTGCATTCATGCATTCCAAATCAAACCCGTTGCCTCGCTCTCCCCAGCTCCACTTCACAGTCCGGCGCCGGCTATCCAGAACGGGAGCGGGAACGGCAACATCTGCCCCAAAACAGAAAACCCATTTGCCGGCCGAATCTCCTGAAGGTCATCAGTGACCACTTTTGAAACAGATATGTTTCAAATAATAATAATAAGAAAGAAATGAATACATACACAAAACGGTAGCGCCGGCAGCCCTCTCCTCTTCACCTCGGCGTAACCAGGTGAGAGAATTATTCAATATTTCAAGGCCGCTGGGCTGCGTAAACGCTTTTGGAAGTACATT
Source organism: Coryphaenoides rupestris (assembly GCA_002895965.2). Classification (NCBI taxonomy): domain Eukaryota; kingdom Metazoa; phylum Chordata; class Actinopteri; order Gadiformes; family Macrouridae; genus Coryphaenoides; species Coryphaenoides rupestris. The sequence goes on along the minus strand of PIJE02000682.1, from coordinate 184,741 downwards.
AATTACCTCCCTGGATGGGGTGAGCGGCTTTCTGTCTAAAAAGGCCTTTTATTCCTGCAGAGCGCAGGCCAGAGACTCTGATTGTGACCGTGGGTATAGGGCCATATTAGACCATTAGAATACTGAAAGAGACTCTCTCCTCCTGACTCTCTCCTGCGTCTCCTCCTCCTCACCCCCGTGTCGGTTAGTAAATAATAAGAGATGCTATTGTTGATACCCGGTCGGATGTGTTTTTTTCCTGTGGAGACGGTTAGCCACTTCACCAACGGGGAGATTTATATACAGCCATGCAGAGAGAAGGCCATTTTATATATTTCTTTATTTTAAACATGTGGGTTGTGTTGTCACGGTGAAGAGCTCACCGTTGGCAAAACTCATCAAGTGGGTTCATTTTTAAGAGACTGTGGATAAAGTTTCAATATGTGCTTGATGAGAAACATGAACAAGTGGCTAGCTCCGTATTCATTTCAAAAGGAGCGCGAATGCGCGGTAGCAAATATGAACTTTGTGCTTCGCAAAAAAAGGGAAGGTAGAAATCCATCGCCTATCATGACACAAATGCACTTAAGAATCTTTCATGAAAAGCAGTAATCCATGTTGAAAACTTTGTTGAACATCTAAGAAAATTGATTTCTCACAATTCTAAAACAAAGTACGCCGGAGAGCGTCGTACAAATCAACAAAATGTACCTTGACCACAGCCGCCACAGATTTGGACTGTGAATGGCAGAAAGATTTGAATAATAACGAATAAAGACAATTGTATTCCCAATCTTAGTGAAGGACCCTTGGCGAAAAAAAGAGGTATTATAGCCAGATGTGAAGCTTTTAGCTGCTGGAGAGGAGCGCTAACCTCATAGCGAACGCAGCACGAGGCATTGTTAGCATCACTAGGCGTTGTCGACTGAGGAGAACAAGGACCACAATGCCAATGCAAGAGAATACGGACACTGATTTATCACCCAGTGTCTTACGAATAAACTTCTTATTTTGTTTTGCCGTCTGTTATGCCAGTTTTAACTGCAAGGACACATTTATTTTTCCTCAACTTTATTCAATTGCAATATGAGAGTGTTTATCTGCAGTGTTTTTGGAATAGTAGTGGGGACGGACTACCACATGGCTGTCTACACATGGATACAAAAATGTGTTGAAATGCTTTAGAAGCCATTTCCCACATTGTTGTTGTCTTTTATGTTGGGATGTGCAAAATTCCTGGAGCAATATCGCCATCTGCTGCATACATAATGCAACTGCAATTACAGCAAAACAAGTGGAAGTGTGCTATTTAAAAGCCTTCACTGGATTAGAATTAGAATTTCTGAAAGATATATTCGTTTACAAAATAACTTTCAATATTTCAGTTTTGCAGGCAAATGCGATTAAAAAACATAAATTTGTTCGCCAATTGAAGTGTACATTTCTGTTAATAATGGTATTCATTATACATTCAATGTTTTTTGGTCTTTGTTTTGATCCAAAGTTTATTGGTGCAGATTGCAGGAGAGACTTTACTAAACTAAAGCACATATTTATCAAGGGATTCAGGTTCACAAATTAAAAGTCCTGCAATGCAAATGGGTGACTCTACAGGGCTTTTACTTTCTAAACATGGATGTTCCACTTGTGCTTAACGGTTTCTGTGTACATGTTCCATCTTTTCTGAGACCATGTTGGCAGGTATGACAATATTAATAATACTTTCAGCATATCTGCCTTGGAGGTGTCCTGCACCATCACTGGCAATAACATGTGGGAATTATGCGACCTCAGGTTACCGTCGACATTATTGGGCTAACTACCCCCCCTTCCTCCTCTCCACCCCCCTGTTCTTCCTCCTCCACACATCCTCCTCTTCCTCACACCTCCTCCACACATCCTCCTCACCCCTCCTCCTCCTCATCCCCTTCTCCTCCTCCTCCTCCAAACCTCTGCTCTACACCTTCTCCTCCCAACATCTCACCTCCTCCTCACCTCCTCCTCCTCACCCCTCCTACCCTTATTGTAATGTCATGTAAAATGAAGCTATATCTTGTAAGAAACATCTAAAGGGTACACAAAGTAAAGATTAAGTCAAAAGTCCTTTTCAGTCAACACTAAAACAGGTCAAAGTTGACGGATAAACGAAACGTTACACCGAAACAAATAAAGTTGTGTTCAACCGAAGAACGTCATTTGCACGTCAAGTATCTCGGAGACATTTCCCCATCTGTAACATCTCCCACCAAAAAAACAGTCAGTCAGCCATGCCAGGCAGGTAAATTAGCAGCAATATTAGCAACCCAGCAGGGGCTTCCTGCCTGATAATGGAGGCGGGTTAAGTGTGGGAGAGGGGAAAGTGACAGGATGAATGGGGAGATAATGAAGAGAGATGTGCAGAGGGTGAACGCTGCGCTCCTGGCCCAGCGTGTGATGTGAATTAGCCCGGCTCAGTGGCAGCAGGACCTACTGACCGCTAGCGGATCCTGCCCATCCTCAAAGCCCCCGGCTCGTTCAAAGTCAACCCTGGACGTCGGCGTGTTTGGATCTTCTGCGGTCCACAAACGTTAACCATTAGGCATTAGAGGCTTTTAATCCCCGAGCGTCTTAGTGAATTATTTTAGCGACATGCATGCACACTCTCTGTTTAGCAGGTGGAGATGTTGAGAAAAGTATTTTTTGAGACACAGAATTATTTTGAGTTTGTAAAACTGAATATTTCGGCAGCGCCATACAGCTTGTGAAATGTCAAATTATTTAGTTGAAGTAACTTTTGCAAACTCGGTAGCCTCACGTATTACTGAAAACAACTTTTAGCCATGAAGTCTGGACTCTTCATGAAGGTTTGATAAGCGGAGGCTATAAAACCATAAACATCTTGGTTTATGAATCACCTTCTCAATGGACTCAAGTGTTCATGATCAAAGGAGAGATGTTATCAAATGCAGTGGACACACTGCAGAGTGACCTTCAGAGTCTGTGTGTGCGTGGGTGTGCGTGGGTGTGCGTGTGTGTGCGTGTGTGTGCGTGCGTGTTGGATTGATACGGTTACATATTTCCCCTGCCGCAGTACTGATGAGTTTAGTTTAGGTTCCAGTAACCAATGACAGTCCAGTTTCCAGTAGCCAATGACAGTCCAGTTTAGTCTCCAGTAACCAATGACAGTCCAGTTTAGGTTCCAGTAAGCAATGACAGTCCAGTTTAGGTTCCAGTAACCAATGACACAGCCTTTGGATCGTACACCAACGTCACCGCCATATTGGAGAGGCTAAGTGTGGCCAGTAAACACAGCCTTTCTGGGTAAAAAGCGCTAAAACAATAATATATTTTATATACAATATAATATATAAATATATATAGATCTACAGACAATATATAGAGAATATAATATACAATATTTTTTGTACTCCACATAGATCATAAACCCTTATATAATATAACAATGATTTACTGAAATTGGGCGAGAAATGGAAAACGTTAGTGATTTTTCTCCAGAAAAGCCGCAGCTCCCCCATTTATTTGTACGGGTTTACAGGCCGCAGGTCAAGACCTGCGGCCGTTGTGAACCTGAATCCCTTGACCCACGACGTTGACGTGTCCCACCACAAGCCGAAGCAGCCAGTGAGGCGTCTATGTACTGTATACTTAAGCAACAGTTCACAACAGGCGGTGGTATAGCTAACGGGCGACGCGATGCGGAGGGTCGACAACCCCTTAGCTGTGATATAATAAGCATATATCACAGACTGAAGTGAGCTATTGCTTTTATAAAACAGCCACCAACGTCAGTGCAATGAGACATGGGGAGGGGGGGCGGGGTGGAGAGACAGAGACAGAGACAGACAGAAAGGAAGACAACAACGCAGGTAGACATCTGAGGATATATTTACACATTCTCTCGTCTGTTGTTTTGTGTGCGTGTGTGTGCGTGTGCGTGTGTGTGTGTGTGTGTGTGTGTGTGTGTGTGTGTGCGCGCCGCGTGGAGCCTGAACGACACCTGGCTGGGATGGGGGAGGAGGTGTCAGGGCATTACAGGATGCCGGGAGAACGGCGCATAACTCCAGCTCACAGCGGAGGATCCGTTAGATGTCACCCGGCAACATCACCTGCTGCAGCTCGTTAAGGAGGAGGAGGAGGAGCTCGTTAGGGGCGGGGGGGCGGGGTGGGGGGGGGCTGTTGAGGTTGAGACACTGACAAACCTGCCGTCGCAGACAGTGTGCCTTTAAGTATTTGTTTAAAATACCACTTGCTTTTATTATTGTTATTTTTATGTCAACGGAGCAAATAAGCAGCCGTTAATTGTCTTTAAAACTACCGACAAAATTCCAGTTAAAAATACCATCTTTTATTTGATTGGCTGTTTGGCACGTTTTATAGTTACATTTTCAACCTGTAATGATTTACCTGGAAGTCATCCTAACACTAAGAGAAAATGACTTCTGCACAGACACCCATACACGACAGAATAATGATCATTCCAGCGCAGCACACACTCCTAACAGGCTAGTGTACAGAGACGGATGCGGTGCGTCAGAGATAAAGGGACACAAGAAACAAACACAGTCGTCACTCAGTTCCTGTTCAAGGTAGGTCCTGGTTGCTAATTTACTGCTGGCATAAACATGCCTTCTCCAAGTAGGAGACATACGCCTTCTGGTCTTCTGGCTTTGCAACTTCTACACACACAAAAAAACACCTAAAACTTAAATAAATAACCTTAAAAAAGGTAAAAATGTAAATTTTTCTAACATTGACTACATCCAGACACTAAGTGTCAGACTCCCTGTCCCCCCTATCTCTTGATCGCTGACAAGATACCATGTGATGCCAAAGTGGGTACCAAATGTCAGACATTTTAGAGGGATAAACAAAAACATTCATTATGGACCCCTAAACATTTTTTAAAGATAAATTCACAATCATAATCATTTTGTGGGGGAAATGTAATACCTTTATTCCGCACCTTTCTAGAAGCTCTGTAGGTGTATAATTATTTTTTTAATATGTGTTTCCACAAAAGAAACTATCAATTGAACCTTTCAAATGGCTTTCAGTGAGGTACAAACAATAACTAGCCTACATTTTCTGAGTCAATCAAATGCTTTGAGGCCCCGAACCTCAAGTGCAAAAGTAAACTTCACAAGGTATCTGTGAAAGGGACGTGAACTACAACCAAAGCTCTTCATTTTGGAGGCTCCCAGGGGCCCCCGCGTTGTTTTTACAGACCCTCAAATGTATTTTTAAAACCTGTGTCCAAGCTCCTGGGCTACACAGGGAAGAGCCGGGGGCGATCCTCGGCCAGTGGAGGTGGAGCTCGCTCCCCGGCCCTCGTACGGGTCAGGCGGAGAAGAGGCTGTGAAATATGCATGGTTGTTTAGGAGGATGGGAGCAGGCTGGGTTCTGTAGGCGCTGTGGAGATGATGAAGCAGAGCTATAGGCAGGGCTGTGAGCAGCATCATCATCAAGATGCTGCCCTTCTCCCACTCTCCCACATTGCATTTTGCTCAGCTAGTTGTGTGTGTGTGTCTGTGCATATTTCTTCCTTTGTCAATAATATTTCCATTCCAACTTTTACATTTGGAATAGTTATTACTATTTATGTTTGCACTTTGGAGGAAACATGGCATTAAAGTAGGCTATTTTGTTACCACTATAGACAGTGTGGCTCATTGTAAACCATTAATGCGACTATGACAACACGCTTATTAATTTAACATGATATGAAATATGGGCTCATTATGTCACTGAGATATCTGGCAGTTTAAGGTGACATTTGAAAGCATCTCTTTTGATTATTCTAACTTGTCATAATACATTTAGACTAAACAGCTGAGATTGGGATCACTGTAATAAGTCAATGTAAATATTTGGTGAGTATATGATGAGATTAGACTTAATGAGCAGAGAAGAAGAACCAGGCTAGACGTGAGATGGAGAGGTTTCATTCCATTTAAAGATGTACCGATGTATCATCCAAAATGTGTCATGTCGGTTATCAATGATAATATTATCATTGATCATTTCTAATAAGCTATTAAAAGGCAGCAGGAAAATGGCGGCATGGTCCGATTTGCTGAACGGGGGAAGAGAGTCAGCCTTGTAGCCTCTCTTGAATGGCGTATAGCAGTGGTCCAAAGTTCTTTTTCCCCTGGCAGCACACGTAATTTGCTGATGGACGTTCGGCATGACTTTCTTTAGATTGGCCCTATTAAATTCCCCCGCCACCACATAGAATGGACAGCAAGAGATCGTCAGATGCTCCATGTTCGACGAGCAGGAACGAGAATAATTTCCTTAAGGTTGCACCACTTGTTGTTGGTTATGAAACAAACCCCTCGGTTTTTTACCCAACTCTTCCGTCCTGTCCGCTTGGAAAACAAGGATGGACTAGTTCCGTCAGGCAAATGACTTGATCCGGCACCAGCGGGGTCAGCCATGTTTCCATCAGACAAAAAACTTTACAGTCCCTTATGTCCCGTTGGAATTGAATCCTTGCCCCAATATCATCTAACTTGAAGGATACTGGGCAGCGGTGGACGGTGGGCCTGGACTCTCAGCCTGTGCCGAACCTCACTCTGTTTCCATCTGTGTTTCCTTCTTTGTTTCCCTGGAGACGCGTCGCCGCTGTTGTTGTTGTTGTGGCTCACTCGTACTATCTCCACCGGCCAATCAGGATTGATGGAAAAAGTATCCCAGAAACGTTGTTGTCGACCAGAGTTAATGTCCAAATGTGTACCTCGCCTGTATGTTGTTAGCGCCAATGCATTTGTGGAAAAAAAGATGCACAATCTCCGCAGAGCTACCACGAAGGCGACTAGCCATCTTGATTGCAACCAACTAAATACACCTCTCCTAAGGCCACCACCCGTCCAACCCACCCATTCCAAGCATGTAGGAGAACCAAGATGGTCTTCAGGTGCCAGTAGCTACTTTCAATGATGTCATTGTACCGCACAGAGTAGCCAGAATCTGTAAAGTGATGGTTATTTTACATAGATTTAGTCATTTAGTCTGCAGCCCTCCAAGTAATAGCTTACATCTAAGATAGCAGACAGGACTGTTACTTGTTTTATTGATAACGTTATCTTCCATTTGTCCATTCAGGGTTACTGTAGAAACATGGCGAAGCAACATGGCGGCCTCCGTCAAAGCAACCCACTCCCCATGTAGCTCATTCTAAGCCAACAAAAACACCAAAACATGGCTCTTAGTTTCAGGTGATTATACACTAATGAAAACATAGTTAGGAATATTATTCAATTTCTGCCAATAGATCCCCCTAAATCCTACCCAACACTGCTTTAAATGGAGAGTAGTGGCCAGTATTCAACAGTGGACTTGTCTGTATGTATCTGGGATTTTAATGGGAAGTTAATGAAGAGTCCACCTGGGCAGGTAAACACACCTGAGCAGGTAAACATGGACACGTAAACATGGACAGGTAAACAGCAGAGCTCCATTTGATGTCTCTCGTAACATCTCAACAGCCAATTAGTTTACTTTTTCTTGTTTCCCATGATGGTATCTTTATTGACATTTACATTTTAGTCTATTTTATATTCTTTGAGATGCATGTGGTTGCTAATGACTTGAATGACTGGTTGGACTTAATATTTGAGTACAATCACACATCACAATGTTTGTGATGTGACATATCGGTGGCTAACCACAAAAGCACATTGCCTACAGGACAACTACATGACTCACTGCAGGTTGAATTCTGTTCTGTATCATTGGTTTGTTGTTGTAATGTCTGTGCCGTCAATGATTTCTTTGCCTCCTGCAGTATTTAAATTTCCTTTCAGACTAGCAGAATTGTCTAGTAGGGGACAAGGGTGCTCAACTCCCAGTCGAAAGGTGTTAGGTTCCCACTGTACGGATCGTCGAGCAAGATCAAAGTCTCTAGATAAAAGTGTTAAATTAAACCAAAGTTCAAATTCATGACTTGTTTGTTAAGATTGGGGTTTGATGAGCACAATGTACTAACTACACATTGTATTAATCAGTGTCATTGCCATTCACAGTTTTACACAGATAGCACACAACTTTAACCATTGCTCCACTAGATTCCAAGGGATAGTGGACAGGGACTCTGACCTCCACAGTCTCTCTCCATGTAAGTCGACATTCCAACACACTGGAGGAAAGTGGGAGGTGTCACAGATGTGTGAGGTGTCACAGATGCGTGACGCCCACACCCCCTACTCATACATCTGGCAGGTGAGCTACCCACACTGTAAACAATGATACACCTTTTAGCAGAGGATGTGTCCATTCACTTGGTGCCTAGCATATTGCCTACAGGACAACTACATGACTCACTGCAGGTTGAATTCTGGCCTGTGGTCATATGCTACACATCATTCCCTCTCCCCTTCAACCCGATTACCTGACTCTCTTGAAATGGCTTGTAATGGCTACTCGCTGGTGGTAAAATCGGGGCCCTTTAAATCAAAAGAAGGCCTTAACTTGAAGACACATTACTAGCTTAGTACTAATGGGTATTAATATAACAGACAGTACTTCCATGTTGCTGTACCGCCTCCACCTCCTGCCGTAAAACGCACACCTACTTGTTGATTGTTCCTTACGTATCTATCCATTCTCCAGGTGTACAGTGGCCTCAAACTGCTTGGTAGGGCTACATGTACAGGAACATGAGCTCAACATGCCCCCCCCAGGCCCAAGACCTACATAATACGATAGTCACACTGACTTTGTTGTAGTTCAACAATACAATAAAGAAAGCTGTGGGGCTGGACTGGAGAAGGCCTAGCAGTATAACAGCAGCACTGAGGAAGAGACAGATTGTATTTCTAAGTTGGTTGTATTACAACAAGTCCTCCAACCTAAACGTCAATATGCCCCAAAACGACCCATATGTGCGTTTTGCTGGTCAAAGAAACTAGCAATAAAATGGGCAAATACCCACAAAATGTACTGCTGCTTGCAGCTTTCTCGAGAACCACTCGTCCAAAAAACCTCACACTTGACAGAGCTTTCAATGACTCCTTCCTGGTTCAATGCTGGAAAAATCTCTGATGGACATTTTTAAACAGTATTTTATCATGGTAAATAGCCAAACATACTGATTTTATCAGACTGATGGATGACCACAAAAAATGCATCAACAAATCTGGATTTGGGGGAACAGCTATCAGTGATGAACACCTTCACGTGACTTCACATTTGACTCTGAGCTGAAAGGTTTCATCCACAGTCTTGCTCCAGATGTGCTTGCTCCTTAATGACATGTATAGTGTCAGAATCTCCATCACTTTGGGTCTACTTCCTGACTAAAAGGTTTGAACAACATTCCACTGAACTCATCCCATCTGATACACATGGTGATTATGACAGACCTTGCAACCCTTTCACTGACTCTTTCACCAAAACACTCACAAAAACTAGAGCTCATTTACTACCCTACAGGCACAATTTCAGCCATTCATTAAGATGAACTGTGAAATCACACTGTTGCATACAAAGATTGTCTTTAAGAGCGTCTTCATCCATTGTATAGCAAACCATCGTCATTGGTTTGCTGTTTAAATTTCAAACTTTCAGACGAGCAAAATCGTCTAGTAGGGGACAAGGGTGCTTAACTCCACAGTCACCCTCCATGTAAGTCTACATTCCATCACACTGGAGGAAAGTGTGAGGTGTCACAGATGTGTGTGAGGTGTATGTGTGTGGTGTCCATCACTTTGGGTCTACTTCCTGACTAAAAGGTTTGAACAACATTCCACTGAACTCATCCCACCTGATACACATGGTGATTATGACAGACCTTGCAACCCTTTAACTGACTTTCACCAAAACACTCACAACAAACTAGAGCTCATTTACTACCCCACAGGCACAATTTCAGCCATTCATTAAGATGAACTGTGAAATCACACTGTTGTATACAAAGATTGTCTTTAAGAGCGTCTTCATCCATTGTATAACAAAGAATGTCATTGGTTTGCTGTTGTAATGTCTGTGTTTTAAATTTCAAACTTTCAGACTAGCAAAATCGTCTAGAAGGGGACAAGGGTGCTCAACTCCAAGGTGTTAGGTTCCCACTGTAAGGATCGTCAAGCAAGATCCAAGTCTTAATCCAAGTGTTAAATTAAACCAAAGTTCAAATTCATGACTTGTTTGTTAAGATTGGAGTTTGATGATCACAATGTACTAACTACACATTGTATTAATCAGTGTCATTGCCATTCACAGTTTTACACAGACAGCATACAACTTTAACCATTGCTCCACTAGATACCAAGGGATAGTGGACAGGGACTCCACAGTCACCCTCCATGTAAGTCTACATTCCATCACACTGGAGGAAAGTGTGAGGTGTCACAGATGTGTGTGAGGTGTCACAGATGTGTGTGAGGTGTCACAGGTGTGTGTGAGGTGTGTCACAGATGTGTGAGGTGTCACAGATGTGTGAGGTGTCACAGATGTGTGTGAGGTGTCACAGATGTGTGTGAGGTGTGTCACAGATGTGTGAGGTGTCACAGATGTGTGAGGTGTCACAGATGTGTGAGGTGTCACAGATGTGTGTGAGGTGTCACAGATGTGTGAGGTGTCACAGATGTGTGAGGTGTCACAGATGTGTGTGAGGTGTGTCACAGTGTGTGTGAGGTGTCACAGATGTGTGTGAGGTGTGTCACAGATGTGTGTGAGGTGTCACAGATGTGTGTGAGGTGTGTCACAGATGTGTGAGGTGTCACAGATGTGTGTGAGGTGTCACAGATGTGTGTGAGGTGTCACAGATGTGTGTGAGGTGTCACAGATGTGTGTGAGGTGTCACAGGTGTGTGTGAGGTGTGTCACAGATGTGTGAGGTGTCACAGATGTGTGTGGTGTCACAGATGTGTGTGAGGTGTGTCACAGATGTGTGTCACAGGTGTGTGTGAGGTGTGTCACAGATGTGTGAGGTGTCACAGATGTGTGTGAGGTGTCACAGATGTGTGAGGTGTCACAGATGTGTGTGAGGTGTGTCACAGATGTGTGTGAGGTGTGTCACAGATGTGTGTGAGGTGTCACAGATGTGTGTGAGGTGTGTCACAGATGTGTGTGAGGTGTGTCACAGATGTGTGTGGTGTGTCACAGATGTGTGTGAGGTGTCACAGATGTGTGTGAGGTGTGTCACAGATGTGTGAGGTGTGCCACAGATGTGAGGTGTCATAGATGTGTGTGAGGTGTCACAGGTGTGTGTGAGGTGTCACAGATGTGTGAGGTGTCACAGATGTGTGTGAGGTATGTCACAGTTGTGTGTGAGGTGTCACAGGTGTGTGAGGTGTCACAGATGTGTGAGGTGTCACAGATGTGTGAGGTGTCACAGATGTGTGTGAGGTGTGTCACAGATGTGTGTGAGGTGTCACAGATGTGTGTGAGGTGTGTCACAGATGTGTGTGAGGTGTGTCACAGATGTGTGAGGTGTCACAGATGTGTGTGAGGTGTGTCACAGATGTGTGAGGTGTCACAGATGTGTGTGAGGTGTCACAGATGTGTGACCCCTCCCTCCCCTACTCATACATCTGGGTGTCCATTCACTTGGTGCCTAGCAACACTGGGCACCAAGTGGACCACAGCCACTTGTGAATGTCACTTCGTCCACAATGACAATTTTAGTCAGCATTATCATTTTGGAGCCGGCCTTGTGCAAGGCTTATCTCGCTCACCACCTGGCTGGTCTAATAGTGCCCCTTTAAGACTAGCGTCGGGAGCCCGCTCAGCTGAGAGGCTATTGGCTCTCTCTGTCCTGAATAGATAAGACAACATAGAGAATAAATTAGAGGATTACCTCCACTCAGTTTGGGGATTCGGCCCACTTTGTTGGTTATCTCGGCGGTGAGGGTGCCGAAGTCCTGCTCGTACGCCTCAAAGTCGGACGACATGTTGAGTTTTGCGGCGCCGTCAAGGCGGTAGGTTCTTGTTGACAGTTAGCTCGGAGTGCTTAGCTACCTGATCCTGAGCCGGCCTGCTGCGCATGCGCGATGTGTTTGTGTGTAGCAGCGAATTGTCCTCGGGGAGAAACTGTACGCTTTGTTTTGAGGTTTTCCCCTGAATACAATTGAATCCGATAATAATGCAGAATAGAGCATGTATTGTTCTCTCAACATAAACAGAGTGGTCTTTTATACTGTTGATTAGAGTCGTCGTGCGAGTGCGCCTGTGTTGTTCTGTGGTGTGACTGAGAGACGCGGGCAGAATGGTTCCGGCTGATCCCCCATGAAGAGGGAAAAAAGGGAAGAGTCGAGGCAGAAGCCAGGTTGGTTTATTTAAAGTGACAGCTTTAAACGCCGTCCGCACCATCTTTACCGATGTTGTTGTTGGCTAATATTGTGTCAGTGATCTGTACGATTGTCATCCTGGTTATTCGCGTGTTCGCAGACCAACGCGCTGTGTAAACAGTCCCTGGGCTCATCAAGCGTCTGGCCAGCAGGAGCTAGTGGCGGCTACAGCCCCACATACACTTGTTGGTGTGGACGCACTGCACACGTCCAGGGCTGCTGATCACACCGCTTTGTGTTCAGGAGGAGATCGGATGTTTTCTACGTGAAACGTTATTAACTCCAGCTAATTCTGCACATCTGGCTTACTTATAGTATGTGTGTGTAGGACAGTAGCTCAATGTTCACATCGTCTCCATGTAATGTTGCATGTTGTTGCACAGCTGTGTGTTACATTTCCCAGTCACTTTTGCCGGGTTGACGTGCTCTCTCTCTCTCTGTGTGTGTGTGTGTGTGTGAGGTGTGTCACAGCTGTGTGTGTGTGTGTGTGAGGTGTGTCACAGCTGTGTGTGTGTGTGTGAGGTGTGTCACAGCTGTGTGTGTGTGTGTGTGTGTGTGTGTGTGTGAAAAATGAATAACTGCATTCATGAGTCCCTGAGGCCCTGGGTCATGGGACGTGTTTGTTTCTCTCTTGAAATGAATCCAATGTACAAACACAGGTGTAGTGGTTGCTGAGTTGTGGTTATAAACATGGATGTTGGTGCCAAAGAAAAGGGAAAAAAACATTTGACCAGAGGGTGAAGTCACTCACACCAGCCCTGTTCTAAACGAGTTGTTTCTCCCTCAGATGCTGAAACCGGGTCCGTCACTAGGATAGTGCTCACCCAAGAGTAACGGGAGAGGATGGTGTTCTTTGCCCGTGGAAATATTTATGGAAGTCGAAGAGCACCGATGCCCGAGGACCCAGTCGCTCGCTGGCCGCTGACGGGGAGAGAAAGAAGACGGGTATCGTCTGCCTTGCCCACTGTTGGAGACAGCGCCGCAGAACGAGCCGCCAAGTTGAAACTTTAGGGTGTCACAGCATAGTACGCTCTCGTACCCCGTGAAATGACACGTCGCATGGTACCGGCAGGTGTCAGCTCTCGACTAAGTGGTCGCCCGCCTGAGGCTGGGACGGCGGCTCAGACAAGTAAGTATTGGGCTAATGGAAGCTGCAGTCTCATATCATGCCTTCCGCCCCAGTGCGTCCTCGTGTGGGAAGCACCCAGCCGCCTGCACGAACCCGCAGCCCCGCAAAGCTTGACATACTCTTCGAGGGATACACGCAGACTGGTACGCGCCACGCCAGCGCTGATTCTAGAGAGGTCAGAGCCATCCTCATCACGTGCGGAATACGCACGTCAAACCGCCACTACACGCCGACAACTCCTTGCTCTCTCGGCACTTCTCCACTTCTGTTTTTGATATTATCGCTTTTAATCAACGAGAAATCTAGAACTATGACTTCTACACACATCCACACGTTCATCTTGATGGCATTGTGCTCCGTTATCTTACGCTCGGGTTGTCGATCATTTGAAGACCCTCGTACTCGGCGAGGTTATGGGAGGTTCTAGATCCAGCACCTGAGCTCGTCGTGTGTCCTATTTCCGCGGTATGTCATCGCGCCCTCTGCCATCCGTCCGGCCGCACTACCGCTCGTCTAAGTCGCTCTAGCCACGAGACCACCACACCATTGGTCGCGATATCACTGAGCACTACATCTATCCTGGATACCTATTGGTGGTTATCCAGACCGGCCGCCGCCCGAAACCACCACCCGATGTGGGGGGCCAGCGATTCACACTTCATCATGCTGATGACCGAGAACTCTGAGAGCGCGTGTGTCCATGAATATGACCGAGAGCTCTTTCTATTATAATGCGACAGTACTTATCTTTAATGCTACACTGTCTTGTGCAGGGCCGTCGGGGGTATAGCCATTCCACCCTGGCTGGAAACCAGGAAACGCGATGGAGCTCTCAGATTCAGGTAGAGAGGGGCTTTTGTCCGGGGGGGGGGGGAGGAGAGTGGGCTGTAGTCTCAATGCATGACATCAAAGGGCCCATAGGTGTGAGTGCTGATGAGTCATCAGCACAAGCCGTTTAAAAGATCAATCCCCACTAGTGACATCACAAGTGGGAGTGTGGCAGCTCTCACACTCCATATGATTGTTCTTGTACATCCGATATCTGAAGAACACCCCAGACCACTCACACACCAGCTTGCGCTCGTATAGTAAGGCCCCGCTTAGTATCAATGCAGGGGTAGGCACCAGAGACCCAGAGCTCCAGAGATCCAGACATCCAGACATCCAGAGACCCAGAGATCCAGAGACCCAGAGACCCAGAGCTCCAGAGATCCAGACATCCAGACATCCAGACATCCAGAGACCCAGATCCAGAGACCCAGAGCTCCAGAGCTCCAGAGCTCCAGACATACAGACCTCCAGACATCCAGACATCCAGACATCCAGAGATCCAGACATCCAGAGACCCAGACACCCAGACATCCAGAGCTCCAGAGCTCCAGACATCCAGACATCCAGAGACCCAGAGACCCAGAGCTCCAGAGATCCAGAGCTCCAGAGCTCCAGAGATCCAGAGACCCAGAGACCCAGACATCCAGAGATCCAGACATCCAGACATCCAGACATCCAGAGACCCAGAGACCCAGAGCTCCAGAGACTCCAGAGATCCAGAGCTCCAGACATCCAGAGACCCAGACATCCAGAGCTCCAGACATCCAGAGACCCAGAGACCCAGAGCTCCAGAGATCCAGACATCCAGAGACCCAGAGACCCAGAGCTCCAGAGCTCCAGACATCCAGAGACCCAGAGACCCAGAGCATCCAGACATCCAGAGACCCAGAGACCCAGAGACCCAGAGACCAGAGATCCAGACATCCAGAGACCCAGAGCTCCAGAGCTCCAGAGCTCCAGAGATCCAGAGATCCAGACATCCAGACATCCAGACCAGAGACCCAGAGACCCAGAGCTCCAGACATCCAGAGACCCAGAGACCCAGAGCTCCAGACATCCAGAGACCCAGAGACCCAGACATCCAGAGACCCAGAGACCCAGAGCTCCAGACATCCAGAGACCCAGAGACCCAGACATCCAGAGACCCAGAGACCCAGAGCTCCAGACATCCAGAGACCCAGAGACCCAGAGACCCAGAGACCCAGAGACCCAGAGCTCCAGACATCCAGAGACCCAGAGACCCAGAGCTCCAGAGATCCAGACATCCAGAGACCCAGAGACCCAGAGCTCCAGAGCTCCAGAGATCGATCCAGAAGCTCCAGAGACCCAGCCAGAGCCAGGAGGGAAGAGGCACAGCAAGAGCAAGAGTTCAGGAGATAACGCCAGAGACCCGCCTGCAGGTTCTGGCCCGAGTTGCTGACACGACTCAGGAGACACCAGCACGAGCCCCACACGGAGCTCCCCATCATCCAGAGCTAGCTACAGGTGATGCCCAAAGATGCGTACACCAGTTCACCATAGGTATAGAATCAATAGAATCCCACAATGATTGTGTGCTATGTGTGAGTGTTGTGTCTTGTTTGTGTGTGTTTGGTGTCTTGTGTATGTGTTGTGTTGTGTGTTGTGTGTGTAGTGTGTGTGTGTGTTGTTGTGTGTGTGTGTGTGTGTGTGTGTGTGTGTGTGTGTGTGTGTGTGTGTGTGTGGTGTGTGTGTGTGTGTGTGTGTGTGTGTGTGTGTGGTGTGTGTGTGTGTGTGTGTGTGTGTGTGTGTGTGTGTGTGTGTGTGTGTGTGTGTGTGTGTGTGTCTTAGCTCACAGAGGCATGAATGTCAACATTCTTTAAAGGTGCAATGTGTGTGTCCAACTGTCAAAAACCCTGTTTGTCTGCATCACCCCACTGAATATAGCGTAAAGCTTACTGTTTACAATAAATCTCTATTATGGCAAGTTTTTCTCCTTGAAGTTATCCGGTAAGTTAGAGCCAGCATTACATTTTTCAGGACTTTTTGTACTTTTGACATGATGATATCATTCAAGTCAACAGATCTAAACCATAAGTCTAACCCCTTTACATGACAAGAGGTTAGAATATTCTGTCATGTTGGATTGAGGGCAGACTGTACACTGCAGTGACCGCAATCACCTCTAGAGGTACAAAGTGGTATTACGTGCTGGCTGGACTAGCTGCGAACATAAATATCTCTGCAACACACGTTTTGACATAGTGTCAAAAGTGTTATTCCTTCACATTCTGTTGATAATTGTAGTTTATGTTCCCAACTAACAATGTTTCACATTGCACCTTTCAGTCTTTAAGTCTGTAACAGGTGGCTGCAGTAATTAATTTATGAAAGGGTTCTGTTCTGTTTGTTCTGCATTATAACCGCAGTCTTGGTGTGTGGTTGATGTGAATATATCAGACTATATCTGGCTTCTCCATCTCACCTGTTGATCCATTCCAGAGAGCTATGATTCTAGTGTGAAGCAGTCGGCCGAAAAACACAGAACGTCCTCAAATGAATGTGCCAGATGGTTATAATGAATGATGGGGTGAGTCATAACTTGATGATCAATAAGACCATCCTCCCCCCCGACAGGTGTGTGATGAAGATGGACCACCACTGTCCCTGGATCAACAACTGCTGCGGACACCAGAACCACGCCTATTTCACCAGCTTCCTGTTCCTGGCGCCGATGGGCTGCTCGCACGCTGCCATCATCTTCATCATGACCATGTACACGCAGCTGTACGAGCGGGTCGGTGACTACCCTTGGCTCCTCCCACTAGTCTGACTCTCACCCTCTGTCCTAATTGGTCGTCGAAGAGTTATTATAGCAAGATGTGTCGTACCGTTACTCTATCATAAGTAATGCTACTCTGTCATAACGATACTTTTTCTCATCGAATTACTCATAATGTCTCTTGGCGTTACTCTGTGTCACAGCATTACTTGGTTTCGTAGTAAGTAACGCTAATCTGTATGATAAATACGTTAGTCTGTGTCATTAACCTTAGTCTGGGTTGTTACCGTGTCTTGGTATTGCCATGTGTCGTGACGTTGCATTATAGTGACGTTACACTATTGAGATGTTACTCAGCTGAAACGTTGCTCTGCCTTACTCTGTCGTAACACAACTCAGTTTTGCTACGTGACACTCTGTCCTAATGTTACTGTGTGACGTTACTCTCTGTCGTAGCGTTACTCTGATGTGGCGGTACTGTCATGGCGTTACTGGGACGTGGCGTTACTCTGTTGTAATGTTACTCTGAAACTGTGACATTACTCTGTGCCGTGACATTACTCTGTGCCGTGACATTACTCTGTGTCCTGACATTACTCTGTGCCCTGACATTACTCTGTGCCCTGACATTACTCTGTGCCGTGGCATTACTCTGTGTCCTGACATTACTCTGTGTCCTGACATTACTCTGTGTCCTGACATTAATCTGTGTCCTGACTCCTGACATTACTCTGTGCCCTGACATTACTCTGTGCCGTGGCATTACTCTGTGTCCTGACATTACTCTGTGTCCTGACATTACTCTGTGTCCTGACATTACTCTGTGTCCTGATGTGTCCTGACATTACTCTGTGTCCTGATGTGTCCTGACATTACTCTGTGTCCTGACATTACTCTGTGACGTATCCTCCTTGCAGATCTCGTTCGGCTGGAGCACGGTGAAGATCGACATGAGCGCTGCGCGCCGCGTTCAGCCCCTCGTGCCCTTCAGCGTGCCGGCATTCGCTGCCACCCTCTTCGCCTTAGGCCTGGCGCTGGGCACCACCATTGCCGTCGGCATGCTCTTCTTCATACAGGTCAGGGATGGCTTCTCAATGGCACTGACCCCAAATTATTTGAAAACATTGTCCATGTTATTGTCACGGACTGATGGATATAGAAGGTAATGACTCAGAGCGGTTGCCTGGCAACTGGAAGGTTGCTGGTTCAAGTGTTGAGGTGTCCCCGAGCAAGACGCCTAACCCTAGCTGCTCCCAACTAGCTGGCTGTTCCCTTGAATGGTTGACGTACACCCCCGTCGGTGTATGAATGTTTGTGTGAATGTGAGGCGACATTTTAAAGCGCTTTGAGTGAGTAAAAGATTAACAGAAAAGGAACCATAAGCACAGACAATAGCATACAACACAGAGAAAAAGCACAATAGCACAGAAGCATAGATAAGAGCACATAAGCACAGTGAAAGGAGATGAGCACAGACAAGTGTAAAGCAATAACAAAACCACTATTTCAGATTATGACCGCATGTTTGATTGTCCAGTAACCACTGTTTTGTACATTTGGTGAAGGACTTGAGAGGTGTCCTTAGGTCCTCATGGTATAGTGTTCCATGTGTGTGCAGCTCGATGAGAGAAGGCTGCCCAAACCTACATTTTCTATATGGTATCTTGCTCTGGTAGAGCAAGAGGGAGTTTTTATTTTGTTTAATGAATTCCTTAAGCAGAGGGGAGACCAGATCATGTTTTCCCAGTTTAGGAAATCATGTTGACTTAAAATTGTACAATGATGATATGAGTTAGACTTTTTATCCAATGTTTTCAAAGCCTGCTTATAAAGTGTCTCTAGTGCATCACGAGGTCACCATGGTATTAATCAGACAGCAATCTGGCTGCCGTTGGACCCGTTGTAAAGCCTGTCAATGAGTAAGGCCTGGGTTAGACCAGGACTTGGACAAGCTGATGAGAATCGGTTAATGTACAATGTTTCCATGCATGTGCTCATTGAAACGTTTGATACACTCCAGATGAAAGTCATCCTTCGCAACAAGACCTCGATCGAGGCGTGGATCGAGGAAAAGGTGAGGACCTTGACAGACCTACAGTTGGCTAAACACTGGTATTCGGCGTGCCAAGAAAGCATCACTTGGTTTATATGCTCTGTTCATAGCACCACCACGCCATACTGTAGCAGGAACACATTCATCCACATCTACAGCAGAAAATCCAGAAACCCACAAAGAGAATATTTGAGAAAAACAGGGTTGGGGTTTTGGGGTGCAATGTGGTCATTCGTCCAGCAGATGGCAATATGTTGCACTACTAAAATGAAAAATATATGTGATAATTTATGATGTCTCTGCTAACTTCATGCGAAGATCTAAGTCAAATGTGAATGTAATTATTATAATTTTTTTCAAAACACGGCCAAAGACAATTTTAGAATCCGATTTTTTTTATTTACTATTCCTATTATACTATTATCCTCCTATTGTAGGCCAAAGACCGAATCCAATACTACCAGACGGGAGAGGAGTTTATCTTCCCGTACGACCTGGGAGGGCGCTGGAAGAACTTCAAGCAGGTCTTCACCTGGTCAGGGACACCCAGCGGAGACGGCGTCCAGTGGACCGTCCACCCAAAGTGCCACCAGCACACCTTAACCGTAGGTCCAGCACACCTTAACCATAGGTCCAGCACACCTTCACTGTAGGTCAAGTCTGTTAGGGCTCGTACTGGAGGGCCACTTCAACGTGGACGGCTTCATACTATTGATTGACCTTTGACATTGAGTCGTTTAGCACGAATCAAAGTATACAATAGTAGCAAAGTCAAATAAAAAATATATGTATAATCTAAAATAGAGTGCACTGCAGAGTAGCTATAGGAATCATTTAGTGGATTTATTTTTTAATTAGTAATGCAAAATAGTTACATTTGAGATACAATTTTGGTATTGGCAACAGAAGTTAGGCAGTTAGTTAGTTGAGTCGCTTTTCCACTGCAGGACTTTCCCCTGGAACTAGGAACCTTTGGGGGTACTTGATGTAGTTTCTCCATCCCAGATGGGAAATTAAGGAGTGCTTTGTGATAGGAGATGCTACCCCCATAGAAGGTCTGTACGCAACTGTCTTTCTCTTCCCCGCCAAACAGAGCAACTGTGTGTGTGTTTCTCTGTCCTCCAAACAGATAGAGCAACTGTTTGTGTGTGTGTGTTTCTCTCTCTTTCAAACAGATAGAGCAACTGAAACAGAAAACAGACAAGAGGGTGAGAAGTGTAAGTACCACATGGTAACGTACGGGTAGAGACTGAACAAAGCGGTTTTCTTACAGAAAATAAATGAAGTAACAGCTGTGTTTAATGACACAGGGTTTCCATGTTGTGTTTCCATGTTGTATAATCACTGGATGTTCTTTACTTATTTAAGCAATAAGTATGTTATAAGTGAACAGTAGATGGATAGATGTACATTAAAAAAGAATCCATTGATCAGTAGAGTAACTGGGTTCTATTAAGCAGTAGAACAAGAGTGTTCTATGGAGCAGTAAATGGTTGTTCCTGTAATAGTAGAAGTCCATGGAATCTTGCAAATGTTTGAATTGAAAATAGTATTTTGCCCCTGCACTTTTTACTGCCTTGCACTTTGAGTTTGTATGTCTCTCTTGTAAAAGAGATTTTAATCTGAAAGGGACGAACCTTTTCTATTGCTCAATGGAAGTTTGTATTCCAACAGCGTGTCCGTGTGTGCGTCCCCCAGCAGGTGCAGTACCGGGCGGTGGAGGACTACAACGGGGCCTGCTGCCCCCTGACCAAGGGCCTGCACACCTTCTTCAGGACGCCCTGCACCGAGGAGCCCCGCATCCCCCTCTCCAAGGGGGACACAATCCTGGCCACCCGGGGCACCAAGTCAGTCTCGCACTTTTACTACTTGGTTCTCTTTAGTCATGTAAGCCCGGTCCCACAACATCTGGGTCCTCTGAACAAGCATAGAACAAATAGATAGTTAGAAAATATCAATACGCATCGCAACATAGAAGGTAGAAGGTAGAAGAAGCATCAGGCAATGAGACAGGCTCCGTCTTGTAAACAGCTTATACAAATGTCATAAATGGCAGACTTATAACATTGTTTGACATGACCAAGAAAGTGCATCATCCTTTTTTTGTGAATTAAACTGAGGCATTCCAACCAATGCCAAGATATCCTTATATTTGTACTTGTCAGAACAATTGTTCAACGGAAACACTAAATGCTCTAAACTCTTAAGTGAATACAACTCATGGGAGGGAATGTGTGTAGAAATGAAGTGCAGCACATGAAGGCGTTGTGTTAACGTGTTCAACGCCATCGTCTGTGGTGGACGCCAGCCACCAAGTCTCCAGCGTGGCTGGAGAAGGGCTTTATTATGTAGACAACACATTGACTTGTCCGCATGTCATCTGAATGCTGTCGCTGTGCTGAAGCTCTTCTGGGTCAGTCCATTCTGTACGGTGCACATAATGCGGTGACTTGTGTCCTCCTCATTCAGCTCAGCAACACGTGTCTTTGTGTTCTCTAGGTGGTGGATGTACGGAGATAAAGTCTTAGACGAGGAGCAAATGAACGGTAGGTATTTAAAAAAAAAAACAATGTATCTATTTTTTACGGTTAATTAACAACGTGTTACAATAAGGTGTGCCCACTGGCCCAGGCCCAGTCATACGTCATGTTGGGACGGTAAAGCGCTCAACTCACTGTCTCGATCCGTTCGAAAAGCCACACCAGGTTAACAGCCATGTGATTGGCTGCAGTGAGGATTGCTGCAATGTCGAGTATGATGTTAATGTGTCCTGAACAACCAGTGTTGGAATAACCTACTGTAGCAATGCTGCCTGCCACAATGCCACATTGCGCGGCTTAGGTGGTTAGGGGCTCCAGGTGAGGCCTATTAAGCCAGCCACCAAACACACACACACTCCCACACCTACATTGTGATGTCATGTGCTGATGATAACATGCAGTACCCTCTGTCTGGCAGCAGATGGCGCTGACATTTTGATGAGCTTCACTGTGCTTGGTTACTCATGAACAACACATGACTAACAAACTCCTTACTCTGTTTGCCGCTAGCGGGAGAGCGGATTCGGGGATGGTTTCCACGGCGATGCGTGGAGAAGTGCCATTATGACACGGCCACTGCCAGTGACAACACCAGCGAGAAGAAAGTCAATTAAAGGGAGGTTCAGCATATCATTGACCTTTGACCCCCCCCCCCCTCCTCCCATTGGATGTCAGAGCTGTGCCTGTCGATTCACAACTCAAAGATGGATTCTCTCTCGACCAATGAGCGTCCCCCCACCCCCGCCACTGAATGGCCCGTCGACTCGCTTGACTCCTCTGACCAAAAGTGAAACCCAGCACGTGTCTGTCTGTCTCCGAGCTGCCGCTAAGGCTTTGATGTGACTTATGGTTTAGATCTGTTGACTTGAATGATTTCATTTTGACCTTCTGCTGACGTCTGTTGAGTAAATATGCAACGCCTCAGCCCGGCTCCAGCTTGGGCATCGTCATGCAACTCTTTCTACGATATTCAGAAAATAGGATGGGTTTATTGTTTTTTTGTTTTAGTTTTTTGTTATTTTTGTAAAAACAATACCGTTGGCCTTGATGTATGAACTTAAAAATAAAGAATATGTACATCTATTAACTAAATTGTGGTTCAACATGGAATATTTACATCGAAATTACCTGGAAGTAGCTTTGTAGCCGATGATTTTAAATAGCCCCTATTTTACCAAGAGGTGTGATGCCATCTTGATTTTACACACACACACACACACACGTGTCTACATCGCTTTTTACGGTAAAGCGGATGCCGACGGATTCACGGTGCATTCAAGTGCATATCATAAGCTCCATAACGTAGACGTAAAGTTGTTTAAAACGGGAACGTTTCTATTGTTTTCTTATTTTCCTAGATTCAGTTACATAGACACATATCTGTCATTACTTTCTTGTTCTTCCATTACAGAGTAAGTATAAGCTAAAGTGATAAAAAATATCCCATACATTTCAACATAAACAGTTTCCACTTTGTTACATTTTTGCTGCAGCATTTATTTTTTACTAATTACATTTCAAAATCATTCCCCAAATTCATACTAACTTGCAGGCCTATTTTTTAGATTCCATATATAATCTGATCAAATCTTACCCAACAGATCGCACGTATCCGGTCACGTGGTTCCCTGTCCGACACCGGAGTTCCCCGCGGTTCAATACTAGGACCACTTCGATTCTAAAGTCATATCAATTTATAATGTAAACATTTAGAAACAAATTGCTGAGTCCTGCTAGCCCAGCCCTTGGTGTGCTGCTGTCCATGGTTCTGAATCTCACTGTCAAGAGTCAAGGCAACCCTGGAGCTCTGAACTTCTTTCCACAGAGTTTTCAGTCAGATTCCTTAGTTATTAGCCTGCACACATGTCTGGTAGTTTACAGTTTTCTTCAGTCTCTTCACCATTTGGCAGTAGTGTTTTATTATTTTATCTACGCTTTTGTGCTTTAACCAAGTTAAAGTATAACCAAAGTGACTACAAAACAGATGTGCTCCTGTCCTTTAGGCCTGGCCTTGAATGCACATCTCTGTTGTTACTGGTAAAGGGAGGGTTGGATGTGCTGGGATCTGGACACGCACGCACGCACGCACACACGCACGCGCACGCACACACACACACACACACACACACACACACAGAGGGAAACACAAGGCAAGCAAGCTATTACACATTCTCTCACCACTTCACAAACACTGACAGGCAGCACACCTTGGACCAATGGTGGCGCAACATAAATGTAAGTTATTACCCTAACACACACACACACACACACACACACACACACACACACACACACACACACACACACA
This sequence comes from Coryphaenoides rupestris, assembly GCA_002895965.2. NCBI lineage: Eukaryota > Metazoa > Chordata > Actinopteri > Gadiformes > Macrouridae > Coryphaenoides > Coryphaenoides rupestris. The sequence continues at coordinate 160,875 of PIJE02000682.1, read as the reverse complement.
CAACCTCCTCCACCGCCCGGTACTGCACCTGCTGGGGGACGCACACACGGACACGCTGTTGGAATACAAACGCCTTCTTCCATTGAGCAATAGAAAAGGTTCGTCCCTTTCAGATTAAAATAAACACACAGGGGCGTGGCCGCAACAATATGACTAACTTCTAAATAAATATGCAGTAAAACAACTTCAAAATCATTACAGAGGTAATTGGGGACATGTTGGACCTACAGTTAAGAATATGGTGGAGGTTGCTGATAACAGTTTTATTCTATTTTGTTGTGGAATAAATAAAAAAAAATAGGCCTATAGCTATGTATGGTATTGGGTATGACTTTAGTATTTAAAGATGCAGTTTTAACATGTGGCCACTAGATGTCGCACTTCCCCTTCCATTCCAAGTATTCTATTCCACTGGTTGCCAGATTATTGCATAACCTGCATATTTCATGGGCGCCTCTGGTTTGCCTTTACTTGCCTTTAGCAACTAATAAAAAAAAATGCTGCAGTAAAACAACCTGAAAATCATAACAGATGTATTTGTGACATGGTGTACAAGAATATATATATATTTGTAATATTACTATGCAGAAATATATGGGATACGGCATTTTAGCAGATCATTGCTAAAATAAGAAAACAATAGAAACTTCCACGTTTATCCAAACATTGTGACCATTCGAATCTACATTACTGAGTTTACGAGATGCACTTGAACGCACCACACAGTCACGGTCGGCGTCCACAAACTTTACCGTAAAACACGACGTAGGGGCGCAATCTATTCTAGTCACTGGCGCGACTATTGCGCTGGGCACTGCCGTACTCCGATCGCGTCGTCGTGTAACACGTCACGTCACGTCACGTCACGTCAACACCACCGAGCTGTCTGCTAGCAGGTATGGAATAAGCAGGCCCCACATGCTCTGCTGTGTACTGCGGACGTCCTGAGCTCACTGCAAACACACCACCACCACACAACACCACAACGTCGCTTCTCGTTACACGGGTAAGTAGCGCGTGTGTGTGTGTGTGTGTGTGTGTGTGTGTGCACAGTCCGTGTTATGTGTGCACAGTACATGTTATATGTGCACAGTACATGTTAAATGGGCACAGTACATGTTAACTGTGTGGCAATAGTAAACATGTTACATAGTACATGTTATATGTGCATAGTACATGTTATATGTGCACAGTACATGTTATATGTGCATAGTACATGTTATATGGGCATAGTACATGTTATATGTGCATAGTACATGTTATATGGGCATAGTACATGTTATGTGTGCATAGTACATGTTATATGGTCACAGTACATGTTATATGGTCACAGTACATGTTATATGTGCATAGTACATGTTATATGTGCATAGTACATGTTATATGTGCACAGTACATGTTATATGTGCACAGTACATGTTATATGTGGCATAGTACATGTTATGTGTGCATAGTACATGTTATGTGGGCACAGTACATGTTATATGGGCATAGTACATGTTATATGGGCATAGTACATGTTATGTGTGCATAGTACATGTTATATGGTCACAGTACATGTTATATGGGCATAGTACATGTTATGTGTGCATAGTACATGTTATATGGGCATAGTACATGTTATGTGTGCATAGTACATGTTATGTGGGCATAGTACATGTTATGTGTGCACAGTACATGTTATATGGGCATAGTACATGTTATGTGTGCATAGTACATGTTATAGTACATGTTATATGGGCACAGTACATGTTATATGGGCACAGTACATGTCTGATGGGGAGGACATGTGTAGGAGACTAGATATGATTGATCTTACAATGTTATTATTTATTCTAAAGACTGATTTGTGAGACTAATATAGACCCAACTGACTGGCAATACAACAGATCCTTCTAGATCCTTCTATGTCCTGTATGTGCTGTGTAGGCTACATTAACTATATACTATATACTGTGATATAGTATTCTGCCGTCACACATCAAATGCAAGTGCATCCTACTGTACTGACTACATGTGTGAGCCTGAAGGAGGTTTGTTTGTATTGGCTCACAATTCAACAGCAGCATCAGCAACCAGTCCTGCAATCCCGCAGGCCAATAGCCAACCTGCTGAATGGACTCTGGCAACATTCTTCACTAAAGGAAGGACGAAGTTGTGAACTTGACCCTTTGCCCACTTCTCTGTGGCTTTTGACCTTTTCTCTGGCTTCTGCTTGCTTGAGAGAGGAGTAGCGAGGGCGACAATGAGACTACAGGCACCACATTGGTATCAGCAACTATAGGAAATGACGCCTGTAGTGGATGGATACATGGATGAATTGGCCATGAAATGTTTTTCCACACAACTATCAAAAAGTATAACAATGCAGTCGGTTTAAAACATACCTGGTCTCTGTGTCACCACGGGTATTTATTTTAACTCGAGGCGAGTCTAGTTTGTGATGATATGCTTGCGATGCTCTAAGCCCCCAGACATGAGTACGACAATACAAACATCAGTCAAATGACTCGATCGTACACAGTACATGTACTCACATAGTGTCACTACATATCTTATTACACAACGTCCGACATACATATATATGCATACATATATGGGCTGTACTCATATATTCAGTACTTTTAATTTGTGTTGTTTGCTTTATATTGCCTTGTTGTTACATGCCTATTTTTTATATGCCTTGCTGTTTACATTGCTTATTTGTCTTTTTGCTGTATCTACTGTAAATATTGTGAATATTCTGTTCCTCTAATTCGTGTTATTGATATTGCATTGTTCTTTTGCACATTCCGCTGGGCATCGCCACTTTTTCATTTCACTGCACATCCTTTATGTGTACGTGACAATTAAACTTCTTGAATCTTGAATCTCCTGACACTCTTATTCAAAATTGTCAATTGTATTTAAAAATGAATAACCCCAATACGTCAACCGTTGTTTCCCAAACATGACCTGGGCTCTCCTCTGAACACGTGGCCAGGTGTGGGCCGCGTTGCCAGCGCCAGCATCGCCAGCATGTCCATGTTCAGCACGGGCGTCCTGGTGCTCACCGCACCGCTCCACACCCTGCCGCTCCGCATCCCGCCGGTGCTGAGCTCGGCGGCGCGCGTGGTCAAACACACACTGTACGTCCACCTCCACCCGGGCCTCAACCTGGCGGCGGCGGGGGGCGGCGGCGGTGGCCCCCAGCCACGGCCGGTCTTCATCCAGCCCATGGCCGAGCTCTCCACGGCCATCTCCCGGCTGTACAGCAACGCGGCCGACGTCTGCGGCCACCTGGACGTGCGCGTGCTGCTCACCAACGTGCGCGCCGTGCAGCCGCCCGGCAGGAGCGGGACCCCCGCACCCTCCGGGAGCCCCTTCCCCGCGCCACAGCCCCTCTCCCGCACCCCAGAGGTGGTGCTGACGGACTACGCGCCCCAGGACCCGGAACAGTCATCGCTGGTGCGGCACTGCCTGCGGGGCTACGCCGACCACTGCTACGTGTGCAGCCCCGCGCTGGCCTCCGTGCTGCTGCCCCCGCACCCGGAGGGGCTGCAGGTGGCGGAGCAGCAGCAGCGGGGCCCCAGCGGAGGGGCGGCGCCCCTGGAGACCTACGGCGATGTGGTGGTGGGCGGGACCTTCGACCGTCTCCACGGCGCTCACAAGACGCTGCTCAACATCTCCTGCCTGCTGGCCAAACGCCGCCTGGTGATCGGCGTGTGCGACCAGGAGATGCTGAAAAGTGAGTGACTGGGGGGGGTGACTGTAGTCGACTGGAAGATCCCAGACTAAATCTGGGATTGCTTAGCAATGGAATTGATGTTCTTGATCCATTCCACTTTCTTCAGATTTGTGCAGGTGTTCTGTAAGGATTATAAATTCACCAGCGATTACACATTCACTCATGAACATGTTCACAACCCTCATATGGACAGCCTGCCCTGACAGTTTTTCATTCCAACCCAGAATAAATACACACACACACACACACACACACACACACACACACACACACACACACACACACACACACACCTATTGAGAGGGTTAGCATGCTCTCCACATACACTGACTCCACGACACGACACCATCAATGATCTAGAGTGTTCTGACTCTGATGATCATTCACTGATTAACCTTTTTTTTCTGGGTGCCATTTTGGCAACAATTTCATCCACAAAGCGAGGAAGAGTTCTTTATTAGCCGTCACACAATAAGATGGTAAAGAGGTCTGTTAGCACAGACCCATAAGAACACAAAACAGAACCACATACACGGTGCTGCACTCAAGTATAGGGACATATTCATCTCTCACAAAGACCGCCTTCATTGGGATTCATGGAACATCTACATTTACATTGCCATCAAAAAATACAATGCAATATAAATCCAAGAATGTATGCGGTACTGGAGATGGAGATGTAATATAGTCTGTGTCCGTATGTGTGTCTGTGTCTGTGTCTGTCTGTTTCTGTATGTGTGTATGTATGTCTGTATGTATGTGTCTGTGTGTGTGTCTGTGTCTGTGTCTGTCTGTTTCTGTATGTGCTGCGAGCAGAGAAGGTCCTGCAGGAGCTGATCCAGCCCTATGCGGTGCGGGTGGAGGGGCTGCAGGAGTTCCTGGGGGACGTACGTCCCTCGCTGCAGGTGGAAATCGTGGCACTGGACGACCCCTTCAGCGTGTCGGTGGTGGACCGCCGGCTGCAGTGCATTGTGGTCAGCGAGGAGACGCGGCGGGGTGGCGAGGCCGTCAACAAAAAGCGCCTGGAGAACGTATGCATGATACTGGGTTTTATTATATTAAATTATATTAGAATATATTCAATATAAGAACCGGGTCGGCTATCCCTGGAAAAAGTAAGGAAGGGATGTCTATAATCGCGGATGATGGCAAAATTATCTGTTCGACATTGTCTGTCTGTTCTTTTGTGCTGTTCGAAACTTTTTCATTTATAATTAGAACTAACATTAGATCCATCCATCCATCCATTTGCGTCCGCTTATCCGGGGCCGGGTCGCGGTGGCAGCCGGCTAAGCAGGGCCATCCAGGCTTCCTTCTCCCCAGTCACGCTCTCTAGGTCCTCCTGGGGGATCCCGAGGTGTTCCCAGGCCAAACGAGATATATAATCTCTCTAGCGGGTTCTGGGTCTGCCCCGGGGTCTCCTCCCAGTTGGACGTGCCCGGAAAACCTCCAAAGGGAGGCGCCCGGGGGGCATCCTAATCAGATGCCCGAACCACCTCAGCTGGCTCCTTTCGATGCGGAGGAGCAGCGGCTCTACTCCGAGCTCCCTCCGGATGTCTGAGCTCCTCACCCTATCTCTAAGGCTGAGCCCAGCCACCCTGCGGAGGAAACTCATTTCGGCCGCTTGTATCCGCGATCTCATTCTTTCGGTCACTACCCAAAGCTCGTGACCATAGGTGAGGGTTGGAACGTAGATGGACCTGTAAATCGAAAGCTTCGCCTTCCAGCTCAGCTCCCTCTTCACCACAACGGACCGGTACAGCGGCCGCATCACTGCAGACGCTGCACCGATCCGTCTGTCCATCTCCCGCTCCATTTTGCCCTCACTCGTGAACAAGACCCCGAGATACTTGAACTCCTTCGCTTGAGGCAGCAACTCACTCCCAACCCAGAGGGAACACTCCACCGTTTTCCGGCAGAGAACCATGGCCTCAGATTTGGAGGTGCTGACTCTCATCCCGACCGCTTCACACTCGGCTGCAAACCGCCCCAGTGCATGCTGGAGGTTACGGTCTGATGTAGCCAACAGAAACACATCATCTGCAAAGAGCAGAGATGCAATTCTGAGGTCCCCAAACCGGACACTCTCCTCACCTCGGCTGCGCCTTGAGATTCTGTCCCTGAAGACCACGAACAGAACCGGTGACAAGGGACAACCTTGGCGGAGTCCGACACCCACTGAGAACGTGCTTGACTTTGTGCCGAGAATACGGATGCAGCTCGCACTTTGTTCAGGGACCGAATGGCACGTACCAACGGCCCCGGTACCCCATACTCCCGTAGTACCACAGGATTCCCCGGGGGACACGGTCATAGGCCTCCTCCAAGTCCACAAAGCACATGTACACTGGATGGGCAAACTCCCATGCCCCCCCCAACAACCCTGCGAGGGTAAAGAGCTGGTCCACTGTTCCACGGCCGGGACGGAATCCGCATTGTTCCTCCTGAAGCTGAGGTTCGACAATCGGCCGGAGCCTCCTCTCCAGCACCCTGGAATAAACTTTCCCGGGGAGGCTGAGCAGTGTGATGCCTCAATAATTGGATCACCACCCCGGTCTGCCATTCCACAGGTACTGTCCCCGACCTCCACACTACATTGACTAGGCGTGTCAGCCACGACAGCCCGACAATGTCCAGAGCCTTCAGCATCTCAGGGCGAATCTCACCCACACCTGGTGCCTTGCCACTGAAGAGCTTTTTGACTACTTCAGTGACCTCTACCAAGGATATGGGTGAGACTTCCCCCGAGTCTTCAGACTCTGCCTCTTCCACAGAGGACGTACTGGTCGGATTCAGGAGTTCTCCTCCCCGACTGAGCACAGCCTGAGCCAAGCCCTGCTTTCCCTTCCTGAGTCGCCGGACAGTTTGCCAGAACTTCCTTGAGGCCAGCCGAAAGTCCTGCTCCATGGCCTCCCCGAACTCCCACACCCGGGTTTTTGCTTCAGCAACTGCTGAAGCTGCGGTCCTTTTGGCCTCCCGGTACTCGTCTTCTGTTTCAGGAGACCCCTGGGCCAACCAGGCCCGAAAGGCCTCCTTCTTCAGCCTGACGGCTTCCTTCACCGCTGGTGTCCACCAACGGGTTCTTGGGTTGCCGCCACGACAGGCACCGACAGCCTTTTGACCACAGCTCCGAGCTGCAGCCTCTACAATGGAGGCTCTGAACATGGCCCACTCAGGTTCCATGTCCCCAACCTCCCCCGGGATGCACGAGAAGTTCTTCCGGAGGTGGGAGTTAAAGACCCTACGGACAGGGGCTTCCACCAGACGTTCCCAGTTCACCCTCACTACACGTTTGGGTTTACCAGGTCTGTCTGGCAGCCTCCCGCGCCATCTGATCCAACTCACCACCAGGTGGTGATCAGTTGACAGCTCTGCTCCTCTCTTCACCCGAGTGTCCAAAACATGCGGCCGCAGATCTGCTGATACGATTACAAAGTCAATCAGCGACCTTTGGCCTAAGGTGGTCCGGTACCAGGTACACTTGTGGACCACCCTATGTTCGAACATGGTGTTTGTTATGGCCAGTCCATGGCTAGCACAGAAGTCCAATAACAAAACACCACTCTGGTTCAGATCGGGCAGGCCGTTCATCCCAATCACTCCCCTCCAGGTTTCTCCATCATTGCCCACGTGTGCGTTGAAGTCCCCCAGTAGAACTATGGAGTCCCCGGATGGAACCCTTTCCAGGATGCCACCCAAGGACTCCAAGAAGGCCGGATACTCTGAGCTGCTGTTTGGTGCGTAGGCACACACAACAGTCAGAGCCTTCCCCCCAGCGACTTGCAGTCGCATGGAGGCGGCCCTCTCGTCCACCGGAGAGAACTCCAACACAGCGGCGCTCAGCCGGGGACTTGCAAGTATCCCCACACCCGCCTGGCGCCTCACACCCTGGGCAACTCCGGAGAAGTAGGGTCCAGCCCCTCTCCAGGAGTTTGGTTCCAGACCCGGTGCTGTGCGTGGAGGTGAGCCCAACCATATCTAGTTGGTACCGCTCCACCTCCCGCACCAGCTCAGGCTCCTTCCCCGCCAGTGAGGTGACGTTCCACGTCCCTAGAACCAGTCGGCGATGACGGGGATCTGCACGCCTAGGACCTACCGCCCGGTATACAACGCACCCGACCCCAATGACTCTCCCTGCAGGTGGTGAGCCCACAGGGAGGTGACTCCACGTAGTCTTTTCGGGCTTGGCCCGGCCGGGCCCCGTGGATCCAGGCCCGGCCACCAGACGCTCGCCGACGAGCTCCCCTCCCAGGTCTGGCTCCAGAAGGGTGCCCCGGTTTCCCTTGTCCGGGCGAGGTGACTGTGTTCTTTGGGAGTCTTTTCATGGGGGTCTTTGAATCGCTCTTAGTCTGGCCCCTCCCCTGGGACCACTTTGCCTTGGGAGACCCTACCAGGGGCTAATGCCCCGGACAACACAGCTCCCAGGGTGACGGGGGCACCCAAACCCCCCCCTAACATTAGATGATGATTGTTATTGTCTCGATCCACCGCACTCCCACTCCAGTGCTCTGAATGCACTGAGCTCCAGCAGGCTGCAGTTCACTTACTGGCCAAAGGGGTCAGTAATGAGAAGGGATTTCAGATTTTTGCATGTAGTATCTTTTTTCCCTTTCGTCATTTTAGCGGAAACCTTTATCCAAGATGACTTGCAGTCTGATGCGTTAATGAATGTGCAAGGCGTCTTGCTGGAGGATGGCTACGGGATGGGCTGCATCCACCCCCCTTTATACCTGCCACTAACAAGCGTGTTTGGTGTCACCAGATATTAATCGAGTATCGCTTAAAAAAGGCATAAAAGTCAGAGTATAAATGTAGCCAAGATGCGTCCTGCCGGTGGTGTGAAGGTGGACTCTGCTGCTCTCCTCAGGGTCTCCCAGGCCTGGTGCTGCATGAAATCCAGCTGCTGAAGGACGCCCACCGCACGGAGGCAGAGGAGGAGAAGATCAGCTCGTCCAGCCTGCGCTCCCGCCTCCTGGGCACCCTCCTGGCCCCGCCCAAGGTGAGGCTCCACCACCATGTCCGTGTTATGCCCATTGGCCGTTACCACAGACCATGTGGTTCCCAAATGGGGGTACGCATACCCCTCGGGGTACTTGAAGGGTTACAACAATGCTTAGTGCCATTAATAAATGCCAAGACGTACAAACACGCAGGTTAGTGCTAGGATTATCAGAGGAGGGTGGGGGGGGGGGAGTCCAGGTGAACTCTGAACAGGTGGGTCTTGAGTCTCCTGCGGAAGCTGACTAATATTGGAATATCATTCATCAATATAGTTTGAGAATAACTGCCGTAGACTGTAAACAAGATGGACGTAGCATCCCTGACCTCACACTTTTGGTTTGCACACACGACTGCTTTGAAGCCGTAGATTTCATGATATCGGCATCTTTGGGGAATTGAGGGCGGGAATTGGACGGCCATCTCGCAGGACATGTCGACGATCATTCCACACACCCCTGGGTTTCCGCTGAGCTCCGGCCTCTGACCCAACCGTCTTGACCCTGGGCTCGGTGGCTTGAACCCGCTTGTGCGCTAAAAGCTGTTGGCAATACACAGGAAATGTGCTGCTACATGTCATTCCCTCTCTCTGTCAACACAAGTTCCTGTCTGTCTTCACTGTCCTGTTCCATAAAGGCATATAAAACAAGAATAAACCAAACCAATCACCTGATCTAATCACCTGATCTAGTCACACACTGGTTATAACAATTACTTCCGGGCAACAATTCAACTTTGAATCCTCTTTTAAGATGATGTATTGTTTGTACTAATCCTGACCACATGGTCCAATGGTCCATGGACCACATTAGCCAGACGCGGATAGCGACACCACCTCTGACCTGTGATTGGTTGCCTTCCAGGACGCCTCCCACCTCCCCCCGCTCCCTTACGTGATTGGCTTGACGGGCTGCAGCGGCAGCGGGAAGAGCTCGTTGGCCGGGCGGCTGGAGGCGCTGGGGGCGGTCTGCATCGACTGCGACCAGCTGGGCCACCACGTCTACCGGGCGGGGTCGGCCGCCTACCACCGGGTGCTGCAGGAGTTTGGCTCTGGTGGGTGTCGGTGGTTCGGTCGTCGGGCAGATTACATTAGGGGCGTGTATAATTTGATATAGAGGTGCTGGAGGTAAGATCTAGGAGTTGTGAAGAGAGAGGGCTGCCGTTGAGAAGTGTTGCATTTCACACACAATTGACAGGCAAGATGGATTCCCTGAACCAATCAGGGAAGAGATGCCCTCTTTGGTCAGAAAGGAGCCTGGAGCGGTCTGAAATCGATCTGGTCTCATACGGAGGCACCCGCAGTGAACACCAAACATACTCACAGAGCATGTTTTGCTCAGATGAGGCATACTTTAAAATGATAGATGAAAGAATGCATGGTCATTTTTTAATGTACACATTTTTGGTTAAATTTGTGTTTCTTTTAGATCTTCTAAATGAGGATAAGTCCATCAACCGGCGGGAACTTGGAAGGAAGGTGTTTGGGAGCAAGGTGTGTGTGTGTGTGTGTGTGTGTGTGCATGCGTGTGTGTGGGCCAAGACGCTGTAGATTGTATTATTCACTCCTTTGACGTTCCGTCTCCTCCACAGGAGAGGTTAAAGGCGCTGACGGACATCGTGTGGCCTGAAATCGCCCTTCTGGTCCAGGAACAGATCCAGCAGGCCAGAGAGCAAGGTGCTACACTAGCTTGTCATGAATCTCCTGTGGGGGAACTTAATTTGTAACCAGTAGCTAACTTGTTAACTTGTGTTCAGTCGGTCCAAAGTCCCTAATGTCCCACCAGGTGTGATTGTGAGGAGCCATTACATTCACCTTCACATTAAGCGCATTTTGCACAGCGACTTCCAATAACTAAGTACATTTGTCAGTAAGAGTAAAACAGAGAGTAAAACAACAATGTATCGCTGATGGTACAGTCAGATTTTTTCTTCAAGCACTCTAAGTCAATAGAACAAGACTCAAAAAACAATATAATGACATTATTTTTAAGTGCCGTACTAACTACTATCTTTAAGCAAACTACTATTTTTAAGTGCCGTAACGTACAAACATGGTTCAATACCACACAGAGTTATGCACGCCATTACTAGTTCAGCCCCACGCTCAACATCCACGGGGTTCATACAGCTGCCGTTTATTGATTGGTCCTGTGGGTCATGTGACGTGTGTCTGCAGGTAAGCAGGTGTGTGTGCTGGACGCGGCGGTCCTGCTGGAGGCGGGCTGGGCCCACATGGTGCACGAGGTGTGGGTCGCCGTGCTGCCCGAGGAAGAGGTGAGACATGGGCACGACCTCCCATCTCATTGGTTGATATACACCTGCGCCTTATTATTAGGAATATATGGACCTTCCGTGTACTTTTTTTATAAAGTTACGTTTGTGTTTGTTTGTGTGTGGATAACGCACGCTATTTAGTTATTTATGTATTTGTGTTCTTGTTTAAAGGGGCCCTATTATACCACCAGGTAGGAGCGTGATTGGCAATTATGACAGTGACGTCACAAGTGGGAGTGTCCACCCAGATGTATGCTGACTAGATCAGTCGACCAGTTGGTACAGTCCACTGGGTAGGCTTAGTCACATGACAATTTAGCAACTGCTTGTAATGGCTAACCACACTCACAGCAGGCGGATAGTTTAGATAGATAATAGCCAACATTGAAAACGGTCAAATGCAACTTTTAACCAGCTGTTGCTTGGCAATACAAAAACAATATGCTCAAAGCGGCATGGAAGAATATTTTAATATAAGAGGATTCACATAGGATACAAACACAATAATATCCAATATGTACAAACATGTGTCAGTGTTGGTAACTAAGGTATAAGCGGAAGCAACCACACCGTCCCGTCCCAGTTATCTGGAACCAGACTAGTGTCAGTCTGTGTGCGTGGTGGTTCAGATCCTGACTAGAGCTGTACCCTCTCCCCAGGCGGTGTCCAGGATCATGCAGAGAGATGGGGTCCCCCGGGCCGACGCCCTGCACAGACTCCACAGCCAGTATCCCAGCCAGCGGCAGGTGGAGCAGGCCAATGTGGTGTTGAGCACCATGTGGGAGCCAGAGGTCACCCAGAGACAGGTCAGACACACACACACACACACACACAGTAGGAACCCTGACAGACACAGATCGTCACACATATACTGTACATAAACACTCCAGGGCCGTCATAAATGAAAGTTGAGATTTCCGCAACGAGTCTCATTTATAGTGATGCCGCATGGACACTTTATGAACTGCATCTTCAAATATGACGCGCGGGTCAGTGCAGGAGGTACTGAAGGCATTTGGTATCTAGATACTAACTAGTGATTAGGGATGCACCGATACCACTTTTTTTCAGACCGAGTACAAGTACAAGTACTTACATTTGGGTACTTGCCGATACCGAATACCGATACGAGTACTTAATAAAACCATTACAGTTCTAACAAAGTAGCTATTGGCTGTCTTAAAAGGGGAGACAAAAAGTGAGTACAAAAACACCCTAAATATGTTATTTATTTATTTTAGTGCAGCGATTTATTTTAGACAAAGAAAATTGAACATTTACATCCCGCCCTGATCAGCCAGCGGCGGCTTCGCGCGATTCATTTGCCGTCTGGACGCGGAGGGGTGAACATCTCGTACTCTGACTGCAGCTGGGAGGGACTGCTGCGCGAGGACAGGATTATGTACTCAGTCGGATACTTGGTACCATGCGCAGTTGCTATTAAACAGACACAAATGGCAACTCGGTTGCATCTCTTTATTTCAATATTCCTTGGCTAAGAATATTACAAGGTTAACGTTGCGTTGCCAAAGTGGTATCGGGTGCGGTTGTATCGGAGTAGTTTAACGAGTACGAGTACATGAGCACAGTATCGGACCGATACTGGATACTGGATACTGGTATCGGTATCGGTGCATCCCTACTAGTGATACAAACTAATATTCAATTCCATGGCCGTTTTGACACCACACACGCACGCACGCACGCACGCACGCACGCACGCACGCACGCACACCCCCCACCCCCCACCCCCCCCCGTGTTTTTTGACACATTGACCATTTTGACCATTTAGTGGCCTTGAACCCTGAATCTTTGTGCTGACATTGCAGGTTGTCAAGGCATGGAATCTGCTCCAAGAGAGAATCATCCAGAGACGGGCCTCTCCACCTCCCACCTCCTGAGACCCACCAGGCTTCAGACGGTACCGTCCCAGGCAGGGGACCAGCGCCTCAATGTTCAACAGAATCATCAGCCTTTTAGAAAAGCACACGTTGTGACAACAACCCACCAATCACAGGAGGCCCCCGGCGCCCTCGTCACGTGGACCAAGGCAGTGTGTGCCCGACGACGATGATGAATGTTGAAGACGGGAAGTAGAACTGCTCCGGTTGCCTTGGCGATGACCCGGCGATGGGACGGTGTGTTCAGGGGGCTTCGGAGAGCCGATGTGGATATTAACTGGGAGCAACTGAAGGTTTTAACATTTTTGTAAATTCTAACCCAAAGATTTGATTTGTTGACACTCCTCAATTGTGTTCTATAAATATATATATATATATTCAAAGATTGTCGTGATAATCTAACAAATTAAATTGAGACCATGTCGACTTGTTGTTGTAATTTGACACTCAACTGACTATTCCAAGTTGAATATATCTATATTTCGACAAGACATTTGTTCATCTCATCGCCTGACTTAATATCATCAAATTCCTCCACTGTAAGGAGGCCATCGTGTTAATTACACACTTTTACTTCACCTTATGACCCTTTAACTAGAATCTCAATGTCTACCAACAGGCAGCGGTTTACAAAACAAAAACTAGATTGTAGTCTTTCAGTTTGCATTTACTTACTGCATGTGCATTTTACAAATTCCAACTATTGATCTAGTGAACAGTCTCTTGTCATAAGCGAGACTTGTAATGTTGTGTAGAGAGTAAACAAAGTAAACAAAACAGGTGAATATGTTCCTTCCTTTGCCTTTCACTAGAGCCAGAGACTGTCTGTTGCCTTTGAAATGATGCTGAACTTTTGGTCCGAGATCAGAGTTTTGAACAAATCCATGTCCAACTCTGGTCAAACTACAACGAATCATCCGCAAAACAAATGACGCTAAAAGTCTGGCGTCGTGACTCTCAGTTTGGCGGAGCACAGTGCCTCCCCGTGGACGTTCTTGGCTTTGCAGGTGTAAATCCCAGAGTCTGACAGCTGCAGGCTGCTGAGCACCAGTGAGCACCGCCCCTCGCTGCTGTGCTCTGCGGTCACCCTCGACGTCTCTACCACGCGCTCCTGGTTCAGGAGCCACTCCACTGCAGGTTGTGGATAGCCTGGATATTTACAATGGATTATTATTAGGTCAGAGAGTGGCCGCACAAACTAATATCTTTATGCTGAAGATATACTGTATAAAGACAAGACAAGTTTATTTCTATAGCCCCTTTCAAACACAAAAGGGCATTCAGAGTGCATTACATAAACAGGAATCACATTGAGGGCAATGGCCCTGTAACCGGGAGGAGTGAGTGCATGGGCTCGCTCATAACACACAAACAAAAAGAAGAGAAGAAGAAGAAGAAAAAAGTGTGTCAATAGGTCGTACCGTCCACCAGGCAGGTGAGCTGAGCGGTGGCCCCCTCCGGCAGCACGGCGTCCCTCAGGGGCTGCTGGAAGTTGGGCTCCCTCCGGAGCTCCTCATCCAGCCTCTCGATGGCCTGCTCCGCCTCGCTGCCCCAGCCCAGCTCTGCAGATTGTCAATTACAATAACGCAACAAAAACACAAATGTGTATCTGTGGTGCATAGGATATATAATAAATTAAAACAATACCGTAAGGAAACATAATTCGGAATCAAACGAAAAGAGATTCTTACCCTCCCTGGGCTCTCCGGGGGAATCTGGTCGGAAGGAGAGAGCAGCCATCCGGTTGACCGCCTGTACAGCCCAAGCTGTTTTCTACACACACACAAATCACATTATAACGATCCCCAGATCGAATCACTGAAGTTTGTTGTCAAAGACTGACAGAGCAACATCCGACACGCAGAACGGAAGGGGATATCCCTCCCTCTCTCTCACCGCTATCCCAGTGTGGAGTGTGTGTGTTTGGTGGCTGGTTTAAGCAGCCTCATCTGCCCCGAGTCAGGCTGGTTAGACTGGGGCTGGGCGAGGCTGCACACCTGTGGTGCATTGCCTAATCAAGGCCCAGGGGTTAAACCAGCCATCAACACACACACACACACTCAGGGCAGCGCTAGCATGCTAGCAGTGTAGCACCTGTTCTGTCTACATTCAGCTACGAACTGTCCTATCCTTCAGAAGAGCCCTGCAAAAGCGGTCAGGTGTGTGTTTACCTTCCACTTGTGGTGCGCCAGGAAGCATTTCATCTTCTTCTTGCTCAGGTTCCGGACTCTCTTGGGGGGGTGGGTGAACGACGTCACCCAGGGGTGGGCCAGCGCCTGGTCACATGACAGCCTGTTCCTGGTGTTGGGGGGGGCAGATTATGTCTCAGTAGTATGGTAATATGGGGGGCCGACTACAGGACAGGATTGGACGACATGCTTCACTAAACGCTCTTCTCTCCAAGACACCCTGACGCTAATAAGTCAAATTACATTCCAAAGCATTTTTTGATCATTCACTTGTGCATGTTGTCACTTGAATTCAACAGTGCTGTTTAAAGAAAAATAGGTTATCAAAATCATGTGCCCTATTCTGATCTCTGGACCTTCAAAGTTCCCTAGGTTTCCAAAAGTCCAACTTTTCCGTGATTTCTTCCACGGAAACGAAGTTGATGTCACAGGTTTTTTCCCCAACA
Source organism: Coryphaenoides rupestris (assembly GCA_002895965.2). NCBI lineage: Eukaryota > Metazoa > Chordata > Actinopteri > Gadiformes > Macrouridae > Coryphaenoides > Coryphaenoides rupestris. The sequence continues at coordinate 145,339 of PIJE02000682.1, read as the reverse complement.
GTAGCATATGAAGCAGGAACAGCATATGAAGCAGGAAGCAGTATTATGGAAGACTATAACAAAGCAGAGGCTGGCTGTTCCCCGTTTACGAACCTGGGGTCCTTCTGCAGCAGGGAGCCGATGAAGTCTCTGGCCTCGTCGGAGATGTCCTCGAAGCTCTCCTCGTCAAACTCGTAGTGGGCTGCCGTCACCAGAGCCTGGGTCTCTGCGTCGCTGTCCCCCTGGAACGGGCTCTCACCACTCAGCCTGCCCACACAGAGAGAGACCGGGACTGTGAACCTTCCACAGTTTGATCTCTGGCTCCACCTGGCCTAATTGTCCCCAAGCGAGACACCTCACCCCAACTGCTCCCGACCAGCTGGCTGTTGCCTTGCATGGTTGACACTGCCATCGGTGTATGAATGGGTGAATGTGAGGCAATTTAAAGTGCTGTAAAAATGCAAACCATTCACCAATGTAAGCATTGTCATACATTGTTCGGATTGCATTTGCAGAGATGTCGGCAGGTTACGAAAAATAATTTCAGCAGGGTATTTGTTTGTTTGTGTTCTCGTTGTGTTCTTTCGACCGAGCCGAAACTTCTTTTTGGCATGAAGCATGGAGAATCGCTTAAAGGAGATGGATTATACCACCACGTGTGAGCATTAATAGCCATTCTATTAGCCATAGCACACCTGGTGGTATAATAGGAGTCCTTCTAAGCGACGGGGACTTACAGGATGAAACAGATGACTCCGATGCTCCACATGTCCGTCTCCAGGGACACCGCCTCGTAGTTGACCACCTCAGGGGCCATGAACTCTGCGGTGCCGTGCATCACCTTCAGCTCCTTACCGGGCTCTGGTAGACCGGGACAAGAAGGTTGACCAACATCATTAACATCACCCAACATCATGAACAGATCACCACCACCACCGCCAGGCTCTGGCAGACGGGGACAAGAGGGTTGAAGAACCTTACACTCACTCCTCATTAGACACAGAACCCGTCATAATGAACGCAGTCTGCAGGTCATGGTGGGTTAAAGGATGTAAAGTATGGCTGTACCGAAACAGTTTGCTTACCCTATGCCTGAGTTTAACTAGTCTGTACCCTATATCCTAGCTTAACTAGTCTGTATCCTATATCCTAGTTTAACTAGTCTGTACCCTATATCCTAGTTTAACTAGTCTGTACCCTATATCCTAGCTTAACTAGTCTGTATCCTATATCCTAGTTTAACTAGTCTGTACCCTATATCCTATCTTAACTAGTCTGTACCCTATACCCGAGTTTAACTGGCCCATACCCTATACCTTAGTGCATAGTGGTCTGTACCCTATACACTAGAGGTACTAGTGCGTACCCTACACCTGAGTGGGACTACCCTATACCCAAGGCCTATACCCTAGTCGTGTGGTACACATCTTGACCCTGTGCCATAGTAGTACTAGTCTGTACCCTATACCCGCGTGGTCTGTACCTTACAGTGGCACTACCTACAGCCCTTTCCCCCAGAGTGCCTCCAAAACCACCCTGGCCCCTCCCTCTGTGCTCCTTTCAAATAACCTGCCCAGAATTCAGTCAGTCAACAACATCCCCCTCCACCACCACCATCTCTCCCTCCAGCCGTCCGTCAGTCAGTGGGCAGGCAGCCAGCTCACACTCACCCAGCTTGCTGGCCAGGCCAAAGTCGATGATCTTGACCTGCATGTCGGTGAAGTTGACGCAGACGATGTTCTCGGGTTTGAGGTCCAGGTGCACGATGCTCTGCTTGTGCACGTACTGCATGCCCGTCAGGATCTGCTTCATGTAGCGCGCGCTGGTGGGCTCCGTGTGCTCAAAGCTCTCGTCCACGATGCGCTCAAACAGCTCGCCGCCTGCAATACTGGAGGGGGGGGGGAAACTCATCTTGATTTGACTGAAACAACGGCTGTTGGCTGTTGTGCCTGGAATGAGAGATGTTCACTCGTCGTAGGAAAATCAACAGGTTTCCGAGGTTTTAAAATGTTTATTTGGATGTGCTTATGCGCATCGGACGATTGCTACACTTTTCCATTTTCACTAACACACTGCAAGTATGAAATAAAATGCTGAAAGATGAATAAAAAAGGTAAAAGGAGCAGTTATGGTTAGGCGTCTTGCTCAGGGACACCTCGACACTTAGCTAGGCAGAGCCCGGGGATCGAACCACGAACCTTCCTGTTGCCAGACAACCGCTCTTACCTCCTACAGCTACTTTTAGCATTTGCATAAAACTATATACAGCCTCCAGACTCTGCCTCTTCCACAGAGGAGGTTTGCAGATGATGTGGTTCTGTTGGCTACATCAGACCGTGACCTCCAGCATGCACTGGGGCGGTTTGCAGCCGAGTGTGAAGCGGTCGGGATGAGAGTCAGCACCTCCAAGTCTGAGGCCATGGTTCTCTGCCGGAAAACGGTGGAGTGTTCCCTCCGGGTTGGGAGTGAGTTGCTGCCTCAAGCGAAGGAGTTCAAGTATCTCGGGGTCTTGTTCACGAGTGAGGGCAAAATGGAGCGGGAGATGGACAGACGGATTGGTGCAGTGTCTGCAGTGATGCGGGCGCTGTACCGGTCCGTTGTGGTGAAGAGGGAGCTGAGCCGGAAGGCGAAGCTTTCGATTTACTGGTCCATCTACGTTCCAACCCTCACCTATGGTCACGAGCTTTGGGTAGTGACCGAAAGAATGAGATCACGGATACAAGCGGCCGAAATGAGTTTCCTCCGCAGGGTGGCTGGGCTCAGCCTTAGAGATAGGGTGAGGAGCTCAGACATCCGGAGGGAGCTCGGAGTAGAGCCGCTGCTCCTCCGCATCGAAAGGAGTCAGCTGAGGTGGTTCGGGCATCTGATTAGGATGCCCCCCGGGCGCCTCCCTTTGGAGGTTTTCCGGGCACGTCCAACTGGGAGGAGACCCCGGGGCAGACCCAGAACCCGCTGGAGGGATTATATATCTCGTCTGGCCTGGGAACACCTCGGGACCCCCTAGGAGGTACTAGAGAGTGTATGTATTGTTTTAATTATCTGCATGTGATTGTGCCAGTGCAAAATCATGTTATATTCTTTTTTTGTGTGTCTATGATCATAAACATAGTAATCTATGCTATTTTATGAGTTACTAAGATAATAGTGCAATTTAGATAAAAAGGTGTGGTAAACAGGTGTAGTACTCACTACTCCATCACCATGACGACCTCTTTGCGCGTGTCATAGGCGGCCAAGTACTGCACCAGCTGGGGGTGCTGCAGGCAGTTCATGATGTCCATCTCCCTCCGGGCCGCCGCCCTCTCCTTGGTGGTCCGGATGCGGTAGAACTTCCCGGCGTGGACCTCGCCTGTCTGCTTGTGGTAGAGCAGGAACACCTGTCCAAACTTCCCCCTGGGAAACGAGCAGAAATACCCTCACGTAAGGGATAATCGATGCGCAAGGTGAATGGTTTTGAAGGCACCATGTGGAGGCGAAGAACCACACGACACGGAAAGTATATCAAAGAATATATAAAATACTAATTATTTAACTACGAAAATGTACAGATTTGAACCTAGTTTGAATTTAGCTACAATTTAGTCTGTAGATTGTCCAATGTCAAGATCTAGTAATGGAAATTTTTATTTTTCTAAAACAGCTTCAATCCATTCACAATCGTGCAAAAACCAAATGACAAAACCCACGTACATGCCCAGCTTCTTGCGCACGTCGTAGTGGTCGCTGACTTTATGCTCGGTGTCCACGATCACTGTGACGTACGTTGGCTCCTCTTCCTTTCCCCCTGAAACACAAAATGGCAGTCAGTTACAAAGCAGACATTTCCCCAGCATCACAAAAGCAGTCAGTAGTAAACCAACCCAATGTCTCTATGGTGACCATCTCTGACTCCTCGCTCGGTTCGCTGGCGCCTGAAGAGTTGTAGGCCCTGACGCGGAAGCGGTACCGACCTTGCGGCTCCAGTCCCGATCGTACCCGCAGGGAGGTGCTCATGCATCGGTTCGCCACCACACTCCAGTCCCCTGCTTGGCCCGGGGCCTCCGGCTTCACCTCCACCACATAGCCCAGAATAGCAGAGCCTCCGTCGTAATTGGGGCCGAACCAGGACAGCACCAGGGAGCCGGTGGACAGCTGGGAGACCAGGGGCGGGGAGGCCGGAGCTTGCGGAGCCTCTGTCAAGAAACACACACCTGGAGGTCACGGGGAGGTCACCTGGAAAACTTTGTCACTGTTGGGGACCGTATCCTCCCACGATTGACCTCTGAACCCTAATGCCAAACGGATCTGTTCGCATTCCTCTCTGATCTCCCTCCTCTGCTTCACTTGGCTATGATTTCATGAGTTGGAAACGTGTGCAGTTAAGGTCAGCCACTTGACTGTATCCTAGACAATATCCTAGTGTTGGTCCTGGTCCTTGTCTTAGTCTACTCCTCCACATTTTCGGAATCTAAAAGCCCCCCCCACCCTCTCTAACCTCTGTAGGTTTAACTGCCCCCTAGCAGCTGGAATACATTTTATAATATTATAATATTATATTATAATCCATTGTGGAGTGTGTGTGTGTGTGTTTGGTGGCTGGTATAAACAGCCTGTGGTGCATTGAGTAATCAATGCCCACAGGTTAAACCAGCTTCACAGTACACACACTCAGGAGAGCGCTAACATGCTACCTTTTTACAGCCTGCTCTGTCAACAAACAAATCCAAACTTGGCAATACAGTACAACGAAGCATAAATAACTCACTGAAGATGACACATTGATGGGAATGAGAAACTCATTATCATTAGCAAAAACCCATTGAACGCTGAACAAGCATTTTAAATGTTTGCGTGACCGCGAGCAAAACTCTACGAACTGATATGCTAAACAAGCCCCGCCCCCTTCCCCCACTCACCAATGACACTGAGGGAGATGGTGTGCTGTGCGAGGGCGTGGCAGTTTCGTACTACCAGCGTGTACGACCCAGTGTGGCCTGGCATGGTGTGGGGGATCATCAACGTGCTTTCTGATTGGCCGCTGCAGATGTGGGTCTGGGGTCCATCAACGACCTCCTGGAGAACAGGGAACATATTCCCATGATGCATTGCTCTCCCCCAGATCCCTTAACCTGACCTTAACTACACAGTTCTTTTTTTGTGTGTTTAATGTGCTAAATGTTTTCTAACTGGAGCTAGCTTGAAATCACAAATCTTGCATATTGTCCCTTTAGTACAGTCCCTGTTTCAAATTAAAAGTCTTAATTTAGAAAATTAAAGTGAAAGTTGTGTCAACATACGCACGGCATGCTGGCACAAACAAGCCTTAAGCAGTCAACACAAGCAAATACACGTTGTCAACCAAAAAAAAGGGACCTTTTCTCTGTTGTGGATCCAGCAGCAGGCCACGGGCAGGGAGCCGCTGTGGAAGGAGCAGTGGAGCATGGCCTGAGCTCCACGCTGGACCTCCACCTGCTCCTCACAGTCCTCAAATTCCACCGCCGCGCCTGGGGGACGGCAGAGAACCAGAGAAACAACTAGATTCAACAAAGCGCAGCGTACTCAACACAACCAGGAGATACTTCACACAACATACATGAGAACAAAACATAACCAGTCGAGCGAGAGCCGACTTTAAATGTTTACTTTAAAAGTTATTGTACTTAAAACAACAGAACTCAACAAACTGGATTGAAGCCATCATCTCTGCCCACGCTTAGGGTTGTGAAACCTTTGCGATCTCGCACCTTCCGGTTTTGTTTCTCTGGGTGAAGACTTCCCCCGAGTCTTCAGACTCTGCCTCTTCCACAGAGGACGTACTGGTCGGGTTCAGGAGCTCCTCAAAGTGTTCTTTCCACCGCCCGACAATATCCTCAGTCTGGGTCAGCAGTTCTCCTCCCCGACTGAGCACAGCCTGAGCCAAGCCCTGCTTTCCCTTCCTGAGTCGCCGGACAGTTTGCCAGAACTTCCTTGAGGCCAACCGAAAGTCCTGCTCCATGGCCTCCCCGAACTCCTCCCACACCCGGGTTTTTGCTTCAGCAACCGCTGAAGCTGCGGTCCTTTTGGCCTCCCGGTACCTGTCTGCTGTTTCAGGAGACCCCTGGGCCAACCAGGCCCGAAAGGCCTCCTTCTTCAGCCTGACGGCTTCCTTCACCGCTGGTGTCCACCAACGGGTTCTTGGGTTGCCGCCACGACAGGCACCGACAGCCTTTTGATATTTTTCTAAAACAGCTTCAATCCATTCACAATCGTGCAAAAACCAAATGACAAAACCCACGTACATGCCCAGCTTCTTGCGCACGTCGTAGTGGTCGCTGACTTTATGCTCGGTGTCCACGATCACTGTGACGTACGTTGGCTCCTCTTCCTTTCCCCCTGAAACACAAAATGGCAGTCAGTTACAAAGCAGACATTTCCCCAGCATCACAAAAGCAGTAGTAGTAAACCAACCCAATGTCTCTATGGTGACCATCTCTGACTCCTCGCTCGGTTCGCTGGCGCCTGAAGAGTTGTAGGCCCTGACGCGGAAGCGGTACCGACCTTGCGGCTCCAGTCCCGATCGTACCCGCAGGGAGGTGCTCATGCATCGGTTCGCCACCACACTCCAGTCCCCCGCTTGGCCCGGGGCCTCCGGCTTCACCTCCACCACATAGCCCAGAATAGCAGAGCCTCCGTCGTAATTGGGGCCGAACCAGGACAGCACCAGGGAGCCGGTGGACAGCTGGGAGACCAGGGGCGGGGAGGCCGGAGCTTGCGGAGCCTCTGTCGAGAAACACACACCTGGAGGTCACGGGGAGGTCACCTGGAAAACTTTGGCACTGTTGGGGACCGTATCCTCCCACGATTGACCTCTGAACCCTAATGCCAAACGGATCTGTTCGCATTCCTCTCTGATCTCCCTCCTCTGCTTCACTTGGCTATGATTTCATGAGTTGGAAACGTGTGCAGTTAAGGTCAGCCACTTGACTGTATCCTAGACAATATCCTAGTGTTGGTCCTGGTCCTTGTCTTAGTCTACTCCTCCACATTTTCGGAATCTAAAAGCCCCCCCCACCCTCTCTAACCTCTGTAGGTTTAACTGCCCCCTAGCAGCTGGAATACATTTTATAATATTATAATATTATATTATAATCCATTGTGGAGTGTGTGTGTGTGTGTGTGTTTGGTGGCTGGTATAAACAGCCTCAACTGCCCTGGCTGATTAGACTCTGGGGTTTGGTGAGGCTGCACACCTGTGGTGCATTGAGTAATCAATGCCCACAGGTTAAACCAGCCATCAGTACACACACTCAGGAGAGCTACCTTTTTACAGCCTGCTCTGTCAACAAACAAATCCAAACTTGGCAATACAGTACAACGAAAGCATAAATAACTCACTGAAGATGACACATTGATGTGTTACATGAAATGGCAATCATTATCATTAGCAAAAACCCATTGAATGCTGAACAAGCATTTTAATCGTTCTGCGTGACCGCGAGCAAAACTCTACGAACTGATATGCTAAACAAGCCCCGCCCCCTTCCCCCACTCACCAATGACACTGAGGGAGATGGTGTGCTGGGCGAGGGCGTGGCAGTTTCGTACTACCAGCGTGTACGACCCAGTGTGGCCTGGCGTGGGTCGTGGGGGATCATCAACGTGCTTTTCTGATTGGCCGCTGCAGATGTGGGGTCTGGGGTCCATCAACGACCTCCTGGAGAACAGGGAACATATTCCCATGATGCATTGCCTCTCCCCCAGATCCCTTAACCTGACCTGAACTACCACAGTTCTTTTTTTTGTTGTGTTTAATGTGCTAAATGTTTTCTAACTGGAGCTAGCTTGAAATCACAAATCTTCCATATTGTCCTTTAGTACAGTCCCTGTTTCAAATTTAAAAGTCTTTCATTTAGAAAGTAAAGTGAAAGTTGTGTCAACATACGCACGGCATTGCTGGCACAAACAAGCCTTAAGCGGTCAACACAAAGCAAAGACACGTTGTCAACCAAAAGATAGGGACCTTTTCTCTGTTGTGGATCCAGCAGCAGGCCACGGGCAGGGAGCTGCTGTGGAAGGAGCAGTGGAGCATGGCCTGAGCTCCACGCTGGACCTCCACCTGCTCCTCACAGTCCTCAAATTCCACCGCCGCGCCTGGGGGACGGCAGAGAACCAGAGAAACAACTAGATTCAACAAAGCGCAGCATACTCAACACAACCAGGAGATACTTCACACAACATACATGAGAACAAAACATAACCAGTCGAGCGAGAGCCGACTTTAAATGTTTACTTTAAAAGTTATTGTACTTAAAACAACAGAACTCAACAAACTGGATTGAAGCCATCATCTCTGCCCACGCTTAGGGTTGTGAAACCTTTGCGATCTCGCACCTTCCGGTTTTGTTTCTCTCTGAAGATCGTGCCTGGCCAAGTTTCAAGATATCCGCTTGTGGCCGAACCACAGTGTGCGTCCAATTAGAAAGTACTGCTGGTGTGATGATGGTGACAAATAGTTCATCCAATGACCTGCCAAGTATTTTTGTGCCTGCCCTTTTCCAATCGGTTTCAAAGGACGACTTCTCAGATGGTTCTGTGTAACAAACCATCAGGCGCATCAGGATAGCTCACGCTTGCTATTGGCCTAAACCCAAAACTTCAGTTAAAAACGTAAGAATCTATTTGAGTAACATCAGAGACTTCTGATATTCATATTGTGTCTCCTGTTAGCAATTTATGAACAAAACAACAGGTTTGAGAAATTGACGTTAATCTACCTTTCTCAATGACCTCTGCTGTGGAGGGCCCTGTGGGTTTCAGGGCGGAGCTCCAAGTGTCTCTGTGCCCCGCCCCCTCGTGTATCGCTGTCGGTTTCCATGGTAACGTGGCACTCTGTCGTCTTCCTGTTAGCGTTGGGATTCAGGAAGGAAATGGGAGGGAGGGAGGGTAAGACAATGACACAGAGTTGAGATTTCTTTATTGTATGTATATTTGATAAAAAAAATAAAAGGATTTTGTGTGAGAAATCTACATATATTTCATAAATAAAATAAGTTGGGCCACATTGTGTACATTACAAACATGTTTGTTGTGTGCATGTGTGTTTTTATAATTATACATCTACATTGTGAAGGAAGGAGGTTTGGGGGGGCAGGATTGGAGTGTTTGGCTCCCAGCTGAAGGGTTCTAGTTTCGGACCCCAATGTCCACAACCCACCTGTTGGCATCATGGCGCAAGATGCCCCCTGACCCCTACCTACTCCTTAAACATTCTATAGGTGAGAGTTGAGAGTTTTAAAGAGAGGAGGCAGAAGAGAGCAAGAGCTTGAAAATTACCCCCAAAACAGTCCCTCTGCCATTGAGAAGTGTTGCATTTCACAAGCTGTGATTGACAGGCAAGAGGGATTCCACAAACTAATCGAGGAAGAGGTCAGTCTAAAATACAAATGGCCTCATACAGAGCCGCAGTCCACTTGGAACAGATGTTCTCACAGAGCATTCCACTGCCTAATATGACTACAGCCTTTCTAACAAGTCAAATTATAGCTGTTACATTTCTTTAATGCCGCTTTGGATAAAAGCACCTGACGGGTAAATAGACTCCATAATAACCAATGTACGGGGCTAGAACAACAACTAGATGGTTTTCCGCATGACTTCTGGTCTGACTGTAGAGCCGGTGAGTCTGAAGACCAGGCTTACTAGCTTACTGATGGAGATAAGAGCTTTATATGGAACACATGTTCCCGTTGACTTCTCTGAAGTCAGAAGCATGGCGTTGACTAAAGAAATATTCTGAAGAAACTATATATGCATATTCATATTCAAAACATTGATGAGGCTCTTTTGTTCAAAGCCACTTACAGTGAAGACAGTGAATACAGAGACAGATAAGTCATGTGTTACATTGTTCTAGGGCAGAGCATCAGGATATCATCATTCTATTATCCCAGCTATTATGCAGGCAACCCAGCAATTCTGAAACTTGTTCTAATAACCTTGCAATTATGAATGCTTGAAACCTGTTGTATTCTAATCTTTATGTACCACAGCGATACATTGCTGACTCTTTCAGTGGCTTTGGATAAAAGCGTCTGCCAAATGCCCTAAATGTAAATGTAAATGTAATTAAGGAGCAGGTAGGGGTTAGACAGTGGATACAGAGACAGGTCATTAAGGAGCAGGTAGGGGTTAGACAGTGAATACAGAGACAGGGTTGGACATCTTGTTCAATGAGGTGGCCAAACCCAGCACCTTTCAAAGGGGAGACAAACACAGCGGCCTCTAATCCCAGATGATATATGATGATGATATAATAGATGCTGCTGTATGAACAGCAGACGTGCTGTCATGGTAGACAAAAGCAGTCGTGCTGTAAAGCCGCCATAGAAAGACTTCCATGTTGCACACACAGGGCACTTGCATGTGCTTTTAATGATGTTCCCATGGCCCGAGTCGGAGTACGATCTCCTGTGGATGCTGGAATGGAATGTTAATGGTGTGTGTGTGTGTGTGTGTGTTGTGGTGTGTGTGTGTGGTGTGTGGTGTGTGGTGTGTGGTGTGTGGTGTGTGTGTGTGTGTGTGGTGTGTGGTGTGTGTGTGTGTGTGTGTGTGTGTGTGTGTGTGTGTGTGTGTGTGTGCGTGTGCAAGCATGCGTGCACATGTGTGTGTATATTGTTCCTTCCCCACTGGACAACAAACCCACAACTAACACCCGCTAACATCCGCTGTTTGTCTATTAATAGGAACGGTTACAATCGGCATCCATTCCTGGGAAGCATGACTCTGCTGTAGCCTTTGATTTATTTTTGCGGCTCTAGCTCCAACCGGCGCCGGTGAACGTGTGAACGTGACACACCATAAAGAGAAAAAAAACAGAAGAGCATCCTGGTCGACTGGCTATCAGCTGGCGATGGGAAAGGAGTCTCCTGCCTATTTTTTTTAGCAGGTTTTCCTGTTTTAAAAAAAAACCTGCATATATGCCACAATAATTGAGGTGGAAATAGGGTTATAATAAGTATGTGCCTGAGTGAGTGAGTGAGTGTGTTTCAGGTTCAGTCCCAGATCGTGGGCCTCGAGCCTTGAGCGACAACATAACCATAACATCGTCAACACACCCATTGTCAAGCGTGACGTCAGTTACGCCCCCAAAAGCTTTTTTCAGTTGGAATGTGGCCGAGGGGCAACAAGAAGCTGGAAGAGCCAGTCAGGTTCATACATACGTGGTGGTGGCTGTATGGCAGACAGGACCACATTTACATGGAGCGTCTCCAGCACTTGTGGATTCCCTGTGTTTCTCCCTGCCCTACCTTTGGTTATGTAAAGACATTCAAATGGCATTAAACGCCGCCTGCAGTGGAAGGTGAGTGCAGACTCACTCCTGAGGTCCGAGCAAAACAACATGTGTTGGAGAGTAAACACTGGACTTTGTTGACTGGAAGTCCAAGTGAATAATAGTACGAGCATCGTGTGGCATCTTATCCTAGCTGTCTTACAGTTTACCCGCAAGGGGTTAACCTAGCAATTATGCTTGAAACTTGTTATCAACGACTAATTTTACTGCCCTGGCAGCGATATATTGTTGTTTCACTCTCTTCAGACACATTTAATTATTGGATGTTGTTTTGGACAAGTGTCTGCTAAATGCCCTAAATGTAAATGTCAATGTATATATTAAAGAGGAACTGCACACTATACTCATTGTGTGAATTTTCTTCTCTCTAAAGTTGAACATTTCATGGTAGATATATAAAAGTTGTGGTTTTACTTCCTCTTTATACAGAGCTTCAGTGAGTTCGTTCTCGTGTGTTTTTAATTAAACTAGCAGCCTTTTTACCAAAAGCAAACTCACAGAATGCACATGTGCGTGTGTGTGGGTGTTTGTGCTCCAGTGGATGACTCACAGCACTAGGTATCCTGTCCTACAAGAGAAACACTTTCACAAACACAGAAAGCGTGTTTGACATGCTAGTTAAATTGTATGTCATCACATCTTGGACATCTTTTTGATAAATACATGCCTGAGTGCCTGTGTGTATGTACGTGTGTGCATGTGTGTATGTACGTGTGTGCATGTGTGTGTGTGCGTGTGTGTGTGTCTGCCTGCTGTGTACCTGTGGGCGACTCCTCCTGCGGTCCGGGTTGGAGGTCAGGAGTCTTTCTGCCGCCCCACTCCTGCCTCTTGTCCGCTTTCTCCTCCTCCTCCTCCTCCTCCTCCACCTCCACCTCCACCTCCACCTCCTCCACCTCCTCCTCCTCCACCTCACACACCTCCTTGGCACGTGGCCCCGCGGTGGACTGGAGGTTCAGCCGGAACGTGGAGACGAAGGTCTTCCTCCCCTCCTCCACCACCTCCTCCTCCCTCGCCTTCGGACCCCCGCTCATCGTTGAGCATGCGCTACACCACCCAGACCTTGTGTCTCTCTCTGTTACCTTCTCTCTCTCTCTCTCTCTCTCTCTCTCTCTCTCTCTGTCTCCACAGGACGGCTCTCACACACATCTGCTGTCCAGCTGAGATGTCCAGGGCTTTTCACCCAGAGACCCTCCTCCTCCTATGGCAGGCTCCGCCCCCTTTACCCCGACCTCTCTCTTCCAAGGCCGGCATCACCGGAAGAGTAATTAGCCGGACCTGGCATTCCAGCTCACTGGCTAGTTACAGGAGGAGGAAGTAGAAGAGAGGGCAGGAAGGGGGGGGGGAGATAGAGAGGGAAGATAGGGAGCGGAAGGGGGAGACAAAACATGAGAAATGAGAGAAAGAGAGAGAGAGAGAGAGAGAGAGAGAGAGAGAGAAGGTTGTCTATGAGGGAAACAAAACAGTCATGTAACACATTCACTCACACGCTGAACAACAAACCCTACCTTGTGCCCCTCTTTGTAAATAACACTTCACCGCTCAAGGAAACCACCACCACCACCACCCATCCTCATACACACACACACACACACACACACACACACACACTCACACTCATGTGTCACAACATGCAAGCAATCTCTGTGCCCCACCAGATGCAGTGACGTCAGGGGAGGAATGAAGGAAAACAAGTAGGTCCTACGGCGACTTTACACAGACTTAATCTCCATCACGACAACACACCTGCGGGAAGCCTGAACTTGCCGCGTGGTCTGGTCTGGTCGTTTATAGCGAATCAAACATGTGGACAGGTGGAACCCATTGCCTTGTTGCCCGACGTGTTTTCTCTTCTTTTCTTCTCTTCTCCCAATGACAATGACAATGGCAGGTCAGGTGACATACTCCCTGCTGCCGGGCCCCGGGGGACTTTACCGACGCATGGGTGTGTCTAGTCGGCACTGCAGGGTGTGTCGTGCGTCGCGGGGCCCCTCTGTGGCCACGCTCAGCGCTGCAGCAGGGACCTGACTTTTTTGTGTGTGTTGGATGCTAGATGTTCTGTTTCATTCCTTCCTGACTGCCAGTGGCGGTAAACAAAGTGGATATGTCTCCTGGCGCCGCGCAGGTCAAGACCTTATATCAACAAAGTCACATGTGTATAGGCTATAAATACCATGCGGTCGCCTACACCCGGCCTCGCTGTTAACCTGACGGTCACCTAGGGTAGTTGTTCCGTAGAGCCGTATTTCGGTTCTACATTTCATCGGTCAAAGGGAAGTAAGCATGTCGGTTGGTGTTTCGCATCCTACCTGTGACTTTGGTCAGAGCACAAGGCTGTTGTTGTCAAGCGATCCTACATCTCTTTTTTTCACTAAACCCACCACCACAGTCCTGGAAACACAGCCAGGTTACTGTAGGCCAGGAGTATTCAATAACATTTCGAAGAGGTCCAGTTAAAGAAAATGTCCTCAAGCAAAGGTCCGGAACATCACAATGTCTAACTTGCGTTATGAGGAGCCTAGTAATCGTATCAACCTCTATGGGCCATGTAGTTAACAGATTGTCAAATCAAATGAATGAAGTACAACTCAATAATATTTCAACAATATTTATTGTCAGTTTTCACATTGAACTGGATGGATTATAAATAATATGTGCTCTAATAATAAATAAATAGTATTTTCTCATTTCAAGTAAAATAAGGGCTGCATTAAAAAAAACTGAGCTTTTGAAAAACTTGCATTTTAAAGATAAATAAAGTGATTAATTTTAGAATAATTAAATAAAAGCAGCTTCAGTTTCCCTTTTTCTTCTTTTGTTAACTCCATTTCACATCTTCACAGTCTCAAACAATATAATGATAATAATTTATAATCAACACATTTATAAACAACACATCTTGACAACAGAACAGCTTTAACCCTTATTTTCTCTTTCTTTTCCTCTTATATCACATTCCCCCACTTTCTCTTGCTCAGGGAGAGAAGTGAGCTCAGTGAGATTTGTGATTTGTCTCTAGTGGCGCCTCACATTGCTGCTTGTAATCACACTCACAGTCTCGGAACAAATGAGACATACTGGTTTTGAACAGCCCGTGGGAACAGTGAACATCTACCTCAGAGACGCAGAGACACTCATCCATGCATTTATATCATCCAGACTGGATGAATGTAATGCACTGTTCTCTGGCCTACCGAGCTCTACTACAAAAAGCCTCCAGCTCGTACAGAACGCTGCTGCTAGACTTCTAACAAGAAGTAGGAAGTTTGACCACATTACTCCTATTCTCACTTCCCTCCACTGGCTCACTGGCCAGATCAGATTTTAAGGTGCTACTTCTTACCTACAAGATGCTGCATGGGTCCGCACCATCGTACCTGAAGGACCTTATTGTTCCCTATTGTCCTTCTCGGCCGCTCCGGTCCTCAGGAGCTGGCCTTTTATCAATTCCAAAAGTAAACAAAAAATCAGCAGGAAACAGGGCGTTCTCTTATCGAGCACCCTATCTGTGGAACAGTCTGCCACCTGTAATCAGGGAGGCTGACTCTGCTGATATATTTAAGGCGAGACTAAAAACCCACCTATTTACCCTCGCCTTTGGCTGCTAGGAGTGCCCCTCAGCTCTAATTTACAGCTAAATCAATACCGTTAGCACTAGCCTACCCTAGCTGCCGATGGGTACTAGGTCTGAGGATACTTGTATGTTCCCTGCTTACTGTGCTCCATCTAACCTTCATGTTGTCTCCATTATCTAGGGTGCTGCTGTGATCGTGACTGGATACCTGGCCACCTCACCTGACGGCTACCAGCTTGCTCTCCAGCCAGCACCCCATCACATTATTACTATTTCATTTACTATTTGTACTTTGTTATTTGCATTTTGTCATGCTTTGTTACCCCTGTTTTTAAATGCCCGTATGACACCCATTGCACTCTGAACCATCCCTGGAAGGAGGGATCCCCCACTCTGAGGTTCCTCCTCCAGATTTCTTCCTTGTTAATTAAGAGAGTCGTTTCTTGCCCTTAGGGGGGCGGGGCTAGGGGGGTGTCATAAATCATGTTTGGCCCATAATAATCTGGCCTGTAAAGCCCTTTGAGACTGTCTTGTGATTCAGGGCTATACAAATAAAATTGAATTGAATTGAATTGATCTAAGAGTCTGTCCATTCTTCATTAAAGGCTCTGTTTCGCTGTCTACCTTTCTCTTTTTAGAGCATGACATACGCCGACAGTTCTCTCTTCTCATCTCTCTGCGTATGTTTGTTTCTACTCACTCACTGACTGCACTGATCTGATTGGCTGAGTAGCATCATGTGACATGATCAGATCGCTAAATCAGTGTCGTAAAGGCTAGAAAAGATGCACCGGTTAAAATCGAAATGCTCCAATTCTCAATAAATTATCGGTTGTAGGTCCGGGTCTGGATAGGACAGCATCTGGTTCCGGACCCGGACCGTGGTGCACCTATTAGTGACCTCTGCTGTAGGCAGTTGACGTCAGCCGAGAGTGGAGCAGCCTCCAACTCGCCAGCCTCAGCGGGGGCAGGGGTACTACCAGCTCCCTCAAAGGGCCTAGAGACGGCATTGGGCAGAATTTCACTGCAGCACCTGGACTACTGGGCAGCTCATTCCCAAGGCCACCACCACCCCCAGGGGTCAAGGTGACCTCAGTCACAGACCCTGTGAGGGCCATGTGTTTGTCACAAGCGATAGCCAAACTCATGGGCAAAAGGGTCATTACAGTTGTTCAACCACATACACAGTACGATGGGTTTTACTCAACATATTTTTTGATCCCGAAGAAAGACAACTCTCTCAGGCCTATACTAGACCTAAGGAGATTAGCAGGCATCTAAAGGTTATCCCGTTTCAGATGCTTTGCACAGCCAACGTCCTTCAGACTATCACTCCAGTGTGGTTCACCACCATAGACTTCAAAGACTCCTACTTTCACATTCCTTGTCACCCAGAGCAGAGTACATTTCTCCGCTTCGCCTGACGACTGGCTTGTTCGGGAGGGGGAACAGGCGACATCCAAAGTACTCGCTCATACAAAAAGCAGGAATTGTTGATTATTATTTGTCTTTTAGCGTAACTAATCACGGCCACATGCTCGGCATAGTTTCCCATCGACAGATGTTTTAAAACGGGGCCCCATAGCTTCTAAAGAAAACACTGCATGTTTGGTACACTCAGGGGGAGTGTACCAACGTGGCGACTTAACAGGAACAAACACATTAGGCCTCGTTAAACAGCCATAGCTGATCTAGAAGATTACCAGGACACAGTGAAACCACAGTATATCGCTGATGGTACAGTAGATTTAAACATGTTTCGACACACAAGAGCCTTCAATTAGAGAGCCTTCATCTGTACAATTATATTGGAGTTTCCTTCATTAATCCAAGTGTAAAATAGTGTAGCGAATGGCAAACGAGAATGAGGGATTATGATGAATTTATTTTATTACCTTTTTTGGTGAACCTCAGTCATTGGTTTGTGTGAATGTGTGCTTCTCTAAAGTTATATACCATGCTAGTTCAGACAGAGAAGGTACGCGGCGGTCTGGAGCAGTGTGTGTGTGTGTGTGTGTGTGTGTGTGTGTGTGTGTGTGTGTGTGCGTGCGTGCATGTGTGTGTGTGTGCATTTGGAGCGCTCTTTAAAGGGGCCCTATTATACCACCAGGCGTGAGTGTCATGTCATGTGACAAAATTGTGACATAGTGACATCACAGATGGCCCACCATGTATGATGACTACCAGGCTGTGGTGGAAAAGTAAAAATAATACGTCTTTTGTCCTTTCCTAACTACTTTTCCTTAACCCTGTCATGAGGTCAAGGAAAGATTTGAAGGAGAAGACTTGAAGAGATGTTGGTAATGCACTCAGAAATGCACTTCTGCTCTTATCCCAGCTATTATGCAGACAACCTAGCAATTATGAAACTCGTTCTATTAGCCTTGCAATTATGAATGCTTGAAACCTGCTCTATTCTTACCACAGCAATATATTGCTGTCTCCTTCAACAAATGTACTCTTTGTAAGTTGCTTTGGATAAAAGTGTCTGCCAAATGCCCTAAATGTGAATTATATATTCATTCATGACGAACATTGGAATTGAAATAAAAAAGAAATATAGGCGACCAGTACAACTGTCACAAAAGTGAAACAAAATGCTTGTCACATTGAGAAAGGTTGCTCACACTCATCCTCCTGTCTGCTCATACATGAATCCCAAATAGTGTTATTGTTTACATGATGATTGGTTGTGTTATTGTACACATGATGAGCGGTTGTTTCTGTGATAGGCCGGATGGGGCTGCTGCAAGGGATCGTGGGACACCACTATCTCCTTTCCTTTCATAAAGTATGGTCTAGTGTACCCTATGCTAAAGGAGATAAGAAAGGAAGCATTGAAGCACCTTTCCTTAGCATGTAGAGAATAAGAACAGCTCTGCCACTTAGATTCACTCAGTTAAGTCATTCACTCAGTTAGGAACCTTCCTAAGCAAAATAGTCTGCCAGTTGATACAGTCCTCTGGGTAGGCTGGTAAACAGATCTAGGTGGACACTCATCTGTGATGTCACTATCACACAATCAAAACTGTCAATAATATAATAATGCTTCACTTTTTTAACTATTATAGTAATGTATTGGGTTAGGGAGAATCACTTGTCTGTCACTGCTCTTTCTCGTCAACAGGTAGCGATGCTGTTAATCTGCTGCCATCTAGTGGATGGTATGATATTTAGTACTCTCTCTCTCTCTCTCTCTTTCAGGGGCTATTGTTGGCCGGTCAACAGCCCGTTTACCCTGATTGGCTGAGCTGCCCCTCTCGAGAGACTTTTTTTAATTTGTATTTTATTGAACATTAAAAATTAGGGATGCACCGATACCGATACCAGTATTCGGTATCGGTCCGATACTGTGCTCATGTACTCGTACTCGTACTCATTAAACTACTCCATACAACCGCACCGATACCACTTTGGCAACGCAACGTTAACCTTGTAATATTCTTAGCCAAGGAATATTGAAATAAAGAGATGCAACCGTCGCGCTAAAGTGCCCTCTTGAGTGGCGAAATCGTGGGAAAACGTAGCAAGAAAATTCAATAACGTGTCTTAATGAGTGCTCTGTTAGTGGATACAATGTGATACAGTGCCCTATTGGTGCCCTTCCAATGGTCTACACTTGACATTCCCTATGGGTGCCCTTCCAAAGGTAAATGGTGCCGTGATAAAGTGCCCTCTATGCTGCCACTACATGACAGTGTCCCAAAGGGTGCCCTTTCCAGTAGAGGACATGGGATGCAGTGCTATAAAGGGTCTTCCTACATGTGTGAGAATGTTGGAGGGTTTCCTAATAGATGCCCCTCCAGTGGAGAAAATGTGACGTGATGTGACAAACAGTAGGTGCCCTTACAATGGGACAAACTTGAGGTTCCCTACAGGTGCCTTTCTG
The DNA here is from genome assembly GCA_002895965.2 of Coryphaenoides rupestris. Taxonomy (NCBI): domain Eukaryota; kingdom Metazoa; phylum Chordata; class Actinopteri; order Gadiformes; family Macrouridae; genus Coryphaenoides; species Coryphaenoides rupestris. The sequence continues at coordinate 126,592 of PIJE02000682.1, read as the reverse complement.
ATGAAAACTCATGAAGTACCCTCTTAGATGCCCTTCCAAGTGAGAGGCGGAAAAAATGGGGAAAAAAGTATTGAGTGGCCCCTGTGCCCCTTCATGCAATAAATGATGATGATATGCCCTCTAGAGCAAGAAAATTCGATACCATGTCTTAATGAGTGCTCTTCTGGAGAAAACGTGATGCAGCGCCCTATAAGGTGCATTTACAATGGTGTAAACTTGACCTTCCCTATGGGTGCCCTTCCAATGGAAAGGGGTGCTGTTATGAAGTGCCCTCTTAGATGCCCTTCCAAGAGAGAAAACACTATGAAGTTCCCGTGCAATGAAGAGAAAACAATTCCAGTGAAGAAAATGAGATGCAGTGCCTGCAGTCTCCCTAAACTTACTAGGGCAGGCTTTTCCAAAGTGGGTGCCATGACGACAGTCTACCTAAAACATATAGAATGAAAATAACCAACATATCTATCCCTGGTTTTTCTCTAGAGGTGTTTTTGAAGTAAACATTTTAAAGGTGTATTGTTCCCTGTGTGTTTTTATCATAGAGGTGTGGTTATACTTGTAATCTGGATTGCCTAGCCTACATAATGTTAATCTTAATCAAGGGTGAAAACTATTTCACCATACATGACGCATCATAGTTTTCCGCTCGCTGATGGGGCCCCAGGTCCTGCAGTAGGTGCCCCTGCCCTGAGTCCGCCACTGCAGAAACTCGCAATATCTCGTAGAGCAGCGGTTCCCAACCTTTTTCAACTCAAGGCCCACTTGAAACTCTTTACTTTAGCAAATTAGATAAGGACACCGCAGTCATGTCTTCCTAAAGCGAGGGAAAGCCCTTCCGGCGTCAGGTGAGTTTTTGAAGTTATAGAGATAACAAATGCCCTGTGAATTAAAAAATAATAATAAATCCACTTGTACTTCGAATAATGTGCAGCTTGTAACATTTGCTTGTTTGTGATTGAAAAGAATGATAGCACTGTACTGTCTTTATGTTATTAAAGATATTGTTGTAATCCAGATATTTTGTGGTATTCATTGATAAGAGATATAAATACAATCAAATAGGCCCTACTTAGTTTTGGATGATACAGTGAATGAAGTATATACAATTTCCAATGACTTGAATTAGCAAAATCTAGTTTTGAATTTCCACTACATGATGTAGGCCTGCTGTATTCAATATCAACTCTCAATCACCTGAGTTCAAAGAGTTTATATCTGCAATGATGTATTGACTTGCGCTACAGTGACATTTTTGTAATATCATTAATCTTTAAAATGTAAAACAATTGCCAATTTTTATATTGATTTGTGATTTCGTGTCGGGTTTCGGTGTCGGGTGGGGGTGGATTTGCAGGTTGTAGCGTGGGGCGGCGCGGGGCGGCGGTGCCCTTTTTCCAGGTTAGAGCAATAGCCCCTCCAAATGTCTGTGCCCGTCCCTGCTCTCTTTATATATAGAAATATATATATAGACAATAGTACAGTTATTTTTATGTCCGACAAACATCAGAACATGACCGCATACTGGAGCGATGCCAACTAAAAACAGATCACAGTTGTTCAAGTTGATTTTCTTTTTCTTTTTCTGTCTTTTGTTCTCTCTCAATTGAATTCAAAAAAGTGAAGTGATAATAATCAATCTGCGACTAATCGGGTCAAATGCAAGAGGTTAATCTCTCCTTATATCCTGTGAGACGGATTAACCTACAAAGTACACAGGCACTCAAGTAGGTGTGCTGTGTTGGTGTACGTACATACCTACATACATACCTACATACAAACCTACATACCTACATACAATTTAATTGCATAAGCATTAACATTAAATTTTGGCTTGACAATGGGAAAGCGTACATTAAACCGTAGTAGTAGTAATAATAAATAATAATAATAATAATAATAAATCAATATCCCTCCAAACAAATGAATTGGTTTTAATTCAATTAAAAACACACACAACCCCTATTTTTTAGCCCCTCGCTTGACCCGACAGCGCCCTCTAGCCGGTACCCAAACCGCACTGCTGCTGCTGCTTCTGTAGCAGAGCGGCACGAACGATGCTGCTGCTGCTGTCATTGAACTGAAGCAGCGCCACCCGGCAGCCCCAGCGCCTGCTAGCCTGAGCTCAGTAGCCACGCCGTGGGGTGGTTTTTCAAGGGCGACCAGAAGACGCTACAACCGAGCCTCGCTTCGTTTCCCCCGCCCGGCGCCATTCCTCCAGATATGAATTCAAGTGACATTTCATTCAAGGTAGGGCGCATCGTTATGTCGGGGTGGCGTGGCGAGCCGCTGGGGGTTAGCCGACCTGCTAACCGAGCGGCGGCGGCGGCAGCCACACTGGGAACTGTTATGCTTGCGATCGCTGCCATGACTTGAGGTTCAAGGGTCTCTCGAAAGGTTCAAGAGACACACGCGTCCTTTTGAAGGAACATACACGAGTCCTCTTCGCACTAATAACCAGGCGGTCGAGATGTTTCCACTCCATTATCGGTCGTGCTTTATTTCGGACTAGATGAAGCTGATTTATTGTATCCCCATTCATAAGAGCTCGGTAAGAGGTCCACGTAGTTATTGATTGTATTCCATTCATGCAGCCCGAGATAGGGTAACGATACGATGCACGATATTCATCTGTAGCTTCATCTTAATCTGTAGTACGTAAGTACTAGGAAGTAAGTACAGGACGGCAATGGGTTATGAAGAAGAAAAAAAAAAGGTAAAACTGCAGAAGCCACAGACACGATATGAGTCGTGTACGCAACATGCACATGAAAATAAATGAAGTATTGTAGAGGATGTGTGTCAAGTGCAAAACGTGTTATTTTCTTCACATTTTCTTTAGTAAAACGCTCATAGTTGAAGTGATATTCTTCGAACAGAGCTATCCCATAATAATAATGATAGTAGCAGTAGGTCTAGTAAACGGGCCAGTGTATCAGATCGTGTGCGTATCGCTGCTTGCTACTATTGTTGTCTGCTCCCCATCTGTCGCAGGCGGCGGTCTGACACGTTTCCGTCGCAATATGAGCGATGAATCGGGTCAACCGCAAGACCCCCCCCCCCCCCCCCCCCCTCGCTCTCCCCCTCCCCCTCCCCTCCCCTCGCTGTGGTGGAGGCGGATGAACAGGAGGGGGGGGGGGAAAAATCCCAAGTCTAAAGCCCCTTTTTGGACACTCATCTTTCCTCCTCCTCCTCCTCCGTGATGCCTTTTATACCGAGTGGCCGCCGTCCTCCTTCCTCTCCGCCGCGCCGCGCCGCGCACTGTATCCGGGCTACTCTCGGTCAATGACCCCGCCGTCACCGGTGGGTGGCTTCTCCTCCTCCTCCTCCTCCTCCTCCGCGGGACGTGATGCTGCTGGAGACACAAAGCCACAGTGTGCATCATTCGTGTCGTCGCAAAGCAAGCCACACTATTGTTACCGTGTTTCCTTTTTGTTGTAGTTTTTTAATTCGTCCGCATCGTTTTCTGTCGTAGTAGTCTCCTCCAGTTGTTGAGGGATCAAACAATGCCAGAAAGTCGGGCACACATCAGAGCAGTGTGCGTGTATTTTGAAAATATTGTATGCTTTAATTATTATTATTATTATTATTATTATTATTATTATTATTAATAATAATAATACATTATATTATTTATTTATTCAAAATTTTCTTGGAATGAGAAGACTACAAAAATTATCAAAACAACTCTAAACGTGAACATTTACCCATAACACAATCACCCATAAGGTCTGGGTACCTTCAATGTATTGGAAAATCCTTGAACATTGAGATACATGGGTACCACATTTGGTACACATGCTCCTTTAAGATCCTGACCAAAAGTTATATTCCTTTTTATTATTTTTTTTCAGTTAAAATTCTGTTCAATTTTTGCACAAATACAATTATGCAAATTAAGCAAAAAACAGTATTCAATTAATCAAAAGTCAGCTTCGGAGTAGCTGCCATGGAGGGGTCTTTGAAGTTGAAATTAATTTAACTTTAACCCAGAGTGCGGCCTTATGTAGTTTTTCAGTTGCAGTACAGTTTTAAGGTGTACAGTTTTAAACTTGCCATGCTCAAGAACACCGGCCAAACGCCATGGCTCGAGCGAATGCACAGTTAAGTACAAATACATATATGCAAACATCATTGAATCATGCACAAGTTCGCTTCAAAGTGGCCCAGGGACATGAAACCTGGTGTGCTTGCAAATTAGGCATGGTAGCATTGGCATGTTGGCATGCAGCAATGGGTATTTTCTTCAGAAAATGCACATTTATTGTTTAGACTTGCTCTTTCAACTGTAGCTGGGTTAGTTTAGTCAAGTAGCCTACTCTTCGTATCACACATGGGCTACACATGTGCTTTGGTGTTTCTTCATAAAGTGTGTTTCACGCACGTGACCTGTTTTCTAGGGATGCACCGATGTATCGGCCGACATCGGTATCAGTCGGTATTCGCCTTGTTGACTACTGTCGGCCTATCGGCAAATAAGGTGGAAATTTACCAATGTCAGTGGCCAAAGTGTATCTGTTGTTACGTACATTTTACACTGGCGAAATGCTGTTGCTTATCGATTCCCGGTTCTTTAAGGACCCCGGTCCAAATTTCTCAAAATCTGAAAATCAATAAGGTTCAAGCATATCGATGTGATCACCGTTGAGTCCTGAGTGTCTAGCGGTGTCAGGTGATGGATGGTCTGAGTCCTGTATTTCTAGCTGCCTGCCCAGGTGAAGGGGCTTCCGAGCGAAGCCGTCGGGCAGCAGCACTCCTCTCTATTGTTTGGTCAATATTTCTACACAATAGGTGAATGACTAAGTACCCTGCCCTAAACTAGCCAGCTATGTCTTACATTTCAAAATGTCTCGAATTGATGAAAATAGTTGTTTGGAAGCGTATCCCGCTAGATCTTCAGCAGTAAAAAGTAGAAAATCTGATGACTGTAAAACAGACTGTACAACGGACAGGTTAAACCTTCGATGTGTGTACATTGTTGGAAAACTACCGCATACTTTTCATTGTGAACATGCAAAATGAGTACAGCAGTACTCGTTGAGATGCGGACTGTCTCTGCTACTATGCTATGACGTTGTGTTGGTTTGTCTTCTTCTCGACCACTACACCCACAGAGCAGTGTCGGAACAGACGCTGTACTGCCCCATGCAGACCGGGGGAAAACAAGGGAACGTTTATTTTTTTTTTAAACAGTTGTATAAATTATTCGCGACATCAATTGCAGTGCTGGTATATTCGTTTTTATTCAAAGGTAGTGCTATGAAGGTCTGAAAGACATGTTTTTTGTAATTAAGTTTGTTTTTGTTTCCCTGGCACAAAAGGGGAATAAATTAGGCTACAACAAATTGGTGCATCCCTACTATTTTCTTTCTTTTTTCTTTTATTCATATTTACTATACTTATCTGTATTAGGCCAATGTCTCAAATGTCTACAACACAGGCAGATAAGACAAGTACTCTTACAATAATAGAATAGAACTGAATGGCAATGTCACTTTACCCTATCATGCAGTTAACCCTCGACAAGCATCACTTGTGATTGTATATCTTTATCTAGAAGACAACTGTGTGTGACCCTTTTAAGCTAGGAATAGAAAGGCCTACTAAACCAGTCAGATCTTGCCATTCTATTTCTGTACATCTATAGATCTTTTATCTTATTTCTCCATAGGTCCTACTATGTCTCTATTAGTGTGATGCTTTGTCTTCGGGGAGTTTCGGTGTCATCAGCCATTCAATTAGCCTTTATCTGACGGTGTGTTTTTTATTGTTCTAGTCAGGTAGTGAGTGGTGGCCTCCTCTGGGTCCTTTCAGGTGTTATTGTTGCAGTGTGTGGGTTAGAGAGTAGACATGCGTTTCTATGGTCCCAGTTTGCTTCGTGATGTCAGCGGTGTATCACCCTGATTAACCACAGGTTAACACCTAAACCTCAACACCTAAAATACACATGGGTGATTTATTTGGATCACCTGATTGTTATGGACAGGATAGTCAGAAATGCAGTTCAACTTTTCCTTTTAACCAAGACAAAAATCTTCCTTTTGAAGACTCTTAATCAGGTTGAACTCGATGCCGGCTACAAACCGGTTTGCTATCAGATCAAACGTTGTCTAATTTCGCAGTTGGGGTATAATCACAGAACATTGGTCAAGGTCTAACTCTCAGGGATATAGTGTGAAAAACACCTGCAGTGAAAGCTACCTGCTGTTGTTGCTGATGCTCTCTCCGTGTCTCTGGGGTGCAGCTCAAGGCAGATGCAAAATCTTACCCCAAGTCCGTTATTTGACAGAGTAGGGGGTAACATTTGCTTTGCGTAATCTGGCTGACAAAAATAGCTGGGAGATCTGGGTGCAGGCAACATGAAGGAAAGGTAAACATTGTTCATTTGCATATACTGTATTCTACCCACATTGAAATGACACAACGCTGGTTCAAAAGTGGCAAAGTTCCCAATGTCGGCATCCCAATGTCCCGCAATCTTACCTGTAAGAGTTCTGGAGCAAGATGTCCTAAGTGCCCCCCTATCCCTTCTCCTGAAGGACAATGTGTCTGAATTCACTGTAATACCCTCTGGATAGAGAAACCCTAACCCCTTATAGTCATTAATACCCAACATATAGCTTATGAGGCCGAGGGACAGAGTTGAAGACCGGCCCCCAGAGAGGGAGGGATTTGTTGGCTTGCCTCTTGGCTCTGCGCTGTGCCGTCTGGGGGCTCAAACGGCTCGGGTCAGTAGAGCAGCACCAGCATCTCCCGACCAGACCAGAGCCCTTGTCGCAGAAGTCCCCCCTGCTTCAGGTAGGTGGGCGCGACTCCTGCTCTGACTCCAGTAATACTGCAGTACTGGAAAGGTATACTCTTGTGCTTTTCTGGTAGGGGTTGTGGCCTGCATGCGCGTTCGGTTAGAAATGGTTAAGTTAAGATGTTGGGTTATATTGAGTTTAGGTGTTTGGTTAGAGATGGTTAAGCTTAGACATGTTAGTTTATGGTTGAGTTTGTTAGGTTAGAGATGGTTAAGTTCAGATGTTAAGTTATGGTTGAGTTTAGGTGTTCAGTTAGAGATGGTTAAGTTTAGATGTTAGGCTTGAAAAAATCCACAATATACATATACCAGTCATTCATGAATAAGATCCCATTTTATCTCATTGACTTATTTTTATTTAGCCTTCTTATTTTCATTCTTAGCTGAAGGGTTACTAGGCTACTGCAATATGGGAATTATCAACAAGCTGACTGTTTCTGTTCTACGATAACATGACAGTCACCCAGAAATGCTTTGACATTATTGACACAAGTAATCAATAAACAAAGTTCTTAAATAAAGGTTAGGTTGACTAGGTGTTTGGTGTGCGATGGTTAATTTTAGATGATAGGTTATGGTTAAGTGTAGGTGTCAGAGGTGGTTAACGTTAGGTGTTGGTTTCTAGGGTTCGGTGGTGTTCGTCTATAGAGGCTCTGAAAGCCATCACTGATCATCCCCTCACATTGTTCAGTGTTTTGAAACACAGGCAGTTGCCGGCACCGTTCTTGGCACCTGCCAAGCGTCTTGAGCAAGGCACCGACCTTCTAGCTTCTCCGTGGTTGGTTGTTTGGTGTGGTGTGATTGTGTAAGTGGGGTGAAGGTGAGGGGTTGCATGTGGAGTTCTTCCAGAGGTCACAGTCCTTTCCGATTCAGATTCATCATTCTTCATCAAGACGTGGAGGAATTGGACATGGGGCAGGATGAACCAGTATGCTACTTCAGACAAACCACAACCAATGGACAAACTGCAGCAAAACTAGTTGAGTTGAGAGGTTGACATTACGTCATCATCACACATTGACATGTATATTGACATGGTGATGTGGAACTCTTCCATATCTTTATTGCCAAGGCGGTCTTTATCGCCAAGGCTGTCTGTGTGTCTTTTAGTCAGATGGACAACGATTAGTTACACTGAGATGAGTTTGGTGACGTAGCCACACGCAAGAAAATATACAAGAAATAATATAAATATGATCATAACTAAAGTTGGCTAGTTGCTGATGCAGCTTTAGGCCAAGCATCTGAGTCAGCTGACTACACTCATTACTTGGTGCTAATCAGCAAAACCCAAAATCCTCAGGAGGACTTTTACTTTGTAGGAAACAGGAAGTCCCACCGCCCTCTCTCAGGGAGTACAGTAGAGGGCAACCGGAGCCTGCTGCTGTGGACTGGTGGATTTGGACAGCGTGTCACGTGTTTGTGAACTGCGGCGCGACACCACAACCTGACACCCTGTGTAGATCCTGTCGCCCACATATCGACCAATCAGCTCTCCCAAAAGTAACACACATGTTGTTGCACCAACAAAGAAGAGGAGTTAAAAAAAACCCCAAGGCCTCCTCTTGGCTTATTGTCGTTTTGATTCTTTTGTTTGTGGCTCAGTAACGTTTGACCTTGCAGCCGGTGTTTGTCTGATCATGGTAGGATAGAACATTGAAAGATGTATTGAAATATTATAATGTCTTCAATTAGGCTCATGTTCAAAAGAATGACAAGACATCCATTGTAGAAGCGGAACAAAGATCCGGAGAGACAATGTTCCTCGTGAAATATTGTTATAATACTTACTACTAGCCTCGTGTATTTTACCGTGTATTTTACCATGTATTTATTCTTTACTTTGCCAGTGTTAAAGGTGTAATATGTAACAATGACACAGTGTTTAACATGGGTACTGCAGTCCAAATTCACAATATTGGAGAGCGTGGTCTCCGCCCCCTCTTCCCCACACTCAAATCTTGTTGCCTGGTTGAGGACACTGAATGCGGCATTCGTCTTTAAGTCTTTAAGTCCTTCTGGCCAGGCATACACTGTAGGATTTGTGCCCATTTTGACCCGATTTTTGAGTCCGGCCAAATTTAATCTTTGTCGGGCATCGTTTGCCGTGCAGTGTACAGGGGGGAGCGAGGATCGGTCTGATCGGCGGGCCTCCGTCAGGATCTCGCACAGTTGAAGCAGGGCCACGAGTCAATTCTCCACGTTCAGCGCCGTTTTTCTCACTGCACTTGCGGCAAGTGGCAAACGGAGCGTCTGAAAGCAGCATGGCGAGCTGTGGCGTACGTGCCTCTTTGATGTTTCCTCCTCATATGACGACCGATATGAACAAGAGAAATGTTGGCAGGAAATAACCAAATGTCATGAGTCATATGCATATGCACCAGTGCCTCTTTTTTTTTTTTTTTTAAACGGTTAGAAACAAACTTCTTCAGACTCAAACAGGAGCTTTTAAATAAATCTTTTTTGACAATTGTCAATAGCCAGAATGGGGACAGGGTCTGATGGGCCTTTTTATTTACATGCAGTGTGAGCACTCAGGTCGTGGCTTGACGATCGGTACCGCAGGCACATAAATCGTGAATTTTGGCTTTACATCGCCGACTATTTACTTGTACAGTAGGAGTTGGAATGAAACAACACGACTTCAAAAATCGTACAGTGTATGTTTTTTTTAGCATGGTTGTGGTCATGGAGCTTTTTCAAAAGAGGACAAGGCTTTTTAGGTTGGGTAGAATCTATTACGATCTCAATTGATCCAGTTTGTTTGCTTGTCTCCATGGTTGTAACATGCTGTATTTGTGTGCCAATGTGCCAATTTGTCTGGCAACTCAAGGTGTCCAAATAGGCAGTGGGCGGAATCAACTCAGAATAGTGAATCACACGGACCAAAACAAAAACCCACATTCCGACCCAGAATGGGTTGTTGGCACTGTTGTCGACTTGGCATGTTCCCTTAATCTCTTGATGACACATTGTGGTAATTTTATAATTTAGTACTAATTTAGTCAATTTGTTATATATATATAGCTAATGAAGCCTTTTGACCTGACCAGAGAACGAGAAAGAGGAGCGATGCTCTCTCTGTCACCTGTATTCAAGGCCAGTTCATAACTGTGAGGGGGTTGTGTTGGCCGTGCTTGACTACACACAGTCGCCTACGCTTCAATATCAGAACAAGCAGCGTCTGGTCTCCAGTGAGTGGAAGCATGTAAAGAATGCAGGCTGAATGATCGGTTGGGTCCTGCGTGATCTGGTCCGAGGAGAGCTTGCAAGTTCGGGTTGCTTGACTTGTTCATTCTCCTGTCCCTGATGATGGTGGTGGTGGTGAGTGACCAGAGGGGAATCCATTCCAGATAGATCTCACAGCAGGTACAGTTACTTCAGGTGGAATAATCAGTGATGAAGGCAGGCACTTGACTCTGAGAAGGAACAAGTTTGTCTTTGTTAAGCTAATGGTGGCTATACACGCACTGCTTTTAGCCAAAGGCAAAAAGCATGCTGTTCTGTTAAGCGGAAGATGTTGGTGCTTGTCGACGTGTAAATCCAGTTTTTTATTAGGCCTACATCAACGATTGCTTTCTACTACTACTGTATTTATTTGTTATTTTTTATTTCTCCTACACCAGAGATTCCCATCTGGGATTGAAAAAATGTTCCAAGAAATAATAGTTTTTCCATATCTTAAAATGATGAATGTTCTTGGTTGGTATATTTTGCATGCATCATGTTGGGTGAACATTTAGCCTCCAGGACCTGAATGGTAACTCCGGAGCGCCTCTCTTGCCAGTCCAGAGTAGCCCACTTTGTAGTGGAACCCAGAATCTCTGAACGTTTTGCACGGTGTCTCTCTTGACAGCTTTCTGGCTGGAGGTACGTCATCTAGAGCGAGCAGAGATGGAGCTCTCTGACGGACTTTTGCTCCAGGTCAACAACGGAGAGCAGGGCGGAAACCGCTGGAAACACTCCAACGAAGACTCCGTAAGAGCCCTCAAATATCTCTGCTCTGTCAAGTACCTGCTGATCTACCAGGCTCTGTCTCAACAGACCAGAGAGACCGGAGAGCAAAATATGCACCTATCAATGTGTTTGTCATGTTGTTTGCATATTATGAACCAAATTAAGTACATAACCCAGAGGTACAGCTAATGTTAATCGTCTTTGGGTGTTAACTTTGGAGAACAAACAAATGCAGGGCTTTCTACACCTGGGATTGTTTCCATCATTGTTATCGGGGCGATGCCAAAACATTGAGTGCTCAATATTTGGTCATGATTGTTATTATGGTTGGGGCCGCTGGAGGGAGGTTCCCAACACTGATGAATGTGTTGACTCTTGCTCGGCAGGACCGGAGCTGCAGCCCGTCTGTGCTACGATGTGTTAGCACCACCTGGAAGGAGGGTCTGCTGAACAGGAAGAGGCCCTTCGTAGGCCTCTGCTGCCACTCGTGTACACCACAGAGCCAGGTACACCCGCCCCTCACTAGCGCCGCTACTCTACACCAGCTAACGTCAGCGTCACTAGAAATGCTGTCGAACACTAGCTTCACAAACAAACGCTAGCCCAGCGACTCTGTGCGGGCACTGCCAAACGACATTACCATTGCTAGTCGCACACAGCTAAATACTGTAGATTTTTTTTGTGTACAATGAGTGCCGCCAATGACACGTTTTGCATCACTTTTCTACGCTGTCTGGAGTGAAGGAAGGAAGAGTGTTTGTCTACAAACAACACGCACATTCATTTGTATTATATTTATTTGCCTCTTTCAGGAGAGACTGTTTAATCCCAGTATTCCATCCCTGGGCCTACGGAACGTCATCTACATCAACGAGACCCACACCAGGTAAGGTACACTGCAGTATTACTGACTGTTAAAGGGTAGCTGAACCCTGGAATCAAACTGTGACCACAGCGCCATCTACAGGTGACACTGTCAAGGGGACTTTTCTGATTGGCTCAAATGTTCAGCAGCTCTTTTACGAGAGTGACCTGTTTGTCTGTGTGTGTGTGTGTGCGTGTGTGTTTTGTGTTTGGTGCTGGTGCTTGTGTGGTGCTGTGTGTGTGTGTGTGTGTGTGTGTGTGTGTGTTGTGTGTGTGTGTGTGTGTTGTGTGTGTGTGTGTGTGTGTGTGTGTGTGTGTGTGTGTGTGTGTGTGTGCAGGTATCGGGGCTGGCTAGCTCGTAGTCTGAGCTATGTGTTGTTTGTGTTGGAGAGAGATGTCAACAAGGACATGTTCACCAGGAACGTGGTCGACAACGTCCTGAACAACAGCAGGTATCGCCATGACAACTGCCTTTCATATTAAACCACCATAAACTCATCCATTAGCCTTCTGCCATGACGCCACTCTTCAAAGTAAAAGCCCATCATCTTAACCCCATAGGACCAAATAACGACCTAAAGTTCCATAATTAAGTGTTATATATTGAGCGATGGCTCGTTTAAATCCAGACACAGGTCTTTACTGAGTGGTTTCCTCTGCCTGACCCAGGGTGGAGCATGCCATCATGGAGGTGGCCACGGAGGCCGACGCCGGAGTAGAGCTCCAGCCCGCCCTGCAGCAAAAGGCCGTGGGTCAGGTGAGACGGAAGGCCCGCGGGTTCCTCCAGGAGATGGTGGCCAACGTCTCCCCAACCATCATCAGGTAAGGACAGCGACAGTCTACTGCTTAGGCTACATGGGCAGTGTCCAGGGGGTATAAGTTTGATTTCCTTACAAAACAAAAATGATTGTGTTTAACATTCATATCGGGGTCGCAGCCTACCCCACCTTTGGTGACAAAGTGCGCTCAAAGGGCGTTTGTACGCAAGATAGAACAAAACATAAGTCTTGTATTACCAGCGTTTTGAATCTCTCTTCAAATCACGAATTAAAAACGGTTGCGAGATTGAGATCGTTTTCCAGAGTTGTTCCGATATACTGATGGCAGTATCGGAAATGCCTCCGATACTGCCCAAAACGCACCCATCCGATAGCAGTCTTTTATTTTTATTTTTCTAATTCAACTTTGGTTCCATAGTAAAATCACAGCTGCCATTCAGCCGAAAGGGAGATCATACAGTTAATTATCACTCCAACACTTATGGATGCCGTGCCGATGAGTTTGTGCATCTGGCCACTCTCGAAAATTCCAACGGTGAGTTCAGAGACGTGTCGTCGTGGAGCCTCAGGTAGGGGTTGAATGACCGAACTGAATAGTAATGAGTCACGGTGTCCCGTCCGCTGTGGTGAGCATCTCAGAGCCGCCGAGCAGAGGCAACAAGCAGAGCAACATTTCATGGCGGGGCACACAAAAGACTTTAGTTAGTCACACGCCGGCCACACACACACACAACACATGAGTCATGTTGTCGTGTCCCACGCCACACATTCTGCTCGGGTCCATTATTATTCATCTTATTGTGTGTGTTTCCTCATGCCAATATAGAAATGAATAATTGTAATACATTTTCAGAGCTACTGATATTTTGAACCATGTCGACAACGACATCATTTACACACACACACACCTGTGTTACTGTTCTTACTATATTGACATCCTTCTTCTGTTTTTTCTCTTCTTTCCCATCTCTTCTCTCTGTCTCTGTCTCTGTCTGTGTCTGTGTCCAGGCTGACTGGCTGGGTTCTGCTGAAGCTGTTCAATGGTTTCTTCTGGAGCATCCAGATCCACAAGGGCCAGCTGGAGATGGTGAAGAAGGCAGCTACTGAGGTGAGGAGAAAACATACACACACATTACACACGTCCTCACATGCTCAGACACATGCATACAGACACGCACATACACAGATGTACACTTGCATAGATGTACACAGACACACATGCTAATCTCCCACACGTGTGATAGGTTACTCACACACACGTGTCTCTCTGTAAAAGTGTTATTTAATAGAAGCATGTTTCTGTTCTTTGAAACCGGCTATTTATATTTTCAGGAAGTAGTCAAGTCAGTTTATTTATAAAGCACATTTAAAAACAACACATTTTGACCAACACAAGTGCTTTACACAAAGATTAACACAGTAATTATCAAATATAAAAACAGACATAAATAAGAGGATATAAGTAAGTTAATAAAAGCATAGGATATCATAATAAAATCATCAACACAAACAGCTTTACACAAACAAGAATAAAATCCAAACAAATAAAAGGCAGAGTGTTGTCAGGAATATCTTCACAATGGCTAATTAAGAGGCAAGTGAGAAGAGAGTCTTAAAAATATCAATGGAGGGGGAAGATCTAATTGTTAGTGACAAACTAATCCACAATTTAGGGTCAACAACTGAGAATGCTCGGTCACCTTTGGGTTTTTCGCTGGGTATGTTGAATAGAGAGCAGAGATTGGTCACCAGATCTGAGGGGTCGGGAGGTGGAATATGGGATGAGCAGTTCAGAGATGTAACCTGGAGCCAGCCCATGTAGTGCTTTAAAAACAAAAGAATCTTAAAATCGATTCTGTACTTGACCAGTGGAAAGGAAAAGGAGAAATGTAAAATCAACGAATACAAAAACTAACTAACAAAAATTTAATTGAGATTAAAAAATGAGATGCAGATGAAAAAATGTCATTAAAAGCTGCGGCGAACAGATGTTTTGAGCCCTGATTTAAAGGAATGAAGTGATGATGCCGTGCATGTTCTGGAAGTTTGTTCCAGAGCTGTGGTGCACAGAAACTCAAAGCATGCTTGTTTGGAACCCTGGGAACAGTGAGAGCTCTAGTGGGCTCATACCACACAAGCAGATCACAGATGTATTTTGGTGTGTGTGTGTGCGTTTGTGTGTGTGTGTGTGTGTGTGTGTGTGTGTGTCACAGCAAAACGTACCCCTGGTCTTCCTCCCGGTCCACAAGTCCCACATCGACTACCTCCTCATCACCTTCATCCTCTTCTGTCACAACATCAAGGCCCCGCACATCGCCGCCGGCAACAACCTGAACATCCCCATCTTCAGGTGAGCGTCCTCGCTAGGCTCACAGCCTAGAGTCACAATGCAGACAACAAATTATGTTTATTAACGCCGTGGTCCGATGAAACTAGACAAACACACAAACGGCTAAATCACCAAGATGTTAAAAGCTGGCAAAACAAAGAAAGAGACGTTTTATATTTATTTAAACCTTTAAGTTATAGTACAATAAACCAACCTAGAGACGAAAGTCATCATGGCCTGCTGCCTGCTGTTGCGCATCGGGACTGAACATTATTATTTCCTCGTATAAAAAGTCAATTCCTGAGAATGAAAGCTGTGTCTTCTGGGAAATTTCAATAATAGCCTTTTAATGGCGTCAACAATTGCATGCGCTGACACCCCAAGCGAAGCAATTTGTCCATGAAATGTGCTGAATTGTCACCTCGAAGTGGAAATGTAACGCATTTACATTTTGTGTTATGTCACACGCACTTGTATCACATGACCATTTCCCTGGAAGCCGTCATGATCACAAGCAGTAAGCATGGGGGAGGCGGTCGAGTGGACACAGTTGTCAAGTTTTACCCAAGACTTGACAACTGTCCGTCCAAACTCTTTCCCTGAACTTAATCCTGAAACTGGACTCGAGGCCAAGTTTGTTTCCGTAACATCTGATCTGAGTGACGAACATTAAAGATGTTGTGTGTGTCATAGCCTGTCCAGCTGCTGGAGTTAAAATAGTCACTGGGCGACTGGAAAGTAGCTGGCAGAGAGGTGGGTGGGGGGCAGGGTGCTGTGAGCTGGGGGGGGGGGGGGATTATGCAGCCGGGGATAGGCAGCCAATAATATGATGGCTAGGTTATGTTATGAGCACCCTCTAATATAGCACAATGTTTTGGAACATGATTTGTTCCATCATGTTCATAAATGATAAGGGACACATATCTGAGGCTTGTTATCAGGAGGAATGCTAGGTATTCCCCTTTTACATGCAGATCCCGCAATATCGCATGTTTTTTTACACTGAACCAAAAACTCTGCCGTAATGCCACATGGTTTTTCATAGCATGCCAGCGTTATGGAAACAGGTGTGACGTGTAACACAAAACACGCCCAGTGGTGCTTTTGCACGGCTTGTGCACATGTTGATGCGTAACGTGACGCTGGAAATTGGAGAATTGCTGTGGTTTAGTTTCTATACCTCCGCTGCCGGTTTAAAGGTGGAATGAAAAATGCTCACTCATTATCTTGGGATAATTAGTTCCCTTGTTAAATGAATTAAAGCTTTACAAAGAAAATCTTGTTAAACCACCAGAGCTGTATGTATCCCACGCCAGTATTAATGCCCCGCTCGACCAGTGGAACTAGACGGGGAATTGAACCCCTGACCCTGGCTGGCAGTGTGAATGCCTTGCTCTACCAGATGAGACCAATAAGGTGGTGTTTTTGCGTCTTCTGTTTCCAGCACGCTGATCCGGAAGCTGGGAGGATTCTTCATACGCCGCAAAATGGACGAAACCGCAAACGGCAAGAAGGATATCCTGTACAGATCGCTGTTACACGCAGTAAGTAGAGAGAGGGAGAGAAGAACAGCTTGTTCTCTACAGATCTCTTCAGACATGAGCATCAGAGGTCAGAAGTGACAGAAGCCGTCCCCGGCTGAACCTGTCGTCCTCCGCTCACCTCGTCTGCCACCTGCTCTGTGTGAGACGGGGCTAATTTAGTCTCAAGTCTTTAGTATTTAGTCTCAAAGCCCTTAAAGACCGGGGATTGACCCCAAGCCCTTCTGGCCAATCCTCATCCCCCTACCCAGAAGCCCACGACTATGGCTCTCCATGCTAACCGCGTGATGGAGCTAGCCTAGCGGTCTGAGCCGCGCAACAGGGGCTAGCCTAGCAACAGGAGCTAGCCGAGCAACAGCAGCTGTTCTGTACTTTACGGCCCATCTTGTCAGTTGGTAAGGATTAGCACATCAGGGCTAAACCTCGGGCTAAGTAACGCTGTCGGAATTTAGCTATGATTAGATGTGGCCAGGATTAGCTGTAAATATTGATAATGAGGAGCTATTGATAATGAGCTTGATTTTGTGAAGACTTCAGTATTCGTAAGAGTGCTATATTTATAATAGTGAATATATTCTATGTTGGTTATATATTTGTAAGAGTGAGATATTGGTAAGGGTGAGATATTGATTATATATTTGGAATGGTGTGATATTGGTAAGACTGAAGTATTGTAACAGTGTGATATTGATATTGAGTGAGTAATACATAATGTATGACAATACATATAGTGAAAAAGTAATCAACTAATGAGATGGAAATGTATCGGAACACTCAAACATTCCTATAAATCAAATCTAAATAAAAAATGTTTTAAATAAATCATGTTCCGCTTGTTTCCTACAATTTTGGCCACATTGATTCAGTGACTATAAAAGTATTTTTAAAGTCTATTCATTCATTAAGCAAGCAAAGTTCAATACAGGACAGATAGGATTAGTCTATTTAAGTGACTGAACAATGAAACGGTTGTGTCTGGAACTCGGTTTAAACATTTAGAGATTTATTGGAATCCTCTTAATTATGGCTGCTATACGAGGGAGTTGGCAGGATGTTGTTAATAGCCCATTTAGCCTCATCGCTCGCTGATAAACTCAATTAACTTATTTGCTTAGTTTGATGCGTTGCAGTCGTTTACCCAACACTTGGCCCTCTGTCGCAAAAGATTTGAATAGATAGATGCATATATTTATTAGTTCTTTCGGAAATCATCAGACACACACACAAACAGACAATTACAATAAGATAAGATAAGATAGAACTTCATTAATCCTGAAGGAAATTCTTGTGCCAGGTTGCATAGCAAACAATAGAGAAATAAACAGAATAATACAATTTAAATAACAGACTTACTGTCAATTTGTAAATCTAAGTCCTAGGAGAAGTATAAAAATATAGGTTACCTACAACAACAACAGAAGACCTCAACAAAGTCACAGACCTACTGTATATAGAAAATAGGCTTTTGAAGAAATGTAGCCTCGCTGTGTTTGCGCAAAACGCAATGTTTAAACTCATCGTTTCTTGGAGACTTTGTCTGTTTGCGGTAGATAAGAGAATGGACAGATATGGTGGCCACCTTCACCTCCTCACCCGACACAATATATATGATCACGCTCCGGCTAACTACTACAACTGCATTTGTTGTCACAAAATGGTGGTGAACCAGCAGAAGCGAGCTAGGAACGTACATTTTTCTTTCGTTTTAAATGTTCACCACCTTGTTGACGTGGTGAATTAATGTATATCAAGTGAAATGGGAGAGAGACTACCATTGCATTAGAAAACATTCAAGGTCTTGAAGAAGTATGGTGCTAGTTCTGCTTTGATGGTGTTGAAGGAATGGCTTGTGTGTGGTTGGGTTGGTCTCACCATTATGTCTGAATTGAGATGAATAGGATTGGAATGAATGGAATTAAAAAGGCTGCGCCGGTCACTTGGAAAGTGAGTGCTCTTGGAGAGCGAGAGCAGAATGTGAATGACCCTACCTCTCTGCTAGTTCTGGCTCTAGGTCTACTTCAGGGCAGACGGCTCACAAGACCTCTCAAGCATGCGTGTGTGTGTACTGTTGCATGTCTAATCAATATTAAATGGACACGTTTTATTTATTAATTAGATTTATATATCGGTTATATTATGTGTTATATTATTACACGGAAAACGGTGGAGTGTTCCCTCCGGGTTGGGAATGAGTTGCTGCCTCAAGCGAAGGAGTTCAATTATCTCGGAGTCTTGTTCACGAGTGAGGGCAAAATGGAGCGGGAGATGGACAGACGGATTGGTGCAGCGTCTGCAGTGAGGCGGGCGCTGTACCGGTCCGTTGTGGTGAAGAGGGAGCTGAGCCGAAAGGGCGAAGCTTTCGATTTACTGGTCCATCTACGTTCCAACCCTCACCTATGGTCACGAGCTTTGGGTAGTGACCGAAAGAATGAGATCGCGGTTACAAGCGGCCGAAATGAGTTTTCCTCCGCAGGGTGGCTGGGCTCAGCCTTAGAGATAGGGTGAGGAGCTCAGACATCCGGAGGGAGCTCGGAGTAGAGCCGCTGCTCCTCCGGCATCAAAAGGAGTCAGCTGAGGTGGTTCGGGCATCTGATTAGGATGCCCCCCCGGGCGCCTCCCTTAGAAGTTTTCCGGGCACGTCCAACTGGGAGGAGACCCCGGGGGCAGACCCAGAACCGCTGAGGGATTACATATATCTCGTCTGGCCTGGGAACGCCTCGGGATCCCCAGGAGGAACTAGAGAGTGTGGGCTTGGGGAGAAGGAAGCCTGGGGGGCCCTGCTTAGCCGGCTGCCACCGGCGACCCGGCCCCGGATAAGCGGACGATAATGGATGGATGGATGGATGGATGGATGGATGGATATTAATAATAATACTGTTATTATAATGTATTATATGGTTATGTAATAATATAATTATATATAATATATAATATTTTTGAGGTCTTAAATACAACAAGTGCCAAAACACAACTGAAAGCTGTAAAAATGTATCACAATATTTTGTCTCTCTTCCCCTCCCCCCTTCTCCCCTCTCCCAACCCTCCCCTGCCCGCTCCCCTCTTCCTAGCCACTCGCCCTCTCATCCCCTCTACCTCCCCTCTCCTCCTCCTCCTCCCCTCCGTCCCCTCTCCTGCCCTCCCTATCCTCCCCCGTCCCTGCCCCTCCCCTCTCAATCTCCTCCCTCCCACCGCCGTCCTTACCTCTCCCCTCACCGCCCTACCCTCCTCCCACCTCCCTCCACTCTCCTCCCCTTCCCCTCCCCTCTCCTGCCCTCTCCTCTCCTGCCCTGCCCCTCTCCTGCCCTCCCCTCCCACTTCTCCTACCCCTCTCCCGCCCTCCCTCTCCTCCCTCTCCCGCCCTCCCTCTCCTGCCCTCTCCTCCCCTCTCCTGCGCTCTCCTCCCCTCTCCTGCCTCCCCTCTCCTCCCTCCCCTCTCCCTCCCCTCTCCTCCCTCTCCGCCCTCCCCTCTCCTCCCCTCTCCTCCCCTCTCTGCCCTCCCCAGTACACGGAGGAGTTGCTCCGGCAGCAGCAGTTCCTGGAGGTGTACCTGGAGGGCACGCGGTCGCGCAGCGGCAAGCCGTCTCCGGCCCGCGCCGGCATGCTGTCCATCGTGGTGGACACGTTGTGCACCGGCGCCATCCCCGACGTGCTGGTGGTGCCCGTGGGCATCTCCTACGACCGCATCCTGGAGGGCAACTACAACAGCGAGCAGCTGGTGAGGCAGAGCTCTGGCAGCAGTGGGGGGCTGGGACCGTGGTTAGATCAGCTTGCATCGCCAGACCCATCTCCACACTGGGGTTCAGTTAGCCCCGTGCCAGCCAGCGCGGGGGACGGGTCTGAATTATTATTTTTTTTTTGGTGAAACATTTACACGTGGGGACGGCGAGCCCGGGCAATACAATGGCAAAAATCGTCAGGTGCCTGAAATTGTCATAGAGACTAAGTGACCACAAGTGGGAGTGTCCACCTAGATGTACAGTATGCTGACTAGATGAGACTACCCAGTGGACTGTACCAACTGGTAAACTGATCTAGACATCACACATCTGGGTGGACACTCCCACTTGTGATGTCACTTTGTCACATTGACAATTTTAGGCAGATGACAATTTTCAAACCGCTTCTAATGGTTAATCACATTCACGATCTGGTATATGCTGTATAATTGGGCTACTTTAACATTGAAACAGTTTTTAGGAGGCAAAGGGTTAAAGGGTTGATTTCTCTATTGTTTTATTGTACTGCATTGCTATGCAACCTGGCACAAGAATTTCCTTCGGGATTAATAAAGTTCTATCTTATCTTATCTTAAAGAGCTTCGGGGACAAGTACACAACACATCTACGTATGCACTCTCCTCAGTCCTCCTGTGTGAACTCTCTCTCTCTCTCTCCCTCTCTCCCTCTCTCCTCTCTCCTCTCCCTCCCCCTCTATCCTCATCTGGGTGACAGGGGAAGCCCAAGAAGAATGAGAGTCTGTGGGGCGTGGCCTGCGGCGTCCTCCGCATGCTGAGGAAGAACTATGGCTGCGTCCGTGTGGACTTCACACAGCCCTTCTCCCTGAAGGTCAGCCCTGCTCCTGCTAACAGAGAGCCTAGCACCTACACACTAGCTTGGGGAAGTTAGCGCAATTAGTATTCTGCTAGTAACAATGTGCTATTTTCATTGTCCAATTAGCATTGTGCTATTCACATAATGCTATATGCATAATGCTATTGGCATCGATATTAGATTATTTTTGTTTTATATCATTTAATTTAAATTACACCATTAGTATTGTGCTATTAGAATTGTGATGGTGCATTGTTGATGAATCGTCAAATCCTTTATCCTATATTTTGTAATATAATGCACTTCAGTGATTAATTGAGCTACATGTATTAGAATTTAGTATGAATTTTGCATGGTTTAAATGCTTGAAAATAAGAAATTGTGGCAGTGTTTCCCACAGCTGTCTATAGGCGAGGGGCAGCTCCTCCACTTAATGGCCGACCAAATACAATTTTCACACGATGACGACAATGTGCATGTCCGTTCATGTCAGCATTTGCATTCAATTGGACAGAAAATATAGACTACTATTAGCCTAATATACTATAATATAGGCTAATATAATATAACATAATGAATGTACATCTATGAAATCTATGAAACCGTATGCACATCCGATCATGAGAAAACAGTCATGGATAAAGAGAGTGTATAAGCGTGACTGATTAAACATTTAATATGTCCATGACGTGTGTATAGAACACATGTGGCACCATTCAATGTAGCAGAACAGTACAAATGCACTACCGGGTAATGAGGGAATCATTATCACCAGCGTGAGTTGTATGATGTGGCAGCTGCTGTTGACACAGTTTGCATTTGGATTTTAATAGTTTCAAAATGCGGCAGAAATTTTTTGCCTGACGTTGTGTAACCAACTAGACTATGGCGTAGAATGTTGCTGCTGTATTTTAAAGAGAAATATGATTGGTTAGGGCCACCGCCATGACACAAAGGAGTTATCAAACAAACACAACACAGCAAATTGAATACAGAAGACAGTCAATCCCCCACCCGCCCACCTGAAAAAACATTGTTTAACTTATAGACTATTCCTTCAAGATGCCATCCAATGCTGTGGTAGCGCTCAGCACCCCCGCCTCCTCCCAATGGACTGTCCTGCTTACACACACACACACACACACACACACACACACACACACACACACACACACACACACACACACACACACACACACACACACACACACACACACACACACACACACACACACACACACTATTTTCCCAACATGACGAGACTATTAAGGGGTTAGACAGTGAATACAGAGACAGGTCATTAAGGAGCAGGTAGGGGTTAGACAGTGGATACAGAGACAGGTCATTAAGGAGCAGGTAGGGGTTAGACAGCGGATACCTGTGCCCTATGTGTAGCACTATTACTATTATAATAGCGGTGACCTAAGATTCAAGGTCAGCCCTCGTGTAAAGTGCTGTGCAGGACCGTAATGGTGTGTTGCGTTTCTCTCCCACCGCCCTGCAGGAGTATCTGGACAGCCAGAGCAGCCGCAACGTCCCGCCTCCTCCGTCCCTGGAACACACTCTGGTGCCCATCATCATCTCTGCCCAGTAGGCCGGACACACACACACACACACACACACACACACACCTACACACACAACATATATTTAGGCTCGCTGGTCTCGTCATAAAACTGCAATGAAAAAGCACCAGGGGAGGAGCTATCACATCTGCCTCACTGAGGGGGGCGTGTCTTGAGCCCACGTAATTGACGCTCTCCCTCCACTTAACGTTACTTCAAGCTAGCAAAAAATTTCCAGCGGCTGCAAAAATGGTTATATCTAACCTTAACATTTTTTCAAAATTGGACGCAATATGCAATATATATTTTCATTTGTGTTGAATGAGTATGAATAATGGAACTGCATTCGTCTAAAACGTGAATCAAATACGTGTGTTTTGTAAAGAATGCTGATATGAAAAAAATGAAACAATTGCCGTATTGGTTATTAGGCTATAGGTGATCTGCTGCATTGGGGTTTAGGCCAGCCTGGGCCTGTGTGCCAATTCAATGGTGAATTTAAGCTACAGCTATCGTGTTAATATGTGTAAATCTGGCTTTGATCGTAGCCAGTGCCTTTTTCATTTGTGTTGAATGAGTATGAATAGCGGAACTGCATTCGCCTATAAAACGTGAATCGAATACGTACCTGTATGCGTGTGTTGTAAAGAATGCTGATATGAAATATGAAACATACGGTCGCCTAACCAGTAGTCATTGTGCAACCTGCCAATTGAATGGTGAATTTAAGCTACCTCTATCGGGTTCATATGTGTGTAAATCTGGCTCTGATACTAGCCAGTGCCTCCCCAGCCATTGACCTCACCGCACGTCACTGGTGTGTGTGTGTGTGTGTGTGTGTGTGTGTGTGTGTGTGTGTGTGTGTGTGTGTGTGTGTGTGTGTGTGTGTGTGTGTGTGTGTGTGTGTGTGTGTGTGTGTGTGTGTGTCCGGCCTACTGGGCAGAGATGATGATGGGCACCAGAGTGTGTTCCAGGGATGGAGGAGGCGGGACGTTGCGGCTGCTCTGGCTGTCCAGATACTCCTGCAGGGTGGTGGGAGAGAAACGCAACACACCATTACGGTCCTGCACAGCACTTTACACGAGGGCTGACCTTGAATCTTAGGTCACCGCTATTATAATAGTAATAGTGCTACACATAGGGCACAGGTATCCGCTGTCTAACCCCTACCTGCTCCTTAATGACCTGTCTCTGTATCCACTGTCTAAACCCCTTAATGACGTCTCGTCATGTTGGGAAAATAGTGCTGTGTGTGTGTGTGTGTGTGTGTGTGTGTGTGTGTGTGTGTGTGTGTGTGTGTGTGTGTGGAGGAGGCGGGGGTGCTGAGCGCTACCACAGCATTGGATGGCATCTTGAAGGAATAGTCTAAGTTAAACAATGTTTTTTCATGCGGGTGGGGGATTGACTGTCTTCTGTATTCAATTTGCTGTGTTGTGTTTGTTTGATAACTCCTTTGTGTCATGGCGGTGGCCCTAACCAATCATATTTTGCTGATGTACACAAAAAGGCTTCTACTACAGGGGTGGGCAATTATTTTGGCTCAAGGTCCACATTTGGTTTTTAAAGCTGACAGACGGGCCGGGCCATTAGTAGATGAGGATCACAGCGTCTAGCACCCCCCCGGGAGACACTGCCTCGGTGCCCGTTGCGCGTCTAGCGCGTCTAGCACCCCCCCCCCCGGGAGTCACTGACTCGGTGCCCGTCGCGCGTCTCACGGTAGCGGTATTGCTCCGAATTAACGGTCTGCATATTAGTGTCCTCTGATCTAGTGGAACCAATCAAGAAATCAATTGCAGGATGAAAAAAAACAGCGAAATGAATACTACAAATGTAAATGTATTATAGGACTGTTGTTAATGTAAATGCCCGACGGGCCGGATTAAACAACGCAACGGGCCGTATGTGGCCCGCGGGCCGTAGTTTGCCCAGGTCTGCTCTACTACAACCTCAGGCACAGATGTGGGATTTCTGCCGCATTTTGAAACTATTAAAATCCAAATGCAAACTGTGTCAACAGCAGCTGCCACATCATACAACTCACGCTGGTGATAATGATTCCCTCATTACCCGGTAGTGCATTTGTACTGTTCTGCTACATTGAATGGTGCCACATGTGTTCTATACACACGTCATGGACATATTAAATGTTTAATCAGTCACGCTTATACACTCTCTTTATCCATGACTGTTTTCTCATGATCGGATGTGCATACGGTTTCATAGATTTCATAGATGTACATTCATTATGTTATATTATATTAGCCTATATTATAGTATATTAGGCTAATAGTAGTCTATATTTTCTGTCCAATTGAATGCAAATGCTGACATGAACGGACATGCACATTGTCGTCATCGTGTGAAAATTGTATTTGGTCGGCCATTAAGTGGAGGAGCTGCCCCTCGCCTATAGACAGCTGTGGGAAACACTGCCACAATTTCTTATTTTCAAGCATTTAAACCATGCAAAATTCATACTAAATTCTAATACATGTAGCTCAATTAATCACTGAAGTGCATTATATTACAAAATATAGGATAAAGGATTTGACGATTCGTCAACAATGCACCATCACAATTCTAATAGCACAATGCTAATGGCGTAATTTAAATTAAATGATATAAAACAAAAAGAATCTAATATCGATGCCAATAGCATTATGCATATAGCATTATGTGAATAGCACAATGCTAATTGGACAATGAAAATAGCACATTGTTACTAGCAGAATACTAATTGCGCTCAAGCTAGTGT
Source organism: Coryphaenoides rupestris (assembly GCA_002895965.2). NCBI lineage: Eukaryota > Metazoa > Chordata > Actinopteri > Gadiformes > Macrouridae > Coryphaenoides > Coryphaenoides rupestris. The sequence continues at coordinate 101,456 of PIJE02000682.1, read as the reverse complement.
GTAGGTGCTAGGCTCTCTGTTAGCGGGAGCAGGGCTGACCTTCAGGGAGAAGGGCTGTGTGAAGTCCACACGGACACAGCCATAGTTCTTCCTCAGCATGCGGAGGACGCCGCAGGCCACGCCCCACAGACTCTCATTCTTCTTGGGCTTCCCCTGTCACCCAGGAGTGAGGGAGAGAGGGAGAGAGGGAGAGAGGGAGAGAGAGAGAGAGAGATCACACAGGAGGACTGAGGAGAGTGCATACGTAGATGTGTTGTGTACTTGTCCCCGAAGCTCTTTAAGATAAGATAAGATAGAACTTTATTAATCCCGAAGGAAATTCTTGTGCCAGGTTGCATAGCAATACAGTTCAATAAAACAATAGAGAAAATACACAACAGAATATATAACTGATTTACAAAAACTGTCTTGCGACATGTTAGTATGACCCGAAACTTATACCACAAAGACATAATATGCTGATTGAATTTAATCACACATTAGAATGCTGCGTTTGAAACATTGTCAATCAAACCTAAAAATTTGGTTACAATGTGACAAAAGTCTCGGACACCAGGACAGTGGAAGTAGATCACACCCAGGATGTGTAGAATGTATAGATCATATACCAGAGTATGGGATACAGGAGATCCATCTGGTGCGCTGACTTGCCCTGCCAGTCCTAGTCTAGCCACCTGTCATCTGAGTCGCGACACACGGCCAGCGTTGTGTCACACTCTAGTCTCTATAGCGGATGTCTGCAGCGCGCAGCCGTAAAACGCAGTTCTCTCTATTGCCTCTATGGTGATTCGCGCGGCGGTTGGGCCGGGCCTCACGTGCGGTACCCCCCCCTGGGTCGGCGCCGGCGGTGCTCACTGTCTACAGCACTCCTGTTCACCAAAAAAATAATAATAATTCAGACCCGTCCCCCGCGCTGGCTGGCACGGGGCTAACTGAACCCCAGTGTGGAGATGGGTCTGGCGATGCAAGCTGATCTAACCACGGCCCAGCCCCCACTGCTGCCAGAGCTCTGCCTCACCAGCTGCTCGCTGTTGTAGTTGCCCTCCAGGATGCGGTCGTAGGAGATGCCCACGGGCACCACCAGCACGTCGGGGATGGCGCCGGTGCACAACGTGTCCACCACGATGGACAGCATGCCGGCGCGGGCTGGAGACGGCTTGCCGCTGCGCGACCGCGTGCCCTCCAGGTACACCTCCAGGAACTGCTGCTGCCGGAGCAACTCCTCCGTGTACTGGAGGGAGGGCAGGAGAGGGGAGGGGAGGGGAGGAGAGGGGAGGGCAGGAGAGGGCGGGAGAGGGGAGGAGAGGGGAGGGAGGGAGGAGAGAGGGAGAGAGAAGAGAGGAGGGAGGAGAGGGAGGAGAGAGGAGAGAGGGAGAGGAGGGAGAGGAGAGAAGAGGAGAGAGGGGAGGGAGAGAGAGAGGAGAGGAGAGAGAGAAGAGAGAGGAGAGAGAGAGAGAGAGAGAGAGAGAGCGAGAGCGAGAGCGAGGGAGGGAGAGGAGAGGGAAAGGAGGGGAGAGGAGAGGGGGGAAGGGGAGAGAGGAAGGAGGGAGAGAGGAAGGGAGGCAGAGAGAGGGATGGAGGGAGGGAGGAGAGGGAGGGGGGAGAGGGGAGAAGGGGGGAGGGGAGAGAGACAAAGAGTTGGAGGTTTTCTACACAAATGCCCCAAAAATATTGTGATACATTTTTACAGCTTTCAGTTGTGTTTTGGACATTGTTGTATTTAAGACACTCAAAATATTAGTATTATTACATAACCATATAATACATTATAATAACAGTATTATTATTAATATCCATCCATCCATCCATTATCGTCCGCTTATCCGGGGTCGGGTCGCGGTGGCAGCCGGCTAAGCAGGGCCCCCCAGGCTTCCTTCTCCCCAGCCACACTCTCTAGTTCCTCCTGGGGGATCCCGAGGCGTTCCCAGGCCAGACGGGACATATAATCCCTCCAGCGGGTTCTGGGTCTGCCCCGGGGTCTCCTCCCAGTTGGACGTGCCCGGAAAACCTCCAAAGGGAGGCGCCCGGGGGGCATCCTAATCAGATGCCCGAACCACCTCAGCTGACTCCTCCCAGTTGGACGTGCCCGGAAAACCTCCAAAGGGAGGCGCCCGGGGGGCATCCTAATCAGATGCCCGAACCACCTCAGCTGACTCCTTTCAATGCGGAGGAGCAGCGGCTCTACTCCGAGCTCCCTCCGGATGTCTGAGCTCCTCACCCTATCTCTAAGGCTGAGCCCAGCCACCCTGCGGAGGAAACTCATTTCGGCCGCTTGTATCCGCGATCTCATTCTTTCGGTCACTACCCAAAGCTCGTGACCATAGGTGAGGGTTGGAACGTAGATGGACCAGTAAATCGAAAGCTTCGCCTTCCGGCTCAGCTCCCTCTTCACCACAACGGACCGGTACAGCGCCCGCATCACTGCAGACGCTGCACCAATCCGTCTGTCCATCTCCCGCTCCATTTTGCCCTCACTCGTGAACAAGACCCCGAGATACTTGAACTCCTTCGCTTGAGGCAGCAACTCATTCCCAACCCGGAGGGAACACTCCACCGTTTTCCGTGTAATAATATAACACATAATATAACCGATATATAAATCTAATTAATAAATAAAACGTGTCCATTTAATATTGATTAGACATGCAACAGTACACACACACGCATGCTTGAGAGGTCTTGTGAGCCGTCTGCCCTGAAGTAGACCTAGAGCCAGAACTAGCAGAGGTAGGGTCATTCACATTCTGCTCTCGCTCTCCAAGAGCACTCAATTTCCAAGTGACCGGCGCAGCCTTTTTAATTCCATTCATTCCAATCCTATTCATCTCAATTCAGACATAATGGTGAGACCAACCCAACCACACACAAGCCATTCCTTCAACACCATCAAAGCAGAACTAGCACCATACTTCTTCAAGACCTTGAATGTTTTCTAATGCAATGGTAGTCTCTCTCCCATTTCACTTGATATACATTAATTCACCACGTCAACAAGGTGGTGAACATTTAAAACGAAAGAAAAATGTACGTTCCTAGCTCGCTTCTGCTGGTTCACCACCATTTTGTGACAACAAATGCAGTTGTAGTTAGCTGGAGCGTGATCATATATATTGTGTCGGGTGAGGAGGTGAAGGTGGCCACCATATCTGTCTATTCTCTTATCTACCGCAAACAGACAAAGTCCTCCAAGAAACGATGAGTTTAAACATTGCGTTTTTGCGCAAACCCAGCGAGGCTACATTTCTTCAAAAAGCCTATTTTGTATATACAGTAGGTCTGTGACTTTGTTGAGGTCTTCTGTTGTTGTTGTTGGTTGCTGTTGTTGTTGTTGTAGGTAACCTATATTTTTATACTTCTCCTAGGACTTAGATTTACAAATTGACAGTAAGTCTGTTATTTAAATTTTATTATTCTGTTTATTTCTCTATTGTTTGCTATGCAACCTGGCACAAGAATTTCCTTCAGGATTAATGAAGTTCTATCTTATCTTATCTTATTGTAATTGTCTGTTTGTGTGTGTGTCTGATGATTTCTGAAAGAACTAATAAATATATGCATCTATCTATTCAAATCTTTTGCGACAGAGGGCCAAGTGTTGGTAAATGACTGCAACGCATCAAACTAAGCAAATAAGTTAATTGAGTTTATCAGCGGGTGATGAGGCTAAATGGGCTATTAACAACATCCTGCCAACTCCCTCGTATAGCAGCCATAATTAAGAGGATTCCAATAAATCTCTAAATGTTTAAACCGAGTTCCAGACACAACCGGTTCATTGTTCAGTCACTTAAATAGACTAATCCTATCTGTCCTGTATTGAACTTTGCTTGCTTAATGAATGAATAGACTTTAAAAATACTTTTATAGTCACTGAATCAATGTGGCCAAAATTGTAGGAAACAAGCGGAACATGATTTATAAAAAAAAATGTTTATTTAGATTTGATTTATAGGAATGTTTGAGTGTTCCGATACATTTCCATCTCATTAGTTGATTACTTTTTCACTATATGTATTGTCATACATTATGTATTACTCACTCAATATCAATATCACACTGTTACAATACTTACCAATATCACACCATTCCAAATATATAATCAATATCTCACCCTTACCAATATCTCACTCTTACAAATATATAACCAACATAGAATATATTCACTATTATATGACGAGACCAGCGAGCCTAAATATCTTTCATACACATACTGTACGTGAAAATAAGTTACCTGCAATGGACTAATGGAAGGCGAGGGACATGTAATGAAGGTCTACAACATTGGCGAACATACAGAAACTAGAGATAGTAACAGGCACGCGCTTCTTGCCCGCGCTCCATCCAGTTTCTGAGGGGTTGCGCAATCAGAGGGGAGGCTGAGCTCGCCTCACCTCTCGCCTCTCCCTGTATTTGCAGTGGAGCTCTGCAAATTTGGTGATTTTGACTGTAAAAAATGATTGAAATCATACAGAAATTACATTTATAACACAGATCAGTGGAAAAATCTTAATATTTATTTTATTTTATATTATTTTTTTTACTTTTCGTAACTGCTATTTTCATTGGAGTATGACAGGTGAGGCTCTGCCTCCCCTGACCGCACGTCCCTGGACACACACACACACACACACACACACCACACACACACACACAGACACACACACACACACACACACACAGAGTGGTCCATCGTCCTCGGCACACGTACACACACTTCACACACACCGTTGTGCCAATAGTGTCTTCCCCTTTCAAAGATTTAAGATCAAGACACGCACACACACTCACTCACTCCATACACACACACTCCATGCCTCCCAGCTGAAACACCAATAAGTCCTGGTCACACTGACCCCCTGCTCTGGCTCGGGTGTCACCATGGAGATTATTCTCCAAAACAAACGAAGGTCAACTGTACGCCAGCTGTCCTTTCACAATAAGAGTCCCCTCCTCTTCAAACAAACATGTTTGCATGTTTTTAGACGCAGCTGATGAAACAAAGTGTGTGCTCTGGGTCAACATGTATCCAGAGGATGGGATGCGTGCGTTTCGTGTTCCCTCTCTTCTTATGAATTAACGCGTTCCTTTGGAACTGTGATGCAATTGACGAATAAATGGACACCATTTCCATTTGGTTGCATTAAAATCCCGAGAGGTGAGTGTAGCGGAGATGACCCTCATGTTCTCCGTGTTCTCCCTGCTGTCCCCAGGCCCGACGGCGCACCCTTCCAGAACCCCCAGGGGGAGGAGCCTAACGGAGACCTCCCGGACGAGCTGTGCAGACGGCACGTCATCTCCAACCTGGCCAAGCACGTGCTCTTCAGTAAGTGCTCCTCTGCTCCTCCTCCTCGCTCCTTCTCTCTTTGATAGGAGTAGATGTGTTGTTTAGAGGGGGATGGAATTCTGTGTCACAGGGAGTAAATAATCTTTTGTTGTGCATTGAATGCTGTGGGTTTTTTATTTGGATGAAATCTACAGTTTAGTCGGATTAAATCGGTTTTCCGCTGAAAATGTTAAGCTAGATGGCATCCGTAGGTAATTCGGTTAAGCCTGTCGTTTAGTAAGATTAAGCCTGTCGTTCCCTTAACCAGGAGTTTAGAACTGTTTTATTAGATCCCTTGTATTAGTCAGATTTAAACCTGGATTTAAATCAAATGCAATCTGTAGTTTGATCAGATTGAACCTGCAGTGGAGTCAGATTAAATCCACGTTAATGGTTGCCATCTCAGCGGCCTCACCTCCCCCTGCCGCGGACGGCTGTGTTCCAGCATCACCGCCTCCCCTCCTCTCCCCCTCCTCCTCCCCCCCCCCTCCCATCGGAAGAAGTGTAGTGTAGGCAGAAACCCTCCCCCCCCCCACTCCCCTCAGCTTCCTCTCTCCTTGCTGTGTAAGGCCCTCCTCCCCCAGCACTCAGCAGGAGGGGGTGGATGTGCGTTTATTAAAGCGATCCCCGTGGGGATGGAGAGAGCCGGGCACCAATCATAGCGTTCGCTAGATAGACCGTCTAAATCTGTTGGTGTACACTCACACTCAAAATATGCATTTTCAATAGTACAGTCAGAAGACATCCATCTCAAATATAAGAAACAGAATCCCTGTTTATGTTTTTAGCAGCGTTGAACACATTTCCTTATGTTACACCGCTGTAACACATCAAAAGTTACCTTTCTCTCTAATATCCATCCATCCATCCATTTGCGTCCGCTATCCGGGGCCGGGTCGCGGTGGCAGCCGGCTAAGCGGGGCCCCCCAGGCTTCCTTCTCCCCAGCCACACTCTCCAGTTCCTCCTGGGGGGTCCCGAGGCGTTCCCAGGCCAGACGAGATATATAATCCCTCCAGCGGGTTCTGGGTCTGCCCCGGGGTCTCCTCCCAGTCGGACGTGCCCGGAAAACCTCCAAAGGGAGGCGCCCGGGGGGCATCCTAATCAGATGCCCGAACCACCTCAGCTGACTCCTTTCGATGCGGAGGAGCAGCGGCTCTACTCCGAGCTCCCTCCGGATGTCTGAGCTCCTCACCCTATCTCTAAGGCTGAGCCCAGCCACCCTGCGGAGGAAACTCATTTCGGCCGCTTGTATCCGTGATCTCATTCTTTCGGTCACTACCCAAAGCTTGTGACCATACTTTACTAATATGGCAGTATATTTATATTTTTTTAAAAACTAAAACGATATACATAATAATGAAAGGCAGTTGTGATACTGAACTGTGTGTACGGTGGAGCACAGAGACCCCGGCGGCTATGCACCACTGGGAGATGGACACTAAATACACCCCCAAGCATCATCTTCTGTGAACATCGTCTCCGGTCCACTCCCCCGACCCTCCTCCGCTCCGGGATTTCTCATCCCGGGATAACACACGGCACAGGAACCGGTTCTCCCCGGCTCATTCAGCTGCATTCTCCTCCACGGGGCTCGCCGTCTCGGCCAATCGGCAGGCCCGCAGCCGGATGGCATGTTTATTTTCAGCCTATGGGAGCCGGGGTGGGAGGGAGGAGGGTGTGTGTGTGTGTGTGTGGGGGAGGGGGGGGTCTGCTGGAGCTGCAGCAGTATCAGTGGTGCTGCTTGTAAATGTTTTACACTCATCCACCTGCACCACCAGCACTACCACGGCCGTGTTCAAGATGAACGCTGGTGACCCCGATGTGATGCTCACACACTCGGATATATATCCACACACACACACACACACACACACACACACACACACACACACACACACACACACACACACACACACACACACACACCAGTGTAGGTTAGCGCTGCATGGTGTGATACTGTAGCACTAGGACAGTGTGGTGGCGGTACTGGCCCTGTGTCTCTCAGCTGTCCCTCAGGGGAACCTAGTCTCTCAGGTCACTCAGTCCTCTCTGTCTCTGTCTCTGTGTCTGTCTCTGTCTCTCTGTCTGTCCGTCTCTCTTTTTCTCTCTCTCTCTCTGTCTGTGTCTCCTCTCCACAGCGGCGAATAAGTCCTCAGCCGTCATGTCGACCCACATCGTAGCCTGTCTGCTGCTCTATCGCCACAGACAGGTAAGAATACCCCGCTCCACACACACACACACACACACCTCTCTCTCTTATCGCCACGGACGACCTGAAGTGAAGTCAAACACGACTTTGCTCAGCATCATAAATGTAGAAGTGCCCGCGTACATGTCCACACAATATATACCCCCCCCCCCTCCTTCTTCTCCTCCTCCCTTATCGACCACAGACATGTAAGTCTAACCTCCTAACCCTCCACCCCCCGCCCCATCGCTTCCACGGAAACCAGACCTCTCTCTGACTCTGTGACCTCCTCTTGTTTCTCTGCGTCTATCCGCTTTCTCTCTCGCTCTCTCTCTCTCTCTCTCTCTCTCTGACATTCATTCACCGTCTGTTGTGCACACCAAGGTGATCCTGCTCCACTCTTCCTTCCTCTCTCCCTCCTCTGTTGCTCTCTCTCTCTCTCTCTCTCTCTCCCCCCCTTATCAAATATCACCCCCTGTGCATCCTCCCGTCTTTTGATTTCCTGGTGAATCGCTGCCATCTGCTGGTCATCAAGTGTAATGCCAGTCAATGTTACAATGGTGGCCGATTCTTGATGCTTGACTCCTTCTCAATGCTTCTCCGTTTTATCATGAATAATGGGCCTTGCAGGAAAGCAATACATGCACTAGACTTGTGCGGTACGCTTTTATTGTGTGACATCAACGTAAAATGTTTTTAGCTTGTGAGCGACTTATAATGCATCCGTGAAAACACTGCAGTCGTGAGACCAGGGCGTGGTTGTTGACCCCTCGTGGCTCCTCCCCCAGGGGGTGGTGCTGTCCAAGCTGGTGGAGGACTTCTTCAACATGAAGGAGGAGATCCTCTCGCGGGACTTCGACCTGGGCTTCTCCGGCAACTCTGAGGACGTGGTGATGCACGCGCTGCATCTCCTGGGCAACTGCGTCAACGTCACCAGCAGCTCCAACCGCAACGGCGAGTTCACCGTCGCCCCGAGCAACACGGTGCCGGCGCTGTTCGAGCTCAACTTCTACAGCAACGGCCTGTTCCACGTCTTCATCTCCGACGCCATCATCGGTACGGAGAGGCTCTGTGGTGCTGGGAGTCTAAGTGTGGGAGGCTAAGTGTTTCATGCTGATTTATGCTTGGGCGCTCGACACTTTTGAAACATGTCACTCGACAGAAATGATATATTTTGGACAGAAAAAAGTATCTTTTACCTGGAGACTTTTCCTGTGTCGTGGACGTTGTCATATTTTGTCGCGCAATGTGATTGGGTAGTTTCTCCAACGTCGTTGGAGATTGTAGTTTTCACTTCCTTGTTGGTATTTTGCTCTGTAACATAACTTTGCAACATAACGCGAAACGTAAATCTGCAGAAAGATAGGGAATGGCTGGAGGATAGTCTGGTTACCATGGAGACGATGACGGAACGTTTCACGGAAGCATCGATTGAAAGTGCCACGCGAACACTTTCATTTCTGTCGAGCGCCCGACCAAGTGATCAAGGTGCAGCAACTGACTGTTCCACCCACCCACCCACCACCCCCCCACCACCACCCCCCCACCCCCCCTGGCAGCCTGCAGCGTGCTGGCCCTGCAGCGGGAGCTAGCGGCCGAGAGCCAGTCCTCCCAGCAGAGCGGAGGCGGAGTCACGGCCAGCTGCGCCCTGCTGAGCCAGGAGAGGCTGATCCGCAAGGCCGCAGGACTTGCCCACTTCCTGACCAATGAGGTGGCGGTGGCGCCGGTAGGTCCCCCCCCTTGGAAATACTGAGTCAAATATTTTTTCTTTGAAAGGTTTCCGTTCGATAAATTGATTCAATCACAATAGACCAGTTTTGTATTTGAACCCCCCCCCCCCCCTCCCAGTCAAGTCAAGTCAATTTTATTTGTATGGTCTTGAATCACAGTTAGTCTCAAAGGGCTTGACAGGCCAGCCCCGCCAAGGGCAAGAAACGACTCCTTTAATTAACAAGGAAGAAATCTGGAGAAGGAACTGGGGGATCCCTCCTTCCAGGGTGTCATACGGGCCTGAAAAGGAGTGACAAAGCATTACAATTACAAGCGACAAAGTACAAATGATGAATGGAATAGTAATAGTAATAGTCAGTTGTACAGCCTGATACTGATGCTGCAGGTGTGGTAGTGACCCCCTGGGTTTGTCTCCGTGTGTCTGCCAGCCCTGCCAGACGGTCTACCAGGTGTTCCACGACGCAGTGGCGCGGCTGATCCAGTACGGGGTTCTCTACGTCGCCGAGGTCAGTCCACCGCCGTGATCACTGGTCTCCAATCTCCGGCTCGCGGGCTGCTAGTGGTCCGTGGCCGGGGAAAACAATGAACGTTGTACATTTTTTCCAAAGAAGAAAATATATGCACATCTGCATGCCGACGTGCATTATCTGTTTAAATATGTATTTTTATGGGTATGTTTGGAGACTGAAAAGGGAAGTTCTGTTTGTGATAGACTGTATTATTTGTGTTGAGTCCTTGGCCAACAGCGCCTCCACTAGTGGGCCACGGAGTTACACGTTTTCAGGAAAAGTATGGCAGTGTAGTTCATAAAACTACGTTGCTCAATACTGCCCCCCTGTGGCAGAAAAGGACAAGTGACCGGAAGTGTCTATTTTCACCACAAGGTTTGTGTCATGGAACCAGCATGGCCACATGTGAGCCGTGTAACTAAATACAAGACACACGGTACGAGTGTAGCCTGTGACGGTGTTGGGTTACACTGTTGTTCTCTCTCCGGGTTGTGTGTCTGTGAATATGCGGGGCTAGGCATTGGCTAGGTTGTTACAGGGTTCAGGGTACAGGGTTTGATTCCCCGATGTCCCCAGCCTAACACTTAGGCATAGGTAGCCTAACCTCTACCTGCTCCTTAATGACATTTATCTGAATTCAGTTATCTTTGGATAGAAGCGTCAGTAGCTGTCGTGTTCTTTATTTAACTCTCTCTGTCTGTGTGTGTGTGTGTGTGTGTGTGTGTGTGTGTGTGTGTGTGTGTGTGTGTGTGTGTGTGTGTGTGTGTGTGTGTGTGTGTGTGTGTGTGTGTTCCAGGAGGACCAGGAGGAGCTGAGCCCCAGCCCAACTGAGGAGGCGTGGCCTAAGAAGTTCCCAGAGCCTCTCTCCTGGAGGAGCGACGAGGAGGACGAGGACAGCGACTTTGGAGAGGAGCAGCGGGACCGCTACCTCAAGGTATCTGCCCTTCTCCCTCCACCCACCTCCCCTTTCACCTTCACCCTCCGCCTTTCACTACTCCCTTCCAACCTCCTCCCTCCACCTCCACCCTCCTCTCCTCCACCTCTACCGACCCCTTTTACCTCCACCCTCCGCCCTTCACTCCTCCCTTCCACCCTCTGCCCTCCACCTTTATCCTCCTCCCCTCCACCTTCACCCATCCACACTCCTCCACCGCCACCCCTCCACTTGCACCCTCCTCCCCCACTACCCTCCTCCACCTCCACCATCACCAGGAGAGATTCGATGTTTACGATGGATACATAAAGCATATATAGAATTATAGGTGGTTAATCCCGCCCCTGAGCCAGAAAACCTTTATCTTTAACTGTGTTGATGACTAACGTTTGTTTGTTTTTTATTTCTTCTTCTATCGCTTTCTTCTTTCTCCTTTCTTTCTCCCTCTCTCTCTCTCTCTCCCTCTACCTCTACCTCTACCTCTACCTCTCTCTACCTCTACCTCCCCTGCAGGTGAGCACCTCCTCGGAGCACCAGGACTTCTTTGTGTTCCTGCAGCGTCTCCTCAGCCCGGTGCTGGAGGCCTACAGCGGGGCGGCCATCTTGGTCCACAGCCTGAAGCAGCCGGTGGATGAGCGGGAATACACCCAGCAACTCTTCAGATACCTGCTGACCCGCACCGAGAGGGGCGTGGCCGCCTATGGTGAGCCCCTCCCTCCCTCTCTCTCTATCTCTTTCTCTGATTGGTTTGGAGGGGCCGAGACCCGACACACAGAACCTCCGATTGGTTCCAAAATGGAGAGGATCAAATGTATTACTCTGGACTGGTATTTGGGTGTCACAAAATGTAAAATAATTAAATGTAGTTATTTACTAGATGCTTTCATCCAATTACAAAATGTTGACATACTGTATCTATTACGGAGCCATGTAAAGACTACACATAATAATGCAGCATATACGGTCAATAATAATTGATCGTATATGCTACCACATTATTGACACTATTGTCACATTGTCACAATAGTGTCACATTATTGACACTATTGTGTCAATAATGTGTTAGTTGTTGTTGTTTTTATTGCTTGCTGATTTCTTCATGCACTTTGTGTAGCAGTTAAATGAAATCATGCATCTGTTGTCATTTAGGTGAAAGTGCAACACACTACTTGGTCAAAAACACAGTGAAGACGTTCAAAGAGCTTGGGGTAAGAGCAAGACCTTATATTTCTGCATTTGAGCTGACCACATTTAAGTTAACCACTGGTTTATGTTGGGAATGCTATATTCTAAACTTTTTTTTTACATTTTTAGCCAAGCAACAAAGACTAACCTTGAAATGCCCCTCCCCCTTTTACTCCTTCCTGCAATGTGATTGCCGCTCCTCCAGGTCCTGAAGGAGCGGCGGGAGAACCGGGTGACGACCCTGGAGCTGAGCACCACCTTCCTACCTCAGGCCCACCGCAGTAAACTCCTGCACTACATCCTGGCTTTCATCCTGCTGTGACCCCACCCAGGTCCTCAAACTCCGCCCTCGCACCCCCTTCCCACCGCCACTACCAGGACCCCCCGCCCCCCCACCCCGTGGAAACAAGGGCTTCTACTGGCTACTTCTTATTTCTCCCAGGTGCTATACTCTGTGGAAAGCTTTACCAGGAAGTGCCTTCATACGCTAGCCGCTAACCGTTAGCCGTTAGCTTGAGGAGTTGCGAGGCCAGCCTTCTGTCACTGTTTCAAGGGCACAAGTCTCAAGGCTCGCCTGCTAGCCACTAGCTCTTCGCCACTAGCCGCTATCCACTAGCTCTTGGCCACTAACTCTTAGCAGCTAGCTCTTAGCAGCTAGTTTAGCGTATGAACAGCCCCAGTGGACGCCCAGAGGTCCTGCCCTCTGTCCCGTGTACATCTTATACCCCTGAAAGAAATTGAGTTTAAAGGTGAATTAAATCTGAAAAGGAAACTTTTAAAATAAGGATATTTACCCTTTCCAGCTCTTTAACATACAAAGCATGCTTCATTTCACACACACGTCAAAAGTCAAACCGCGAATATCGTGCACCAGGAATGACTGTTGACTGGAAAGTGTTTTTCATGTCAATTTGTAAACTCATGCAATTTAATGCCTGAATCCGGAAAAAAAAATATTATAACTTCCCTCAAAAGACAAAATGTACAAATGTATAATGCGTCAAAGTGTGCAAAAGCAATGACTGAAAAGGCATTAAACATTACGACCACGCTGTTACACGCATGGAATTAGACATTTCATGAAGAAAAATATATTGTATGTGTACAACATTTAATTGTCAGTGTAGATACAACTTTTGTTGTTTCATACATCTCGTAACTTTAGAAAACCATGAGACGATATAGCTTCCCTGCTAAAAACTACTAGTGCTGGTTGATATCCCAGCATAGTTCAAGCCTTAAACTCTAGTTGCCAAGTGCAATGATTTTCTTTCTCTGAGATAAAACATTTTAAAAAGAGATTTAGATTAATCTAAAATATGTAACACATTTCTAAAACTGATTAAGCACAGGAAACTGTTCATTGAGTTTCTGTTGAATAATTTTGATTAAGTGCAGGATTGGCAGCATTTTATTCAATACATTTCGATACTTATTCTAGTACCGCTGATGAGGTACTGTAGGCCTAATGGTACTTGCTGTCACTGTTGGGTATTATTTTGACCAGTCAGGCTAATGACATGATAACAATGAGTTGTACATATCCACGCTTTCCCCCTATTGGAAAACCCTAGCTACGTGCTAGTTAGCAGCGTTCTAGCTCAACCACTTCTGGTACAAGATGAAGAAAAACAAGTTGTGTCATTGTTGTCATTGACATTATTTAACCTAAATATTGGTGTAAACGATGAATGTTTTTTCAAATGGGATTGTCAAGAACATGTTTGTCTGTGTTGATTCCATTCCTTTCAACTGAAAACGTAAAAAAAACAAGATTGCTTGGGCAGTCGAGCAGCTCGAACAAAAGTTACCGTTAATCTTTTGACATGAATTAAGTGTTGGTGATATGAAGAAGGTGTGTGTGCGCGCGTTAAGTTCTGAAAAGTTTGGGGCATTATATGAAACAGTGTAAATATGTGGAATATTAAATTGGATGTCGAAGCATCAGTGATGAGTCAAGTAAAACCCTGACAAATAAAAATGTGATCACTTTTTTTTTTTTTGCCCGAAGTTGGTTGCCATGACCCTGGCTATGGAATGCTTTCATACACATGTCGCCCACATCAGATGCAACGCTCCATGAGGAGGATATGGTCATGTGATCCGCGTCAAGGATACCAACCAGACGTGTACATTCAGTTCAGTTCGAACTGCTGCCGGTGTGTGTAGGCCTACGATCTGAATACAATCATTTCAATGTTTCACACTGAACCATTTTTAACCTGTGACCCATGAGATTCTTTCCAGAGAAATTCTGACAATATTGAAGCAATACTATGACAGCCGTTTCAACAGTATGTTGACAGGATGGGCCCGGCGACGCACACCCACAGCTCTTCTGTATAATTTACTGTACTGGACGTACGATCACATGTACTTCATTGTACTGTATGCACTTTGTACTGTACTTGGGAGAATCCACTGGGTACCTCAGTAGTTTAATGTTGAACTTTGTACCCCCAACCAGCTTTGGGGGGGGGGGTGGGTGGGTGTGTCTGTGTGTGTGTGTGTGTGTGTGGAGCGGGATGAGTCTCTCACCCTTCTCCTCTTGAATGTAAGTGTCCTCCGGGTGTGTTTGGAGGTCACGAGACATACGCACAAGCGTGTCGCAGCATTGCCACCTCCTGACGTGAAAGACAGAGCTTCCCGATCGCTGGCATATACAGAAGAAAAAAAACGATGCAAGATTTTACTGACAACTTTTTCTTCGGTAGCTGAAAGTACTGACGTGTATCAGGTACCTGATGCCTTCTCTCTGCGCTGTTTGCTGTTCTGTTGTGTGCATGTTAACACCCGGCTAGCCGGGGAATTAAAAAAAAAAAGGTATAGTAACAAAAAATAGGAACAATTGCACATTGAGTTTACCATTAGGGGAATCACCAGCCAACTGGCAAAATAACTTGGTTTTTTTCAATGTCCAAGCACTGTTGACATCAGTAGGTTTTGTTTTTGAATAAATTAATGATAGATTAACCAAAACTGCTTGGTCTGTCACTTAATGAGGGTGGGGGGGGGGGGCAAGTATCTCATGGCTTAAATGTTTTACAGTCATTGATGTAACCAGGTACACATTCCACGTTTGTGGAATTTGTATGGTTTATGGTATTTTGAATCAACTGTCATGCAGCATTTTTACTAGTGTTAAAATGTTTACGGTTAAAATTCCACCTTCTGGGAGGAAGGGATGGGTCAGAATAATCGATTAAGCGATTAATCGTTCATGACGGTCCTAATCGATTATTGCATTGTAGTCGTAAACATTTTCATAATTTCTTTTCATTTTTTTCATTTTTTGGGGGGGAATGGGGGCTAAATTACAGCGTCAAAATCAATGGAATTGTGGTCTTTACTTATTTCATTCAAATAAACATCTTTTCAAATAATTTAAATTGAGCTGAACTAATGTCATGCATCAATTCTGTAGGGGACGCGCGCTTTTACACACACGGTCAATGCGCGAGACATGCAGCAGGAAGTCTTGCTGATGTGCTGAGAACGGCGACCAATGACGAGAGGGCTTAGAGGGACAACGCGTATGGAAGGCCAACTACCTTCCATAAACTACCTTCCATAAACGCGTGCGTCCATGACAACGCAAGCAACGTTTTACTGAACCAACACGCAGCTAATTGGAGTGGGATTCAAGCCCGGGCTTTATGAAAGGCCATCTAGGCAACAACCCACACGTAATTAACGCGTTAACAAGTCCAAAAACGACGCGTTAACACGTCGGTTTTGCGTTGCAACTGAATAAGTAACTTTTCACAACACTGCTTGTTTTTTTGCGTCCCAAGTTTGCAAATGATGTATGCCCAGAATCAATTAGCCTTTATGAATGTCGGCAAAAAAAGATTAATCGATTAATCGTTCATACCACCCACTGATTAATCGACCATGAGAAATGTGAGTTGTGCACATCCCTAGAAGGGAGTGTCTGTGGGGAGGGGAGTGTTTTCTGTGGGGAGGGGACTGTCTTCTTTGAGGAGGGGAGTGTCTTCTTTGAGGAGGGGAGTGTCTTCTGGGAGGAAGGGAGTGTTTTCTGTGGGAAGGGGAGGAGAGGGGTGCTGGTGTTGGTGGTCTTTGTAGCAGGAGGAGGAGGATGAGGAGGGTGGGGAGTATGCATGTGACAATCTGAGGAAGAGTTTGGTGTCCGAGCACAGCTTGCCGAGGCTGGCTGTTGAGGATGAGGAAGATGCGCCTGAGACGCCTGTGTGTGGTTCTGTCCAATAGACAGCGTCTGGAGTGCACTGTCGAGGTGAGTCCTACCTCCTATATGCTTTCAATACAGGATCCCTCTTTACCAGCATTTAAAAACGTATTCCCTCGGTTTTATTCTATATACTAAGTAATTAAGTAATAACTAATTAATTGGTCAGGATTTTGTCTCAGGCATGTGCACAGGGGGATGGTTTTTACTTTTTTTATAAGAGTAATGGATTAATTGTTGTTGGTACTATGCTGCTTTATTTAAATAGCTTATTGTCATAACGGCAATTTCTTACTTGTTGACTTGTCTGAAAATCTCTTGAGCCACTGTTTTCTGTCAATTTGGACACACACACAAACACATACACACACACAGGGACAGAGTACTGGGGTCCTACTGTGTGTGTGTGTGTGTGTGTGTGTCTTTCCCCACCAGCTGCGCTCTACAGGTCGACATGTGGTGGATCATGTGACCTTGATGTGTGGCGCGAGGTCGCTCCATCTCTTTGGTCTCGCCGTTGTCATAGGTGAGTGACTTAAAACAACACTGGTGCCAGTCTGACCAGTGAGCTATCAGCGTCACAGCACTGCTTGATGTTGAGCTGTGCTCCTCCATGTGGGAGGAAGACCAGTGTGTCTTTTTAATTAACTTCCTGTGGAATGCTGAGCGGGGGGAATGATGTAATGAGGAGATAAACAGGGAGGATGGAGAGAGAATCATCTTCTTAAGACTCGCTTGTAATTTTTGTAGCTTTGTTCCAAAGCTTTGTTTTTCTTTTAGGTTTCCATTAGTATTTTGGAATATGTATGGAAAAATCTCAAAGATTCAAATATTGGTGGCTGTTTTATGCCGACCCTAACATGAACCCTAACCCTTATCACAGACAAAGTATTTTATAAATGTATCTGTACCTTTGTTTTTTGCAGACAATGAGTATCTGTTTGTTGATTTGGACCAAAAACTGGGAAAGTATTTTGGGAGAAAATGGTGGAAAACTTCCCAGACAGTGAGTAATCTTTAACATGACAATCTCTTTCTTCAATATTAAAATCGATGGTGAAATTCCAGGTTAATGGTTGATTGCGCATAATTTTATTAGACTTTATTATTATTGTTATTGTTATTATTATAATCTGTGCCGTTGTTACAACTGAACTTTTCTTTTGAGGATGAATGAAGTATTTAAGTTAATAAAATATACAAAAATGATATACTAGAACCTGATGTAAGCTAACATAATTGAGTCTTTTCAGGGCACATTTGTTTTATTTCTCAGGGTGCAACACTATGTGGAGAGTAACAGTGTACAGCTCATAGAGTAAGTTGACCTTTACATGTACTGTATATATATGTCTTGCTTCACTCATTTAAGTTTTAAATGTCCTGTATTACAACAATCATTACAAGTTTGTGCTTGTGAGAAAGTCTTTTTGCTTTTTAAAATCATGGGATCGGCCACTTAATTGAGTGCATGCTGTTTTTAGGGGCTCTACATTACAAGAGCTGTATTACAGCGACCTGAGAGGGAAGGTGTTAGATTCTCTATGCGACCACCAGGAGGCGCTGTTCTTCCAGTTGGCTGCTGCTGCACTCCAAGCCGAGATGGGAGACGCAGAGGAGGAGATGCTGGAAGAGGAGAATGATGAGGAAGATGGAAAAGAAAACAAAAATAAAACGGAGACGAAGCGACAAAGGAATTATTTTCTTCCTGAAGATTACTTTCCTTCTTGGGTAAAAACAACAGTTTGTCTGTGTCGCTATAGATCTGTGATTGTAGGCACACTGAGTTAAAACAAATAGCTTTTTCCCACATCCAGGCATAAAAGTCTTAAAGTAAAAGAAAACCAACCTGAACAATTGTTTAAATTGTTGCTTTTGACTGACATCAGGATACTTATAAATATATGTATTTAAATACATGCATTTGTATGTACTTATATTGTGAACATATTTATTTACATAAATACATGTACATATATTTTATAATGAATTATAACAATGTTTCTTGGTTGAAGCAGTTATTATTAGCAATCAGCCAGGAGCATCACAGGACTAGTTTTCTTTATTGTACCAAATGCTGTTCTGACGATAACCAAGAAATGTTAGACCCGCTAACTCATGTCGTTGTTTGTATCCTCTCAGCTGATAAAGCGCCACGGCCGTGACTACCTCCTGCAACACTGCCCTGCCTTACATAGTGACCTACGAGGGCTGTCCCACCTCCAGGCCGTCCAGAGGTTCATAGAGGGAGCCAGCGGCCTGCAGGACGCTCCTGTCACCGTCTACACCCTGAGACGGGTCATTTACATTTACATTTACATTCACATTCAGGGCATTTGGCAGACGCTTTTATCCAAAGCAACTTACAAAGAGTACATTTGTTGAAGGAGACAGCAATATATCGCTGTGGTACATAAAGATAAGAATAGAGCAGGTTTCAAGCATTCATAGTTACGAGGCTAATAGAACGAGTTTCATAATTGCTAGGTTGCCTGCATAAATAGCTGGGATAAGAGCAGACGTGCAATTCTGAGCATGTTACCAACATCTAAGAACACAAACTCTGACCTCACCCTCTCTCTCACTCACTCACTCTCTCTTGTGTGTGTGTGCAGGACAAAGAGGCAGTGAGAGAGTGTGTGCAGCTCGGTGTGACGCTGAAAGGCCTAAGTGTTCATCTTCAGGTGGGTCCTGCTCGTCAGCGTTGTAATCATTAACCAATCCCCAGGTCATCAAGAGGCTTTACAATATACACAAAACAAATGTTTGCCATGATGTGAGTACAAGTAAAAGAGGAAGTTATTGCTGAAACTAACATGATGGAATGATGGGAGAGAAGTTTTTTTTTCTTTGGGATTTGACATGTCATTGTTACATTCAGGTATTTATTGTGGTACCACCCCAACGACAACCTGTTCCAACTTCTGCGGTCAGGCTAGCCCCTCTGCAGGCAGTCTGCTAGAACAGAGAGACTAGGTGGAGTTTCTTTCCGCAGGACTGTGAACTCTGACCTCACTAAGGCCCCCCCACTGCCCACTCCTATGCACATAACTTGATACTACATTTTTTTAATTGCCCTGTTGTTAATATGCCTACTTGATTATTATATTCCAAAAAATGTGGAATTCTATATATTTTTTTTAAAACTGCACATTCCGCTGGGCATTGCCACTTTTTTATTTCACCTGTATGTATACAGTATTTGATCATTAAAGATCTTGAATCAATAATTGCACCTGGCGTTACAGTTGGGAGGACCACCCATGAATAACATTAATAGTTTAATGTTGCTCTTGGTGTCTTCATTCCAGGATGTGGAGAGAAAACCAAACCTCCTGTATGACTGCACCTGGAAGGAGATCCACCAGCTCACTATCAGAGTAGGGTCCAAGAATCTGTCATGTGTCTGTCTGTCTGTCTGTCTGTCTTTTAACTCTGTTCCCCCCCCCACTCTCACTCCCTGCAGGGCAGGAGGTTTGAGGTGCAGACCGGGGGGTCTCTGGGGGTGGTCTCCCGGCTGGTCTGCTACACCCCCTCCCCCTGCCACTCCAGACTCATCCTGCGACACATCCGGGACACCCACCGCTTCCAGATGACCACCAGGAGGACCCAGCAGCCGGAGCCTGGAGCACATGGTCGGCCAAGCTCCTCCCATCGACTGTACAAGCCCACCCCACACCTTCTAAAAAAACTCCTCCCCTCCCACCCATGTCACAAGCCCATCCCATTCCTCAGAGAAGCTACTCCAGTCCACTCTACAAACCCCTTTGGAGAAATCCCACCCACTTCCACAAGCTGCTCTAATTCCTTCTGAAAACCACAATTCCCACCAGACTCCTCCCATTTATCAGGCATGTCCTTCCCACACACACACATGACTAGACTCCTCCCACTCCTAAGTCCCTCCCATCCCAGCAACAAACACAGCACTTTTTAATTTAGACAAACACTATCCACATACTCAACAAGCCCCTCCCACTCCTCAGAAAAGACATGCCCACCTCCTGCTATAAATCCCTCCCACTCCCCAGACAAGTCGATCGACAAACCACTCCCAGTGGCCCTCCCACTTGTTTAGCTCCGCCCTTGTAAACAAGGACGTTGGCAGCACTGCAAGTTACTGTTCATAACTATAGCTAACTAACTATTCTCTTTCCATAGCTGGTCAACTGTACGGGGAGGCATACATCTGTGACCTAGCCTGGCTAGGAGAGAGGCTACATAGTGCTCGCCGCAGCAGCGGGGACAGCTTTACCACCTACATCTCTGAAAACCACAGCAACCACACAACCATCAAACCATGGGTGTCGCCCAGAGATGAGGCTAGAAGAAGCCCTCCTGTGATTGGTCAGTAGGGTTGGGATGATGGCGAGTGTCAACCAATGGGAAGTATTTGACATTGTGGTGGAAATGCATTAACAAAAATAAAAAATAAAACTAAAAGAGAATATCTGAATATCTTGCGTCCAAAGTATATTCTACTTGTGGTACAGAAAGAAACAGCTTATATCTTCTCATGTACATCATAAATACAGATCACGTCAGTTAAAATCAGTTTATGTCCCGTATGTGGTGGTTGGATATGTGTTCTTGTGTGCACACACACACACTTTGTGTGTGTTTGCTCCACCCAGCAGAGGTGGAGATGTCAGTGGATGACCCGCTGGAGCTTCTGGTGGATGGTGATGGAGAACTGGTGGATGGAGCAGAGGAGGTGCTGGTGGATGACCCGGCCCAGGTCCAGTGGCTTGCAGGGTGGCCTTGGGGTGTCGGGGGCGTGGTCAGACCACCACAGATGGCCCCTTTCTCCTCCTGCTGGGCAGGTGGGTGCTTCGTGTTTGGATGAATGGAAATAAAAATGAAAGAATGACAGTTGATCCAGTGGTCGCGATTTCCTATAAATGATGATGGTGATGATGGTCTGTATCAGAGATACCCGTCTAACTCAACTGGTTGAGCGTGACATTTAAGTCACTGTAGGGAAGCTCTTTTGCCACTTTAAACTGCTTTTAACACTGCCAGGATTAGGTATACCGGTTTTGATATACCACTGGGGGCTCCCATGCTAAGAATGCAGTCACACTGTTGTATTGTATTGTAATTACAAGCCACCAACTGGCATATATTATTATTGTAGTGGGATAGCAACTAACCTTTCTGGTCATTATTTAGATGGCCTCGTTAGAAGTGGTTAAATTAAGATTTTAGATAAGGTTGTTAAATTTAGGGATAAGATTAAAAATGGTCATGACAATGTGTGTGTGTTGAAGCTGTGGCTGTGTGCATCTCATTCTGTGTTCTGCTCTTTCCAGAAATTACCATGGAAATGAAACAGGTAAGCAAGAGTGTACAATAGATATAATAGAAAAGATTACATTTAGGGAATTGGGCAGACGCTTTTATCCAAAGCGACTTAAAGAGTACATTTGTTGAAGGAGAGGCAGCAATATATCACTGTGGTACATAAAGATAAGAATAGAGCTGTTTTCAAGCATTCATAGTTACAAGGCTAATAGAACGAGTTTCAGAATTGCTAAGTTGTCTGGATAAATAGCTGGGATAAGAGCAGAAGTGTAATTCTGAGCATGTTACCAACATCTAAGCTATGTTAAGTACAAAATAATGGCAAGACGTCCAAACATGCACTTGGAAGAGTTTGGCTGTCTTTAGTGAAGGTGGTACTACTCGTTTAGGTTACAAGATTAAATGATAAATGATTATTAAATGATAATATATATATATATTACAATAGCTTGCAATACTTTACAATAGATACCTTTGCCATAGATATATTTTTGTTTAATTCCAGTCAAATAAATCATAAACAATAACATATGCAAGCGAGGCAAAACACAAAAACCATTCAGTGCTTTACGTAGACATTAAAAGGATAATCGTTCAAATACTAACATTAGGAAATATGGCACATGTAAGTACAAGCATAAGTGCTGTTCTTTTTACCAGGTAACAAATGCAGCTGTAAGTTGAATCCAACCTCTGGTCTCTGCAGGTGCTGAACAGAACAGCTCTCACAGAGATGTCTGTGGACTAGTCTGAAGAACCCTGCTCCTGAGATGATGTTCCATATACCGTATATACTCATGCCTTTTAATAGATAACGTAATACTATACATGCCTGTCTTAATCATGTTAATGTTAATAATACATACATCCTGTGTGTGTGTGTGTGTGTTCTGACCTCTTAATCTTTGGAAATGTAGATGCTCTGTTGGTATTTGTGTGTGATTGACTTGGGGCTGGGCGATCTGGCAAAAAATATAATCACGATTTCTTTTCCCATATTGATCGATTTTCTTTCAATTTTTTTCTAACAATATATAATTTGATAATGCTTCCAGTTTGAAGAGTATCCTCATGATGACAAATGAAGACACCAGAGGGTTCATTAGTTAAACTTTTGAACAGTTTTAACAAAAATAATGTCAATATTAAACACTGCAAACATGCTGTAATAGCCTTAATAAAACACACCTTTCAGAGATGCTGCCCAGCATCTCACATGTTTTTCGAGGTAGACAAAATATTATGGCTCAAATGCCCTGTGCAACTTTAAGATAAAATAAAGTACAAAATATGAATTATGAAGTGGTTAAATGTTTAGAGGTAGACATTAATAAAAGGTGCAAAATTGGTAAAAGGTGCAAAATGTAAACATTTAGAATAAAAAAAAAACATTTAACTGTAAACAAAAAAATAAACACTCAAAAGTGCAACAAAAGTAAACAAGGCACATTCAAGTACAACTGTAATAATAATACAAAGTAATAGTGGTTTTACATAAATAAACATACATCAACATCAAAAGACTTGATATCTATTTTCATGTCCTCTCCACTCAAGTGAATTGAGTGAGGGCACTAGATTCAGCTGTAAACTATGTTGGTTCAGTATGGAACACATGGTTGTCTCAAGTCAGTAAGTCATCAAGGGTCTGAGGTATCAAACAAGCCACAAAGCAACACTCTGCTGCCAGGTGTGCAGTAGATGTGGGCGGATCAATTTATGGGTTTCTTCTCCTGAGAAGAATGGAAGAACGGTATTTTGTGGCTCTACAACCTGTTGGCCCGAACAGGGACTTGAACCCTGGACCCTCAGATTAAAAGTGTGACGCTCTCCTGCTGCTGCCACTGCCAACAGGAATCTGTGACATCACATCTGGTGAAAACAAAGGCTTTCTTCTGCAGAGACTTTCAGTCTATTCAACAAGGCACAGTAACAGACTTTAACCAGTTTATAGTTCCAGATACACGTACACTTCCAAACCACTAAAGTGATTGAGAGTCATTGAGAGAAGGGGGGTTGTCTCTGAATTTATACTTTCATCTACTGCCGTTACAACCAGTCAACGGCAACTTTCCAAATACTCATTTTTGCAGAGCTAATTCCAGAGTGCTTGTTGAGCAGTGGGAAGACAACAGGGTATGAATGTGTAGTTCAATGTATAACTACACCAATAACTAGGACAAGATTATCTTTGAAGGAAACATGAGCACTAGCACAACAAGAGCACCAGAGCAACCCTGGGCCACCAGTGTGAGCCAGGCTTGATGAGCCACATGTATCTGACTGTAATTTAATTAAAATATTTAACATTTTACATCGCATATGTTTTTCTTACTCTCTAAATGTTGTTGTTTTTTTAACATTGGCATTCTCACATGTTGGTCAGGGTGGGCGTGTTGTTGACAACTTTGTTAATGACGTCATCGTTGTTTTCAGCCAATCGCTGCAGTGGACCCGATCAAAACAAGGAAGTAGTAAAGAAAAAAGGGAAACACGACTGAGCCCTGGCTCTCCTCCACACTGAGCAGTATTAGTCGTGTCATCGAGACAAACAATGTGAAACTCAACGTTACGTGGAACCGTCGGCTACAGCATAACAACTAAATGGATTCCCGGTGGGATCGCGTCGTGCTGCCTCTGATCATTGCGACTCTTTCCATCGCGGTTGCAGTCATCGCTCTAATATATGGTATGTGTCTCTTGTCACGCTGTTTTCTACCACCGGTTAACGCGCACATTTTATACTGGTAATGTATGGCAAAGGTTGTTGTCATAGTTCTGACAGCATTTGCTTAAATACTTTGAGGCCGATGTATGGTCTATATATTATGCATGTGTTCAGTAGCGTTGCATTGTAATGTTTACATATGGTGTCTTTTTACTCATGACTCTTCTGTGACACTCTTAATAAAGTACATCCGAGCTGATCTGGTAACTTTAACTGTTGTCCATCGGCGCCACCGTCCTTCACTATTGTCACACCGTTATTATTATGCAGGCCTTCCGCCGCCGCCGCTCCCCGCCGCCCTCGTCGTCCTCTCTGCGGCCGCCGGCCTGGCTCTGATGTGGAGGGCCGTCGGGTGGTGGTCCTCCGCGGTGAGGGGAGACGGCCGAACGGTGGGCAGCCTGGCGAGCCACTGTCTGGTCTTAAAGGTGTCCGGCTGGCTGGGCAGGCGGCAGAGGCGCGCGCTCGAAGCGGACACGCGCGACGCGACGCGAGTGCAGGAGGAGACGCTGCTGACGCGCCTGCGGAGACACGCAGACACGCAGTACGGGAAGCGCTACGAGTTCAGCTCCATCACAGGTGAGGACGCGTTGAATTCAACTCTGACACAAGATAATGTGACCTTCATCCTTCACTGTCTGCCAGTGTCTGCCTCCAATCAGTCATGCAGACTGATTGGATGATTGGACGTAGTCTATTTCTAATTACAAATGTAATAATAATTGAATAGACTACTATATACCCTTCTTAAAATAAACTTTCCATACAATAAATTATAAAATATTGGACATGGTACATGTATTATTCATAACCCTATCTACTAGGCTAAACAATTGTGGCGAGCGCCATGGAGAGAGCGAATCGATATATAACACCACGACTCAGAGACGGGAATATGTTTTATGTTGTCCTGTTGTACACCCCACGACCCCTCAGGTACAAGCTTTATTCACACCCACAACCAACACTCGCCAACCGGGGGTCTCTCCCGACAACACAGCTTTCCCCAACTTCGGCACAACATGACATGACAACGATAAACACATATAAGCAACAGCTAAATGCGCACAAAGCACCCTAGAAATAACATTGAGATTTGAACACGCAAACATTTACACCTCCCAGAACCCCTCGTGCCCCATGCATAATCAGTGCGGCCCAGCCAAACGCTGGCCACTACATAGCCCCCTCCTGAGGGGTTAAGTGGTCCCCGACGACCCCATCACCCAACACATAGTCCCGCAGTTGTCCGGGCCACCATTGCCGTTGAACAGGCGGTCCGGGGCTCTCAGGAGGGTCACTCTTGCTGGGGCGTGGCGGTCTGCCGTGGCCCCCCTCCTCAACAGCGAGGGTATCTTCCAAGTCTGTCACCACCACACACCCCCGTCCCGTCATGTGCACCCTGCGCACAAACACCACGTTCCCCCTCCGACTGTCGGCCGGTTCGCGCCAGTGGTTGCGCCGCTTGGTGGATCTGCCCTTGGCGCGGCCAGGGCAGAACATCCGTGCCTTGTCTCCGGGCCCAAAGGTCTGCCCCTGACAGTGGCCACTGCAGTCCCTCCTCCGCCTCAACCCTGAAGCGATCTGGGCCTGGCGGGGGCACTCCTGGACCACCCTGGCGGCTAGTGTTGTAGACCTCCCCATGGTGGCTGGCGCCAGGGGGTGGTAGCCATCTGGTGGGAGTTCTGCCGAGTTCTCCTCCCCAGGCTGGAGTGGAGCGCCACAGTCTCGGAGCCAAATGTGAGCCTGGCCCGGGACACATTGACCTGGGCCCCCCAACAGGCCAGCAGGTCCAGGCCGATGATGCATGGGTCCGGCATGTGGGCTAGCCCGACCTCATGCACCATCTCCCGGCCCCCAATGCAGTCCATACTGGCCCATTCCCCCGTCACCATCCTCATCTGGACCGCAGTAGGGGTCCATGCTGCGGAGAGCACCCCCTTGGTGCCCTGCAGGACCCCCGGACGGACGAGGGTAATGCTGGACCCAGTATTGACCAGAGCTCGGCACGCCTGACCATCCAGTTCGCAGTCCACGTAGAGTCCCCGGGTGTGTCCAAGGCGGCCCACCAGGGTGCATCGGCCTTGGAGGGAGTGATGGGGTTGGCAGCAGGTTCCCCGACGGCGGCTGGGAGCGAGGCTTGGGTGCGGGCGCCAGACAGTCCCGGGCGAGGTGACCAAGCTCGTCACAGCGGTGACAGTGGGTGGTACGTGGTGGTCGTTGCCGGGCCTGGGGAACAAAGGGTGGCACCCGGCAGACGGGCTCCCCATCTTCGTCCTTCTTTCCCCGGTCGTGGCTTGCTGCTCTGGCGTGCGGGTGGGCAGAGGGTCCACGTTGGGTGGTGGTTCGGCTGAGGAAGATCGCCTCAGCCCGCTCCGCCTACTGTAGAGCGGGAACTAACACACACATTTACACCTCCCAGAACCCCTCGCGCCCCATGCATCATCAGTGCGGCCCAGCCAACCGCTGGCCACTACACAATATTTTCAACTGGTAGGCTACTCTGCAAACAAACAAAATGAAACTAGGGTATATTATATGTTTATATTTAACTGAAGAGCTGTCATTTGAGTGCAATTGGTTGAAAATGCATTGCTATCCGTCAGCTATTAGTGAGTGAAATGCACTGTGAGAATATTCTGAGCTAAATTTGATTATTTTGGACCAATCGGGGCATCTCTTCCCAAATTGGTTCCAGGAATCCACCTGGCCTGTCAATCACAGCAGGTGCATGAAATGTAACTCTTCTGCAATGAAAACATACGGAGGGAGGGGGCGTTTCTTTTATTTAGTTTTAAAATCTTGCTTTTTTCTCTCAAATTGTACCTACAGCACAGTAGTAGTATAACAAATCAGCTAAGGATTCCAAATAGTACTTTATAGCCCTGATATTAAAATTGTCCATATTTCAGAATAACGCAATCAAAAATAGTTTACTGCGTTGACAAACCTAAACGTCATCATATCTTTTTACCCGAAGACGTCGGCACGTTCCGTGAGCGCCACCCGGTGACAGACTATGAGCATTACCGCAAGCTCATTGAGCGTGTGGCGGCGGGCGAGGAGCGGGTGATCCTGGCAGAGCGGCCCCTGATCCTCGCCATGACGTCGGGGACCTCGGGGCTCAGCGCCATGCTGCTCAGCACCGGGGACACCAACTCGGAGTTCTTCATGCAGGTTGGGCCAGGCCTGGTGGCCCTTCTGCCACTCCCCATGACATGAGTTTGCCACAAGTTACTTCTACTTCATGATTCTAAAGCAGTAGTTCTCAAACAATTTCTTTTACTGATGTACCCCCGTTGAAGATATACTTTTTTAAGGGTACCCCTTTAAAGGTACTATAAGTAAGAATCAGTGCATTCTGAGCCCCGTGGCTTGCGACAATAACAATCAGAAACTAATAAAATTATTTATTCTGCTGCTATTGGAAAGATTTACCAAACTTGTTACTATGTTACTATTCAGATTTACTCAATTGTATTAAGGTGATATTCATTCATTCATCTTAAGGTGGAATTATTCGTTAATAATAATAGTTCATAACCATTATTACAACAAACAACATTTCTTTCTGTTGTTTTTTGAGTACCCCTGCAATCCTTCAAAGTACCCCTAGTGGTACGCGTACCTCCATTTTTAAGTGCAAAGAAAAGTGTGATTGAGTGTGACTAGTTTGTGCAGTACTAACCTTTACTATTTGATAGTATGTTGTTCTGTGTGTGTCTGACTCAGTGGAAAGACAACAGGGTATGAACTATGACTCAGTGTATGTGTGTGTGTGTCTGCAGGGTGTGTGTGTCTGTCTCGATGTGATGCACAGTGTATTTCCCAGGACCAACAGTCTCCAGCGCACCACCAAGTTCTTCTACAACCCCACTCTCCGCCAATCAGAGGCCGGCATTCCTATTGGTCCCAACTCCTCTAGCCCCGCCTCCTCGCGGCACATGCTGATGAACCTCTACACCACCCCAGCACCCGCGTTCCAGGTAACCCCCGGGACCCCCCCCCCCCCCCCACTGTAACAGGTGACACCCACTTCCCAGGTAACACCTTGCCCTTCAGATGACCCACCCACCCACTTTCCAGCTGACACCCAGATAGTGTCCAGCTAACACCTCTCAGTGACACCCACTTGGCAGGGGACACCCACTTTCCCACACTTGCCCCTCGGGTGACATGCACTTCCACAGGTGGCTCGCTTTCCAGGTTCCCAGGTGACACCCAGGTGACACCCAGGTGACCCCTGGTAGCAGCCCCGACCCGGGCACAGTCAGACTCCTGTCTTTCCCTTCTGGCAGGCGCCCAGTGAGCGAGATGCCCTCTATCTCCACCTGCTGTTCGCTCTGAGGGACCCCACCGTCGGCACTCTGGAGTCCAACTTCTCCTCCACCCTCTTCTATGCCTTCACCACCTTGCAGGTAGAGGGACGGGGTGCCTCCCGTCATACTCTAGTGATGCGTACATGTCATGGAAAAAAAACATTTGATTGACAGCCTAGCAATTATGAGTGCTTGAAACTGGTTCTATTCAAATCTTAATCTACCGTCAGTGATATGTTGTTGTCTGACTCTTTGGACAAATGTACTTATTGCAAGTCGCTTTGGACAAAATGCCCTAAATATAGATGACTTATTATTCTTTTGTGTTGGTGGTAATGAATTGGATTAAGTTGACTTTTTGGAGGTGTGTACATTTTTCTTTACGATGTTCCTGGGACTGGGCGATATGGCCAAAATCTTTGATCCTGTTACAGGTTATTTAGTGTATGGATAACAATAGATATCACAATATAACATGTTTCTGGTCAATGAAATCTTGCAGATGGTCACTTTAATTTTATGTCGCATGTGTAGAATGTGTGCCGTTGCTGGCTGATTTAAGCAGCCTCACCTGGCCCGAGTCAGTCTGGAGCTGGGTGAGGCTGCACACCTGTGGTGCATTGCCTCTTCAAGACCCACAAGTTAACCAGGCATCACACATACACTCGGGGAGCGCTAGCATGCTAATCTGTTACCTCCTTCTACAATAAACCGGTTTATTATCAAATGCCTGTGTCCTTATTGTCGGAGGAGCACCAGAAAAGACACTTTAGCGGCGTGTAGCAGGAGCTAAAGGCTACACCATGTTCGCGGAACTGCATTCTAAAGCAGCCTTCCAGAGACGTTCTTATCCCGGTGTTGCGGTGCTGCTGTGTGTCCTGGTTCCTCAGGAGCGGTGGCAGGAGCTGGTGGAGGACGTGGAGACAGGCAGGCTGAGCACCTCCCTGGGCCTGGAGCCCCCGCTGAGGGCGGCGCTGGAGAGCCTGCTGCGGCCGGACCCGGGCAGGGCCGCCCAGCTCCGAGCCCACTTCCAGCAGGGCTTCCGGGGCATCGCCGGGCGGCTCTGGTCCCGGCTCAACCTGGTGCTGGCCGTGGACTCCGGCTCCAACCAGATCTACGGGGAGATGCTGAGGGACCACTACTGCCAGGGGGTGGAGCTCTACTCGCCGTTCTACGCCGCCACGGAAGGTAGGAGAGATCGAGCCTCGTGAGAGCATCCCCATCTTGCAAGCTCACATCCTGTTTCTCTCTTAAGATCGGTCTAGCCAAGCTTCAAGCTATCCGTTTGTGTCCGAACGATGACGAGGCGACACCACTTTATTGCCGTGGCTCACGTTATTACTTTAAACATGTTTTAACAAGGTGTCCCACAGTTAGCTCAATAGCTACATTTCATCAGTAGCCCCCGTGAAACGTAAGCACTAGGGGTGTGCATCTCTCCAAAAAAGACGATCCGATACGTGGGGTACGATACGATTCAGGGACGATACATTTTTAAAATGGAACAATTCCGTTCGATTGTGATTCGATACGATTCAATACGATTTGATGGGATATGATACAATCTGATAGAGTTCCTTGTTTAAAGTAGACAATCATTTTACATTATGAATTAACATAAGTCAATACTATAAATGTGGCATTGCTTACCTTCAAATAGATTTATCAAAGACCAGGGAACAAGTATTTTGTCACTTTTGACATGTGAATTCAGAAACATGTCATGTTTATTAGTGTAACATATTGCATTTTAAGAACTTTACAAAGCCCCTCTGACAATAAAACAAACTATTCAATTTCACTGTTGGCACAAATTAGAGCCAAAGTTGTGGAGAGGTCTGTGTAGACTCAATGAACAATGAACTACTGAGGTAGAACATTAGAACAATTTCAAGACATCCCTTGGGGGGGGTGCTCCGTTAATTCGCGGTTCTGATCTGGGAGGGGGGGGGGAGATGGATATCGCTGGATATTAGTGGGGACATGTCCCCAGCGTCCCCACTAAATTCTACGCCCCCATGCTATGACAAGTCTCGCGAGAGTTTAGTGTGTGTGTGTGTGTGTGTGTGTGTGTGTGTGTGTGTGTGTGTGTGTGTGTGTGTGTGTGTGTGTGTGTGTGTGTGTGTGTGTGTGTGTGTGTGTGTGTGTGTGTGTGTGTGTGTGTGTGTGTCCGTGTGTGTGTGTGTGTGAGCTGCAGACACTGAGCAGACGGAGGATTCAGCAGCACAGCAACAACATAAAACCGATTCATAACTTTGTGATCGGGCCATCGGCCGGTTCATGATACGTTTAGACCGATCCAGGGGTCCGTGTACCGATGCACTCGCATCTTTTAAATCAAAATCGATTTTCCGATTCAAATCGGTTATTTGTTACCCCCCTAGTAAGCACACAGAATAGTCCTCTTATCACACAGGTGTAATTAGTAGGGGCAGAGACGGGTGTCACTCGGTAGGTTAATGATGGGTCTGCAGGTGTGCTGGTATAATTAACGTCACAAGTAATAAAACGCTGTAAGGTTGTTCATGTCACAATTGCGGCTCAAGATAGAAAAGTAATGATACAAAATGAATAAAATAAAATCAAATATAAACACAGAATACAGAATACATATGAGAATACAGTAAGTGAATAAACATAGAAATGTAGACAAAAAATGTGCTTATATATGTATATTCATACCATATACTACAACACTACTATCATATTTACATTTACATTTTGGGCATTTGGCAGACACTTGAGTCCAAAGCGACAATAACCACATTTGTCGAAAGAGTGATGCAACAATATATCACTGCTAACACAGATTTAACACCATGTAACTGTTGCCTGGTGGCGTCCGTCCGGCCCCTGCAGGTTTGATCGGGGTGAACCTGTGGCCCAAGGTGTCCCCCAGACGCTACCTCCTCTGTCCGCGCTCCATGTTCTGCGAGTTCCTTCCGGAAGCCTGCCTGGAGGCGGAGCTTCCCCAGCCCCTCCTGATTGGAGAGGTGGAGGAGGGGAGGAGCTATGAGCTGGTGGTCACCAACGCCTCAGGACTTTACAGGTCGGTGGGTTGGTTCCTTCAGCTGTCAGCCAAGGTTCGCCACAATAGAATCATAAAAGAGCATATATGCACACTTTTTTAAAGCATCAACCACAGATTTCTTCGCCTTGTGAGACCTTCCTGATATTAATGTTTGGGTTTCACATCGACTATCAGTCTGGCCTTGGCTGGGCAATGCTCTTTCTCTCTTCACTCTTGTGGAATCGGGCTGGAACACATATTCTAGTCTGCGAAAAGCCTTCCGTGAAGATATCCGTTTTGGCATTCTTATTCAGTCCATTTGAGATAAAAACAGATTTAACAGCTACACTTTCCATTGGTGCTGCAATTATTCTTTTTATTTTGGCAGACAGCCACACTACTTATTTGTCATGAGGTGAAAGCACTGATTGGTCCTAGCATTTTATCATTCTCGGTATGGTCTCATGAAGCTACAGGTTTCTAGCCTTGTGAGACCATCCTGATCTCTGAGTTAATATTGGCTTGAAGGCCTCTTCCAGAAATGAATCAATTGTGAAAGTGTAGCAATCAAAACAGTTTTATCCGAAATTGAACTGGTTATGTGCCCGTTCAAAACCTGCCTGTTGGGAATGGGCCGATTACGTGGCCCCCGGCCAGACTGGTGAATATAATGACATCAAGTCAATATACTGCTGTTAAAACCAACCCCAGGTACCGGCTGGGAGACGTAGTGAAGGTGGTAGGATTCCACAACCAGTGTCCAATTGTGGAGTTTCAGTACAGGTATGTAAAATACACACACACACACACACACACACA
Organism: Coryphaenoides rupestris; assembly: GCA_002895965.2. NCBI lineage: Eukaryota > Metazoa > Chordata > Actinopteri > Gadiformes > Macrouridae > Coryphaenoides > Coryphaenoides rupestris. The sequence continues at coordinate 69,201 of PIJE02000682.1, read as the reverse complement.
CACACACGCACACACACACATAGACACACAGAATATATAGTGACCTGTGTGTGTGCCAGGCGTGGCCAGATGCTCAGCCTGCGCGGGGAGAAGGTATCTGAGGTGGTGTTTCTGGAAGCTCTGAAGCAAGCCTTGGTCCTGTGGCCTGGGGCTCAGCTAGTCGACTACTGCTGCACCGAGAGCGGCATTCTGGGTACGTGAGTTTTAATCAATCAAGTGAGTCTCATTCGTGATTAGTTGTTCGCCAAACTGATTGAGTCTGGCTGGAAAGGAGGAGTTGAAGTATAGAATTTTGTTTGTTCAGAGGTTTAGTTTAGCTGTTAATTTGGTTTTGATGTGGGTTTAGGTAAGATCTGTTGCTCTCTGCAGAAGACTTTTCTCTACGACAGCAACAACCCATAATGTGATTGGAGCAAACCATGTGTATGCCTCCCGGGGGTGTGTAGGGGACTGTGTAGGCGGCTGGGCCCCTCACTACCAGGTGTTTTTGGAGCTGCAGGGCCTCAGGAACCTGACAGAGGAGCAGCGCGACAAGGTACTGAAAGTTGCACTTTAGATTTAATTCTCATCTTTCCCTGAACAGTACCAGCAAGGGGTTAACCGAGCAATTATGAGAGCTTGAATGTCATTCTATTAACCTCACAATCATGAGTGTTTGAAACTTCTATTGAACTTCTATTAAAACTTCTTGAAACTTCTCTTCAAATTGTACTATACCGTCAGCAACATATTGTCGTTTCACTCTTGAGACAAATGTACTTATTGTAAGTCACTTTGGACAAAAGTGTCTGCCAAATACCCTCAGTATAAATGTAACTGCGCCAACACAAACACGGCAATGGAACAAAATTCCAAAATAAAAGCAGCAAACCAAAATTTCAAAATAAAACCCTTGATATGGGACTGCTGTAACAAGACGATGTGTGGTGTCCTCCTCACCATCTTGTCCTGGTCTCCAGCTGGACCACTGTCTCCAGCAGGTGTCGCCCATCTACAAGTCCTTCCGGACCAAGGGCAGCATTGGCGCGATGAGGGTGCAGCTGGTAGCGGCGGGGGCGTTTGCCCAGCTCAGGACGCGCATGATGGACGTCTCGGGCACCTCGCCCAACACCTTCAAGATGCAGCGCGTGCTGCGCAGGAAGGACGACGCCCACTTCCTGTTGGGGAAGACTGTTTCCTGAAGAGACTGAACATTTTCCAGGACACTCAACGACAAGTTGAGTCCATTGACAACATGTTGAGTAATAATAATAACGATAATATCTGCCATTTCTACAGTGTCTTTTTCATTAAACTCAAAGCACTTTATACGCAAAGGGCTCATTGTTGAGGAACATGTCGAAGGATATCACCAAGCCCATATGGGCAGTCTGGACACAGAGGCCTGTGTGGGGCACTTTGCCACGGGTGAAAAAAATATTTTGTATGTTGGGCTCCGTGGAAATATGACAGAGCTTGAGCAACAGAGGTGACAAGAATGGAAAGTGAAAGAAGAAAAAAAAAATCGTGCGTGTGTGTGTGTGTGTGTGTGTGTGTGGCATATAAATATAGTTTGAGAGCCACTGCTCTTGGAGTCATACACTGCCTTGGGAGGGTACAGGCCTGCCTGCTCAGCTGGACTGGTTCCTCAGCCTTGGACCACCATGAGGTGTGTGGTTCTGGTCTGGTGGATTTGAGGGGCCAGCCTGACTGAAAATGAAGGTGGGGTATGCTGTGTGCACACATGTGGTCAGAAATGAGGCGATAATGAGCATTTCTAATGAACGCTTGAATAACAGCTCTTAATTCTTCACTGCCACCCATGCGCTGGGCAAACTGGGCAATTGCCCAGGGTGCCAAGCCACTAGGGGCGCCAAAGGGCGCAGCGCAACCGCTGAAAAAAATATATTGCGCTCTCTCTCCATCTCAGACGTTGGTGTGCGCTACTGCTGCTACTGTGTGTTCATTAAGTGGGCCGCAAAATAGACGCCGTACACTCGAAAATCACAAAAGCCCTGGAAGCCAGGCGCGGATCTATGATTGACAGCTTGCCCACCCATTCAGATTCATAATTACCTTAAATATGAATTGTTTTGTCTTGGGGAATCGTTAGAAACCGACTGGAGACAACGCTGGATGTGATTGTTTGTCTCCATCGGCCCGTTGCTATGTTCGTCAGGGACTTTAAGCATCGACGGCTACAGTGACTGGTAATCAATCTGTGCTCTTCTGCGCCTGCGAGAACTTGACTCTCTCCCCTCTGCCGCCGTAGTCTGTTGATCTACGAGGAGAATACACCTTTCACGTAGTCACTGACGCCGACGCCAATTGGCGTGATTTTATAAAATTATAATTATTACAGCAGTCAGTGTAAATGCCACGATCAACTCTTTCCTTGACGTTTCCTAATTATCAATGCTGCAACTGCTGAGATTATTTCATTTTCATTATTCAAATAAGCAACAGAATTCATTTTTCTGCGTGACCAAAATTAAACTACTTTTAGAAGTGGGAGCGCCGCTTCTGTTTCTGTTACATTTGTTGAAACAATTCTGTTACATTTGTTGCTACACTTGGATACAAACTTTAATGTTTCATCGTCATGTGTTTCATAGTGTGTGTCTTTAGAGATGTGAAACACATCGTAGTTCACGCTTTCTTTACGGGCTGACGCAGCGCGAGTGTTAAAGTAGTTCACACATCCATACGCAGGCACACACACACACACACACACACACACACACACACATTGTATTGTATTGTATTGTAAATGTCTAAGCCTGTTGAAGAAAACGTGCGTTGATGAGCTTCACTCAGGCCCACCCAGATTTTTCCAGGCCCACCCATCAGCCACTTTCTGTATCCGCCACTGCTGGAAGCGTATCCAAAATTAACAGCGTTGTTATAACCTACATTTAATGTTGGTGTTAACAGCGTAGTGGTTTTAAATAGCTGACAGTAATATGACGCATTTTATCACGTGTTTTGTGAACTCCACATGGGGGGGGCGCACTTTCGTTATTTTGCCCTGAGCGCATGATTGCCTCACGCTGGCACTGCCACCCCTGATGTTTTCCTTACTAATTCCTTACTTTACTCCACTGGGCTAACAGGCCAGCAGAGGACGCCAGTGTTACATTAAAATCCAGTTTATTATCAGCTCACCAACAGGAGACAAATGACTCACTTCGGCTGCTTGACTCAAAATGATTATCCATCCAACAAATAACTCTTCTCATCTTGCATAAAGACACTCGTTAACAAGATGTCTGTCAACACGCATTGGTGCAGAAGGTTAGCGTATATAGAATCTATTTCTCACTGTGGAATAATAATCTTTTCTTGTTGTAGTTTTTGATCAAGGAGGGAAAAAGTGCAGTGAAAGCGGTAAGAGAAGCAAGAGTGTCTGTCTGCTCATGTCTGACAGACGGAGACCAGTGGGTTGGATTAGTGATGAACACACTTCTCTCTCCCCGCGGTCCTCTTTCTGCCGGCTGTGTTGTTTTACACCGTTTTCTTCTGTCCTGCGAGTCTGTGCGACGGCGAAGTGGGTTAATATTTTTAGCCCGCGTCCTATTTCAGCGGCGACGCAAATCGGTGCCGGTGTGATTACTGCGGACGGGGAGAGAGTGAGAGCATCTTAATTGGTTCTGAGTGAAACCCACACCGACGAGATGCCTTTCACGGACGCGGCGAGGGCCCCGTGTATGAACGCCTTGATCTTAAACACATTGCACCTAATTGGAAAGTCCAAAGTCAAATTAGTGGCAGAACATAAAAACACACACAAATGACATATTAAAAAAACGATTGACCATCAATTCAGCGTTATCAACAGTATTGACTAGTTGGTTGTTCATTTAAAATACACACTATTTCACTGAGGGTTATAGGTCTATTGAAAGTTTGGGAGCAGTCCAGGTTTTTTTATTTATATATTTTTTGTGTATTGGTTCAATGGTATGTGTGTATGTGTGTATACTGTATACTGTATATATCTATATTAATATCACCTGCTCGTCATTTGGGCCAGAAAGGGAAACGGCAAACATGTGCTGCCGTTCTATCTGTGGTGGTGGTGGGAGGATGTTGTCGTGTGGTCTCAGTGTTGTGGTTGTAGATCACGTGTCCGGGGGATTTTCTGCACAATCAGTGATCTAGTGAGACCCATCTGTCCCCTGTCCGTCCCGGGTTCATCTGGAGCCACACAGAGCATCGGGAGAATGGCAGATTTCTCAATGGATTTTGCAACGGCGAGATCCTCGGATGCCAGTCAAAGGTTGGGATGAATGAAGGCTCAGTCGCTCCACGCAGCTTATTCACCACCACCATCACTTCTTATCACCACTGGTACCGCGCACAGGATTACGGGGACACGTCCCCATGAACCTTCGACTATTTCTATGTGTGTGTGTGTCCTTATTTGTCCAAGGGACTTTTTTCACTTCACTTTGGAGGCGTCACTCCACACGTAAAACTAAAAAGTTAGAAAACAGGTCAAAACTTTTCTTGCTGCAGGTTCTATTTAATTTAGGTTCTGACAAATGTGCACGCCTTGCTATTTTTCCAGGTAAGCCTGAAAGAAAGTTTGCTAGCAGTACATGAACACAGTACCTCAGCACCAGCTGTTGATGCTAAAAACTGGAACTTGTTTAGAATCAAACCAATCATCTTCAGCCTCCAATTTTAAACCAGCCAATCGGCCTAACAAACAGAATTGGACTTAATAATATCCTTTATGGCTGGCGGTTGAGAACTTTAAAAAAGCAAACAAAACTACTTTAATGAAACCAAACTTGTTTTTGTTGTATTTGTTCCTGACATAACAACATAATAAGAACAAATGGGGAGTGCTATCAATTGTGGGCTATAAGCTAGTGGGCTACGGATACACTAGCGTTGTGCTGCTGCAGGCGTAGCATCGGATCCGGCCGCTGGTTTGTGAGCATGTTTAATGGATTGCTCTCTTTATTAGTGACAAGCGGAGATAGGTGCAGTACAAGGAGAAAGGACAATGAGGGAGCATTAAATATGGATGGCCGGTGACGGGGGCTGCCCGGACCAGAGCAGAACCTGAGAGGGAAAACATTACTCTCTGTCAGCAGGCCTCCTTCGACACCACGCCTCTCTCTTTCACCCCCGCCCGGCGAACGCTTGTCCATATGTAGCTCGCCTTGGCGCGGGTCACAGGTGACCAGCGCTTGACCGCTTCCTGAACTTTTTAACGTTCTTTCTCTCGCCCTTGTTTTCCTCTCCTCGTCTGCCTGTCTTTGTTTTTAGCGAGCTTTCTTTTTTTTGTATGCCCTCCTCTTTGCTTTTTTTTGTTTTTATTTCTCTTTATTCCCCTTTCTTACTCCCCTGGCTATCTTTAATGAGATATAATTTGTATAGTCCAGATATATATATATATTATATTTTCTTGTTGCAATTTGTGTTGGCTCTCAGCTCTCTCTTCCTCTCTTTTGTGTTCTTTCTCCATCTCTTCCTGGCTTTTACCTTTTCGCTCTGATCATGTATCTTCCTCTGCTGTGTCTTGTTACACCTCTCGTGCTTGTGTCCCCCGCACTTGACCCCTGACCTCTCTGCATTTGGAGGGAAGCCCAGGTGGTCTCCAGCTCGGTCTGCAGAACAGCTTGTTAACTGTATTGTTAATTCCTTTCTTCGCATAAAGTTAATTTGCGTAACACTTTGAATGGTTTGTGACCCCCCCCTTTATTAACAATTTCGCTAACCACCATGCTAATCACCATGCATGTTTTTGAAGGTTATTTACTCAACCATTAGCCAATCACGGCAGCAACAACCAGCTCAGGAGTGCTTAGGGTGCCTTTTACCCTTTCAAAAAAAATATCTTTTTGCTTATTGGTCAGCAATGTCCCATGACCTCATATGAATTCCAGGCATGGGGTCACGGCCCCTGAGATCGGGAAACACTGACTTAGAAGGATAGAGGTCAGGTGTGTGTTGCCCAAGGGCAGACACAGCGAGGAGCCTCCAAGGGTAACCGAACCACCAACCCTCCGTTCAAACAATCTCCTCCAAGAACCCCGAGCTACCACCAGGAGCTAGCTACCCTCTCTCCCGCTAACCTCCCCCATGAGAGGCTAAACCCTATCAACCCCTCCCCCCACACCCCCCTCGCCGACGAGCTCCCCTCCCAGGTCTGGCTCCAGAAGGGGGCCCCGGTTTCCCTTGTCCGGGCGAGGTGACTGATTTTTCCGGGAGTCTCTTCATGGGGTCTTTGAATCGCTCTTAGTCTGGCCCCTCCCCTGGGACCACTTTGCCTTGGGAGACCCTACCAGGGGCTAATGCCCCGGACAACACAGCCCCCAGGGTCACGGGGGCACCCAAACCCCCCCACCACGATAAGGTGACGATTCTTTGGGGGGGGGGTGCTCCACACACACTTGATTTTTTTGGGCCATTATTATGAAACCTTTCTCTCACCTCATCTTGTGGGACACCTTGGAAGCATGTTGGGGGGGCTTGATGGGGTTTAGCCTCTCAACGGAGGGTTGGCGGTTTGTTGTGTCAGTGGGCCGATGGTAGATCTCCTCCAGTCTGTGATTAATCATGTTGTCATGGCGAATCCTTCATGTTAATCTAATCCTAAATTGCCCAAGGACAGTCTTGAGTGATAAAAAAAAAGGATTAGCTTTTACACACCTTCATAACCGCCCGCCCCCACACACACACACACACACATTTTACCTGCAACAGATTACCTCATCCGTCTTCTGCACCCATTTCTTATTGTTCCATCTGGTTGTTGGTCAGGAGAATGCTTGACTCCCAACACTTCTGGGTTTCGAACCTGCACAGCCATAAGTGCAATTTATACTTCTGCGTCCGTTCCTGCAGCGTAGCCTACACGTAGCCACGTTGCCTACGCTGTAGCTTGCTCCTCTCCACAAATGTAACTCCACGTTGCAGCGATGCAGACTGTAAGAACTGTGATAGGGCCCCTTGATAGCAGCACATTTCCTCTTATGGGCGGTGTATTGCAGAGCGAGGCACCAAACACCAAAGAAGTATAATTGCAAACAATGGCCTCAGCCCCGTAGGCTACGCCACGTAGGTACGGACACAGAAGTACAAATTGCGCTTAACCTGTCATCCTAGCATCCTTTGAGCCAAGATTAACCCTGACCCCTCTATACGGCTCCTTAATGACATGGATCTGAATTCACCGGAAGTCGCTTTGGATTAAAGCATCCGCATCAACAACTCCACCGTGTTCTGATCCACAGTCTGACAGCGGACGGTTGGTGTGTGTTTGGAGGTGGAAGAGCAGGGTGTGCCTCTCCTCGTCCTGCAGACAACATGCTAACATCACCACACAGGACCCGGAACACCCTGGAGCTAGCAACCCAAACAACCCTGTCCACGGTGACACCAGGGGTCCACTCTGGAGACACCAGGAGGTCACATTTAAAACGAAAAGATAAAGGAAACTTAATTTAAATAGGTATGGGTTCTGATTTTAGCCTGATTTTAGCCTTGCAACATAAACTCAAGAAGTCTCGCTGGATATGGTTCTTTGGGTCTTGTTTTGGGTCTTGTTTTAACATGTTAACGTTTCGTCCGATTACTGCACAGATAATCGTATCGGATAAATCGTTTCCTTGGTGATGTCGTCCAAAAAGAAGGTTTTCCTCTTCGAGCAAACGATCTGTCGTTTGTATTCCTTTTGCGATTATGTCACCGAAAGTTGCATCATTTACGGCGTGTAGCCTGCTGGCTTTCAGCGAGGAAAATAAACAAATTAATTAAAAGGAATACAGGAGTAAATAAAATAAAGATGGTGTTAAGTTGGAGTGTCTCATGAAGGAATGTCCCCTTGATCCACTTAATCCTCTCTTCTAAGCCTCTTGACTCTTAATTCTCTCTCTCTCTCCGTATGGGAAGGGGGAGAAACGCTGAATGAACGCTCCGACTTAAGCGATGCGTCTCTGAACACGTGCCGGAGGCGCTGCTGCTTGGCTTCCACCACAGATCTGTGGCCGTAATGACTGTCATTCGCTTGCTTGCTGATGGTAGTCTCGGCTGCAACGAGGGAGTGTGTGTGTGTGTGTGTGTGTGTGTGTATGTGTGTGCGTGTGTGTGCGTGTGTGTGCGTGTGCATGCCGCGTTTGTAGCTCTGGATTGTTGCAAACCAGAGTATCACTAATCCAACAAGCGGCCGCTGCTCATTGCTGAACAACAGACTGTGGGGAACGTCGACGGTGGTCTGGCCGTTGTGGTGTTGACTCTTATTAGGTTCCATGTTTTTATTTGTATGATCTAATGTAGCATTTACATGGCCAAATGTTTCCCACACGGAGTGCACCTTGCCTCTCTCCAGTGCGCCGTGCGGCGGGGGGGGGGAATCGACTGTGTTCTACTGGAAGACAATAGAGCACAATAGAATAGGGTCACGGGGAACACAATGGGAGTCGTTGATGGAAACGCAGGTAATCCATCTCTGGGCCTGAAGCGGACAAGCACACAAAACCCAGCGCTGATAACGCCACACGGCGGTGTAATGGCACTGTCACACACACACACACACACACACACACACACACACACACACACCACACACACACACACACACACACACACACACACACACACACACACCTGTCCCCCCGTCGTCTTTTTGGCATCCTTTGGTTCCTCTCCTCCCCTCCCCTCACTCTCACAGACTAAGACGAAGACTCTCATTGGCTGAGCTGAGAGAGAGCGAGAGAGAGAGAGAGAGAGAGAGAGAGAGAGAGAGACTTAAGAAGAAGTGTTCAGTCTTTCCCCGGCCACATCGCGTGTCGGAGATGAAGAGCAGACAAGGAGGAGGACGAGAGGAATAAAATGCTGAATAACAAACGTGACGGTTTGTTCTGTGGATCCTTCCTCCTCCTCTGGTCCAGCCGCGGAGGGGAAGCCCCCCCGGAGACACCTGCAGGACTACAGGATAACTTCTAACCAACACACAGGGCTGTGGATGGTCTCTCTCGGGATCCAACCAGGAGGACCTACTCGAACGCACGTCCGGAGTCCTTGGGAGGGGGAGTCCGGGGGGATCGGCTAGTCGCTTTGAGCGTAGTCGGGGTGGGGGGGTGGGAGCTGGGGTGGGAGCTGGGGCGGGAGGGGGTTCCTGCTCATAGGCACTGCTGCTGCTGCTGCTGCTGCTGCTGCTGCTGCTGCTGCTGCTCCTGCTTGGGGGAACATCTGGGCTGAAAATAACTTTGTCTGATCGCAGTGTTCCTGCCTCCCAGCACATCGCATGGGGGGGCGCGGGCTGCGGACGAACGGGGGGAGGGGGGGGGGGGTGCTGGACTTTAGATGTGTGGTGTGCCCCCTCCTCCTCGTCCTCCTCCTCCTCCTCCTCCTCACGGCAGTAGTTGCCCCGGCTGTGGAGTAAGCTACAGGATCCTCGCAGACCACCACCACCTCCACCCTCTCCCGGGTCAGCGTCATCCTCCTCATCATCCTCATCATGCCCGTGATGAAGGGGCTCCTGGCCCCCCAGAACACCTTCCTGGACACCATCGCCACGCGCTTCGACGGCACCCGTAAGTACGCTGACGCTCCTCCCCCATAATATAAGAAACAACCCACCCACCCAACCCCACCCAACCCCACCCCGACACCCCTCTCTCCGCTAGTCAGAGCAGAACACTATCCAAGTGCTTTAGCTGAGGTTATGATATCCCAGCTCCATTTGGTAGATTTACTTTTTAAATTGTAATTATTTCGACGACACAACTGTTCTTTTGTAAACAGTCCTGGCTTGAAAGCTGGCTTGAGGGAGGTGCCTTGAGGTTGATGTTCAACCACATCATCTCAGCGCTGCAGCCGCTTGCTATTCAAACTGTTAGTTTTAAAGATGGCTATTAGGTCTCAACAGCTCGGTGTGTCTTTGTTTTGAAGCCTGTTGCTCTCCCACGGGGAGGGCTTTCTAAACTAGCGCCGGGGGACCGCTGTGTTTGTGAGCGTGTGCTGCCCCCCCCCCCACCCACCTGGAGCACGCTGAGCACCTCTGATTCTAGAAGGATCTCGACCGAGATTTTGTAGACATTTATTTTGAGTATGGGGTCAACTAGGCTACTGCTGGGTTAGTATTGGGTTAAATACTGGTTAACTAGGTTAGTACTGGATAACCTGGTTAACTGGTTTTGGTACTGGGTTTAGTACTGGGTTAACTGGTTTTGGTACTGGATTAACTGGTTTTGGTACTGGGTTTAGTACTGGGTTAACTTGATTAAGTATTGGGTTAACGAGATTTAGTACTGGGTTAACTGGTTTTGGTACTGGGTTCAGTACTGGGTTAAATAGCACTGGGTTAGTACTGGGTTAAATAGCACTGGGTTTAGTACTGGGTTAACTGGGTTTAGTACTGGGTTAACTGGTTTTGGTACTGGGTTTAGTACTGGGTTAACTAGTTCCGGGTTTAGTACTGGGTTTAGTACTGGGTTTAGTACTACGTTAACTTGGTTCAGTACTGGGTTAACTAGCATTGGTTTTTGTACTAGCTTTACTGGGTTAACTGGGTTTAGTACTGGGTTAACTGGTTTTGGTACTGGGTTTAGTACTGGGTTAACTAGTTCTGGGTTTAGTACTGGGTTTAGTACTAGGTTAACTTGGTTCAGTACTGGGTTAACTAGCATTGGTTTTTGTACTAGCTTTACTGGGTTAGCTGGGTTTAGTACTGGGTTAATTGGTAACAGAATCCAACCAAATATTCAAAATCAGAGCACAGTTGGTCGATTTTATAAAATTATAATTATTACAGCAGTCAGTGTAAATGCCACGATCAACTCTTTCCTTGACGTTTCCTAATTATCAATGCTGCAACTGCTGAGATTATTTCATTTTCATTATTCAAATAAGCAACAGAATTCATTTTTCTGCGTGACCAAAATTAAACTACTTTTAGAAGTGGGAGCGCCGCTTCTGTTTCTGTTACATTTGTTGAAACAATTCTGTTACATTTGTTGCTACACTTGGATACAAACTTTCATCGTCATGTGTTTCATAGTGTGTGTCTTTAGAGATGTGAAACACATCGTAGTTCACGCTTTCTTTACGGGCTGACGCAGCGCGAGTGTTAAAGTAGTTCACACATCCATACGCAGGCACACACACACACACACACACACACATTGTATTGTATTGTATTGTATTGTAAATGTCTAAGCCTGTTGAAGAAAACGTGCGTTGATGAGCTTCACTCAGGCCCACCCAGATTTTTCCAGGCCCACCCATCAGCCACTTTCTGTATCCGCCACTGCTGGAAGCGTATCCAAAATTAACAGCGTTGTTATAACCTACATTTAATGTTGGTGTTAACAGCGTAGTGGTTTTAAATAGCTGACAGTAATATGACGCATTTTATCACGTGTTTTGTGAACTCCACATGGGGGGGGGGGGGGCGCACTTTCGTTATTTTGCCCTGAGCGCATGATTGCCTCACGCTGGCACTGCCACCCCTGATAGTTTTCCTTACTAATTCCTTACTTTACTCCACTGGGCTAACAGGCCAGCAGAGGACGCCAGTGTTACATTAAAATCCAGTTTATTATCCGCTCACCAACAGGAGACAAATGACTCACTTCGGCTGCTTGACTCAAAATGATTATTCATCCAACAAATAACTCTTCTCATCAAGACACTCGTTAACAAGATGTCTGTCAATACGCATTGGTGCAGAAGGTTAGCGTATATAGAATCTATTTCTCACTGTGGAATAATAATCTTTTCTTGTTGTAGTTTTTGATCAAGGAGGGAAAAGTGCAGTGAAAGCAGTAAGAGAAGCAAGAGTGGTCTGTCTGCTCATGTCTGACAGACGGAGACCAGTGGGTTGGATTAGTGATGAACACACTTCTCTCTCCCCGCGGTCCTCTTTCTGCCGGCTGTGTTGTTTTACACCGTTTTCTTCTGTCCTGCGAGTCTGTGCGATGGCTAAGTGGGTTAATATTTTTAGCCCGCGTCCTATTTCAGCGGCGACGCAAATCGGTGCCGGTGTGATTACTGCGGACTGGGAGAGAGTGAGAGCATCTTAATTGGTTCTGAGTGAAACCCACACCGACGAGATGCCTTTCACAGACGCGGCGAGGGCCCCGTGTATGAACGCCTTGATCTTAAACACATTGCACCTAATTGGAAAGTCCAAAGTCAAATTAGTGGCAGAACATAAAAACACACACAAATGACATATTAAAAAAAACCGATTGACCATCAATTCAGCGTTATCAACAGTATTGACTAGTTGGTTGTTCATTTAAAATACACACTATTTCACTGAGGGTTATAGGTCTATTGAAAGTTTGGGAGCAGTCCAGGTTTTTTTATTTATATATTTTTAGTGTATTTTGGTTCAATGGTATGTGTGTATGTGTGTATACTGTATACTGTATATATCTATATTAATATCACCTGCTCGTCATTTGGGCCAGAAAGGGAAACGGCAACATGTGCTGCCGTTCTATCTGTGGTGGTGGTGGGAGGATGTTGTCGTGTGGTCTCAGTGTTGTGGTTGTAGATCACGTGTCCGGGGGATTTTCTGCACAATCAGTGATCTAGTGAGACCCATCTGTCCCCTGTCCGTCTCCCGGGTTCATCTGGAGCCACACAGAGCATCGGGAGAATGGCAGATTTCTCAATGGATTTGCAACGGTGAGATCCTCGGATGCCAGTCAAAGGTTGGGATGAATGAAGGCTCAGTCGCTCCACGCAGCTTATTCACCACCACCACTATCACTTCTTATCACCACTGGTACCGCGCACAGGATTACGGGGACACGTCCCCATGAACCTTCGACTATTTCTATGTGTGTGTGTGTCCTTATTTGTCAAGGACTTTTTTCACTTCACTTTGGAGGCGTCACTCCATACGTAAAACTAAAAAGTTAGAAAACAGGTCAAAACTTTTCTTGCTGCAGGTTCTATTTAATTTAGGTTCTGACAAATGTGCACGCCTTGCTATTTTTCCAGGTAAGCCTGAAAGAAAGTTTGCTAGCAGTACATGAACACAGTACCTCAGCACCAGCTGTGATGCTAAAACTGGAACTTGTTAGAATCAAACCAATCATCTTCAGCCTCCAATTTTAAACCAGCCAATCGGCCTAACAAACAGAATTGACTTAATAATATCCTTTATGGCTGGCGGTTGAGAACTTTAAAAAAACAAACAAAACTACTTTAATGAAACCAAACTTGTTTTTGTTGTATTTGTTCCTGACATAACAACATAATAAGAACAAATGGGGAGTGCTATCAATTGTGGGCTATAAGCTAGTGGGCTACGGATACACTAGCGTTGTGCTGCTGCAGGCGTAGCATCGGATCCGGCCGCTGGTTTGTGAGCATGTTTAATGGATTGCTCTCTTTATTAGTGACAAGCGGAGATAGGTGCAGTACAAGGAGAAAGGACAATGAGGGAGCATTAAATATGGATGGCCGGTGACGGGGGCTGCCCGGACCAGAGCAGAACCTGAGAGGGAAAACATTACTCTCTGTCAGCAGGCCTCCTTCGACACCACTCCTCTCTCTTTCACCCCCGCCGGCGAACGCTTGTCCATATGTAGCTCGCCTGGCGCGGGTCACAGGTGACCAGCGCTTGACCGCTTCCTGAACTTTTTAACGTTCTTTCTCTCGCCCTTGTTTTCCTCTCCTCGTCTGCCTGTCTTTGTTTTTAGCGAGCTTTCTTTTTTTTTTATGCCCTCCTCTTTGCTTTTTTTAGTTTTTATTTCTCTTTATTCCCCTTTCTTACTATCTTTAATGAGATATAATTTGTATAGTCCAGATATATATATATATATATTATATTTTCTTGTTGCAATTTGTGTTGGCTCTCAGCTCTCTCTTCCTCTCTTTTGTGTTCTTTCTCCATCTCTTCCTGGCTTTTACCTTTTCACTCTGATCATTTATCTTCCTCTGCTGTGTCTTGTTACACCTCTCGTGCTTGTGTCCCCCGCACTTGACCCCTGACCTCTTTGCATTTGGAGGGAAGCCCAGGTGGTCTCCAGTTCGGTCTGCAGAACAGCTTGTTAACTGTATTGTTAATTTCTTTCTTCGCATAAAGTTAATTTGCATAACATTTTGAATGGTTTGTGACCCCCCCCCCTTTATTAACGATTTCGCTAACCACCATGCTAATCACCATGCATGTTTTTGAAGGTTATTTGCTCAACCATTAGCCAATCACGGCAGCAACAACCAGCTCAGGAGTGCTTAGGGTGCCTTTTACCCTTTCAAAAAATATATCTTTTTGCTTATTGGTCAGCAATGTCCCATGACCTCATATGAATTCCAGGCATGGGGTCACGGCCCCTGAGATCGGGAAACACTGACTTAGAAGGATAGAGGTCAGGTGTGTGTTGCCCAAGGGCAGACACAGCGAGGAGCCTCCAAGGGTAACCGAACCACCAACCCTCCGTTCAAACAACCTCCTCCGAGAACCCCGAGCTACCACCAGGAGCTAGCTACCCTCTCTCCCGCTAACCTCCCCCATGAGAGGCTAAACCCTATCAACCCCTCCCCCCACACCCCCCTCCCATACGCGCTCTCCACCATCCATTCTCGTCCACTTATCCGGGGCCGGGTCACGGTGGCAGCCGGCTAAGCAGGGCCCCACAGGCTTCCTTCTCCCCAGCCACACTCTCTAGTTCCTCCTGGGGGTCCCGAGGCGTTCCCAGGCCAGACGAGATATATAATCCCTCCAGCGGGTTCTGGGTCTGCCCCGGGGTCTCCTCCTAGTTGGATGTGCCCGGAAAACCTCTAAAGGGAGGCACTAATCAGATGCCCGAACCATCTCAGCTGATTCCTTTCGATGCGGAGGAGCAGTGGCTCTACTCCAAGCTCCCTCCGGATGTCTGAGCTCCTCACCCTATCTCTAAGGCTGAGCCCAGCCACCCTGCGGAGGAAACAAATTTCGTCCGCTTGTATCCGCGATCTCATTCTTTCGGTACCCAAAGTGATGATGAGTTGATCGGTCGCAGCTGGAGATTCAAATCTCCAGTTTGTTTAGTTCCTCATTAGTCACTCTTTAATGTTGACCAATAACAAATATTTTCCACGATGGGCTTGTTGTTGTGGGTCAGGAGATGCCAGCCCGGGCTTTGAAAGAATCTGCCAATTATTTTGTTCCCCTTCCAAGGCGGTCTCAAAAGTACCACCAAGATCCTGCTTTCCAGGGAAAAACATGGCAAACTGCCCGCATCCTTAAATAGCATCCTCCCCGTTGCCACATGCGATGGATGAGGCTCAGTTTGCCACGGCAACTAGTCGTGACAGCGCAGCATGCAGCTGCGCTTTTGTGCTCTTCAGTTGAATTGTTTCTTCGGCTGCGATTTGGTGGTAGAAACACACTTTTAGAAACGTTGTCAGCACTTCAACCTCCTTTACAGAGACAGACCATGCAATGTAACAACCAAAACATCAGGAGCAGTTAGGGTTAGGTGGCGTCTTGCTCAGGGACACCTCGACACTTAGCTAGGCAGAGGCCAGGGATCGAACCAGCAACCTTCCTTTTGCCAGACAACCACTCTTACCTCCTGAGCTACTGCCGCCCCAAGTACCCTGGGTTGCCAGATAGGAAACAAATGGCACAAAAGCACAGTGTGCTACAGTCGTGGAAGCGAGCAAATAAACTCAATTGAGATTGTGATTGTAGTTTTGTGACCAAAACTAAATCTATATGTGTGTGTGTATATATATATGTATATAGTTACTATCTAGAACTGCCACCTTGTTCGGGTATATCTGTGCAACCGTAAGCATAGCCAGGCACACATCTAGCTAACATATTTGGCAAACAATAAATTGCAAACATCTACATTAGCTGATCAACTCACAGTGAGGACTCGTGGTCGCCGGTCATCGTCACAATAGAATACTTCCGCTAGTCTCATATAATGTTGCGCTCGGCTCGCCTTGCACTCATGTTCGTTCAGTGTCCTCAACCTGGCAACACGTGTGATATTAGAGTCTGTGGGGGGGGGCATAGACTCTCTCCAATATTGTGCAGTACCCATTTTAAACACTCTGCCATTGATATACTGTATATCGCACCTTTAACATGGAAATGTGATGTTCTGTACAACAAAATATCCAAGGTGACAATCAACATTGATGCGTGCATATATAATTATTATTGAAACGGTGAAGGAAAGATATGAAATTGTGCAACATTGTGCAACACGAAAGATAGGGGTGGACAGCGTATTTAGCAGCATTGAGCAGCATAGATAACAGACAAGGCAGTGGTTTTAGACAGCAGCCGACAATGCTGTTGTATGTCGGAGAAATAACCCCGAGTCTTCCTCTCCATGAGACGTCCAGGATGAGAGAACATGGGGAGATGGTGTTTAGCTCAAGGCCAAATCTGGATTTCTGCTACGTTCAGTCTTTGTGTAGAGTGTGTGGGTGTGCGTGCGGTGGAAAGGGGGTTGTGTGGGTGTCTGTGTGTGTGTGTGTGTGTGTGTGTGGCTTGTGGGTGTTGTGAATGTGGGTGTGCATGATGTGTGTGTGTGTGTGTGTATGGTGGAGCAGGGGGGGTGGGGTGGTTGTGTGTGGTTGTGTGTGTTTTGCCTGCGTAACAATGCTCCATAAACTGCTGAAAGGCGGCATTTTCTCAATCCCCCGGCCAAAGGTCAGGGTTCACAGGCAGTCGTGGTCAGCACATCTGGGGTTGACGGACATTCAGTTATTTCTCTGTTGACCTTTGTTGTCTGAGCGTCTGCAAGTGTTTACAAGATGCAACAATGTGACATTGGCACCCACCCAGGGGCCCACGCGGCTACAGCCCCCACCGGCCCCTAAAGCACAACCCAAGGCCCAGAGGCCTGATGGTGAACGATTTTTTTGGGGGGGGGGGGGGGGGTGCTCCACACACACTTGATTTTTTTGGGCCATTATTATGAAACCTTTCTCTCACCTCATCTTGTGGGACACCTTGGAAGCATGTTGGGGGGGCTTGATGGGGTTTAGCCTCTCAACGGAGGGTTGGCGGTTTGTTGTGTCAGTGGGCCGATGGTAGATCTCCTCCAGTCTGTGATTAATCATGTTGTCATGGCGAATCCTTCATGTTAATCTAATCCTAAATTGCCCAAGGACAGTCTTGAGTGATAAAAAAAAAGGATTAGCTTTTACACACCTTCATAACCGCCCGCCCCCACACACACACACACACACATTTTACCTGCAACAGATTACCTCATCCGTCTTCTGCACCCATTTCTTATTGTTCCATCTGGTTGTTGGTCAGGAGAATGCTTGACTCCCAACACTTCTGGGTTTCGAACCTGCACAGCCATAAGTGCAATTTATACTTCTGCGTCCGTTCCTGCAGCGTAGCCTACACGTAGCCACGTTGCCTACGCTGTAGCTTGCTCCTCTTCAGTAATGTAACTCCACGTTACAGCGATGCAGACTGTAAGAACTGTGATAGGGCCCCTTGATAGCAGCACATTTCCTCTTATGGGCGGTGTATTGCAGAGCGAGGCACCAAACACCAAAGAAGTATAATTGCAAACAATGGCCTCAGCCCCGTAGGCTACGCCACGTAGGTACGGACACAGAAGTACAAATTGCGCTTAACCTGTCATCCTAGCATCCTTTGAGCTAAGATTAACCCTGACCCCTCTATACCGGCTCCTTAATGACATGGATCTGAATTCACCGGAAGTCGCTTTGGATTAAAGCATCCGCATCAACAACTCCACCGTGTTCTGATCCACAGTCTGACAGCGGACGGTTGGTGTGTGTTTGGAGGTGGAAGAGCAGGGTGTGCCTCTCCTCGTCCTGCAGACAACATGCTAACATCACCACACAGGACCCGGAACACCCTGGAGCTAGCAACCCAAACAACCCTGTCCACGGTGACACCAGGGGTCCACTCTGGAGACACCAGGAGGTCACATTTAAAACGAAAAGATAAAGGAAACTTAATTTAAATAGGTATGGGTTCTGATTTTAGCCTGATTTTAGCCTTGCAACATAAACTCAACAAGTCTCGCTGGATATGCTTCTTTGGGTCTTGTTTTAACATGTTAACGTTTCGTCCGATTACTGCACAGTTAATCGTATCGGATAAATCGTTTCCTTGGTGATGTCGTCCAAAAAGAAGGTTTTGCTCTTCGAGCAAACGATCTGTCGTTTGTATTCCTTTTGCGATTATGTCACCGAAAGTTGCATCATTTACGGCGTGTAGCCTGCTGGCTTTCAGCGAGGAAAATAAACAAATTAATTAAAAGGAATACAGGAGTAAATAAAATAAAGATGGTGTTAAGTTGGAGTGTCTCATGAAGGAATGTCCCCTTGATCCACTTAATCCTCTCTTCTAAGCCTCTTGACTCTTAATTCTCTCTCTCTCTCTCTCTCTCCGTATGGGAAGGGGGAGAAACGCTGAATGAACGCTCCGACTTAAGCGATGCGTCTCTGAACACGTGCCGGAGGCGCTGCTGCTTGGCTTCCACCACAGATCTGTGGCCGTAATGACTGTCATTCGCTTGCTTGCTGATGGTAGTCTCGGCTGCAACGAGGGTGTGTGTGTGTGTGTGTGTGTGTGTGCGTATGTGTGTGCGTGTGTGTGCGTGTGCATGCCGCGTTTGTAGCTCTGGATTGTTGCAAACCAGAGTATCACTAATCCAACAAGCGGCCGCTGCTCATTGCTGAACAACAGACTGTGGGGAACGTCGACGGTGGTCTGGCCGTTGTGGTGTTGACTCTTATTTAGTTCCATGTTTTTATTTGTATGATCTAATGTAGCATTTACATGGCCAAATGTTTCCCACACGGAGTGCACCTTGCCTCTCTCCAGTGCGCCGTGCGGCAGGGGTGGGGGGAATCGACTGTGTTCTACTGGAAGACAATAGAATAGGGTCACGGGGAACACAATGGGAGTCGTTGATGGAAACGCAGGTAATCCATCTCTGGGCCTGAAGCGGACAAGCACACAAAACCCAGTGCTGATAACGCCACACGGTGGTGTAATGGCACTGTCACACACACACACACACACACACAAACACGGAGAGAGAGAGAGAGAAGAGAGAGAGAGAGAGAGAGAGAGAGAGAGAGAGAGAGAGAGAGAGAGAGAGAGAGAGAGAGAGAGAGAGAGAGAGGAGAGAGAGAGAAAAAGGGGGGGAGGGAGAGAGGGAGCGACAGACAGAGAGAGAGAGAGAGAGAGAGAGAGTGGGAGGAGAGACTGATGGAGAAATAGAGGG
>PIJE02000682.1:38456-46306 GCA_002895965.2 Coryphaenoides rupestris | reverse complement strand
CATCAAGACAAGTGCATGCACTCACATATGCACATATTAACATTGCATGAACACACACACACACACACACACACACACACACACACACACACACACACACACACACACACACCTGTCCCCCCGTCGTCTTTTTGGCATCCTTTGGTTCCTCTCCTCCCCTCCCCTCACTCTCACAGACTAAGACGAAGACTCTCATTGGCTGAGCTGAGAGAGAGAGAGAGAGAGAGAGAGAGAGAGAGAGAGAGAGAGAGAGAGAGAGAGAGAGAGAGGAGAGAGAGAGAGAGAGAGAGAGAGAGAGAGAGAGAGAGAGAGAGAGAGAGAGAGAGAGAGAGAGAGAGAGAGAAGAGAGAGAGAGAGAGAGAGAGAGAGAGAGAGAGAAGAGAGAGAGAGAGAGAGAGAGAGAGAGAGAGAGAGAGAGAGACTTAAGAAGAAGTGTTCAGTCTTTCCCCGGCCACATCGCGTGTCGGAGATGAAGAGCAGACAAGGAGGAGGACGAGAGGAATAAAATGCTGATTGTTCTGTGGATCCTTCCTCCTCCTCTGGTCCAGCCGCGGAGGGGAAGCCCCCCCGGAGACACCTGCAGGACTACAGGATAACTTCTAACCAACACACAGGGCTGTGGATGGTCTCTCTCGGGAGAGAGAGAGAGAGAGATATTAGAGGGGGTGGGTGAAGGAGAGGAGAGTTGAACCAATTGGCATCCTTAAGGCCAGGGGACATCGATCTTATCCAATAATATCTGTCTGTCTATGTTATATACGTATTGTTTCTCCATATCTCTGTATTATATCATATTTATTTCATACAATGTCCTTACCTTAACTAAACGGTAAGGACATTGTATGATTTAAGAGCTATACTGTCCGTCAGCATTTCTGACAAACATTTGTTCAGATTGGATTCCAGTGGGCTACTTCGACAGGCCTTGCTGGCTTGCGGCCTGCATTTTTTGAATCAATCTTTTAATCTTTGAACACGGCCAGTGTCAGACCTGCCTCTCTGAGCCTCGCCTGCCTGAAAAGTATATTCCAACTCAAGGATTCTTCCTTCCCCCCCCCCGGTGCTTTTATCAATATCATTATTGTGGTTTGTTTGCTGTCATGGCTTATTCAGATCTGGACCTACGGAGCTCTGGAGCTATGAAGCTTCGCTGCACACTGTCCAGTAGTTGTTTTAGAAACTAGGTTGTGCAGCATGAGGGCTTTTTTTGTTTTAGCAGCAAGATTTTATATGATTGGATATTCGATGGAGTCGTGGATAAAAGCGTCTGCTAGAATGACAGAATGTAACCATGATGCAGGGCTTTACAAATACCAGGACCTCTTTCATAGCAGTGTCTAGATGTGTTTCTTTGTGTTGTTCCAGCGGTACAGTGTTTTTATTTTAAGGTGTTGCTCTGCTGTCCTGATCTCAGATGTATGGCAGTACCTACCCTTGGCCTAGTTCAGGGACCCATTTAGTGATGCCCAGTTCAGAAGTGTCTATTCTGGGCCGATATTATATAAACCACATTGCCCCAACGTATGGAACTGAACAAAAGAAAACAGACAAACAAACAAACAAACAAACAAACCAACAAATAACTATACTACAAAAGGAAGGTGCTGTGAGGAAGCCGGCTCACATCGCCTGTCAGTCACAGCTCTCTGAAAACAATGTACGCCAGGAGTCTGAAACCACAGTCTTTGTTTTGGCGGGAGGAAGGGGGGGGGGCGTGGGGTTGGTGGGAGGAGCTATCTCTTGTGTTTCTGGCTGACAGGAAACGCCGGTTGTCTGGGGTGTAGCGTGCCATGCGATGGCTTTGTTTCGCCGTCTGCTGCACACGCGCCTGCGATGGGGGCGTTGGGAGTGGGGGGCGGTGGGGGGGCTGTCACCACCCTGACGGGGCATTCCCCATGGACGGACGGGGGGGCTTCTGTGGCGGGCTGCCAATTAGTGCGCTGGAACGTGACACAGCTGCAACAGCAGTCTGTCCCACGCCGTTGACTGGTGCCGGTCTGTATTCATAGACTGCATATAAATGTCACCCGTTGGTTTGTGGACTACCGTGTTGAAGCCTCAAGTTTTTGGATTTGGCCAGTCGCCATCTTGGTTTTTTGCAACCAGCAGACGGAAGTGATGAGAGGGGGGCGTGTCTTATCGCACAACCGAATGCTGAAAAAAACATGTTTCGGTGATCAAAATGTAACAATCAGCTTGGACAACATGGACAACATGCAAAAACAAGTTCACGGTTATTTAAATAGTACACTCGTACACAGTAAAGCATACCCTGCTTTATTATCTATTTCTGAATAGGACCATCATTTACTCAATTCAATTCAATTCAATTTTATTTGTATAGCCCTTAATCACAAGACAGTCTCAAAGGGCTTTATAGGCCAGATTATTATGGGCCAAAGTGATTTATGACACCCCAGTCATACATCTCAGTGATTACTCAGTGATACTCAGTGATTGAGATCATAAACTCATGAGGAAAATGTTTACTGAGTAAATAAATCAAGTGAGAATGTAGGGTCATCCACAACCATACAGACATTTTTGGGCTGAAGAATGGATCTGTCCATGGTCCTGAAATCCACTCCTACACTGTAAAATGTTATCTGGAATTTGAATAAAGGCTTATTTTCCTTTAACATGATATTAGGGAATGACGTGTAATCAGCTTTCATTTAATGAATGTGCAAAGCTTTGGTTTGCTTGCATTTTGCATAATTTGAGCAGTTGACAATGACAATGCAAAGTAGCAATATATTAGCATTTACACACACCAAGTCAGCTGTTAATATCATTTATTCATTGTAACCACTAATACAATTCTAGATAATATATCGCTAATTCCCTGCTAGTGAATATAAAGCTAATGTCTAATGCTACCCTTACCACTTATATCGGCCTATAGCTATTAGGTATTATTATTACTACTACTGCTAATATCATTCTAGCTAATGTATAGCTAATATCCATTAAGTAAATATGTAGCTAATGTGCTAGCTCGTGTCTCTGTTCCTAAAGCCTTGCTCCTCCCTGGTGTCCCCTCCTCTTCCAGACAGTAACTTCCTGCTGGGCAATGCCCAGGGTCACCGTGGTTACCCCATCGTCTACTGCTCGGACGGCTTCTGCGAGCTGACGGGCTACGCCAGGACCGAGGTGATGCAGAAGAACTGCAGCTGCCACTTCCTGTACGGCGGCGACACCAGCGAGCTGGTGGCCCAGCAGATGGAGAAGGCCCTGGAGGGCAGGGAGGAGTACCAGGCTGAGGTCCACTTCTACCGCAAGAACGGTACCTAACCGGGGGTGGGGGCAGTCTTGTATAAAGTACTTGAAAGCGATACTTGAGTAAAAGTACAAGTATCTTACCAGAAAATGACTTTGGTAGAAGTTAAAGTCACCTTTTAGAAATGTACTTGAGTAAAAGTCTTAAAGTATCTGATATTTACTGTACTTAAGTATCAAAAGTAATTTTCTGATATTAAATGTACTTAAGTATTGGAAGTAAAAGTAAAAAAAAAAAGTGGCATCAGTCGTTGATTCTACTGACATCCGGGACATGCGGGACTTCTTACGCACGAAACCCCCCAGACGCGGACGGACGCTTTCGTGCGCGCGGACTGAACCCACCTGACGCGCAAAGCGCACGGCGTACTTGCTGCGCCTACTTTCCACTCCCATGTTACCAGACGGCGGGAATTGATTGATATTGAATGCTATGATCACACTTTAAGTAAATTAAATCTAAAATGAAATGGAATATACAGTAAAATATACAGTAAAATATTACAGTAAAATATCCATACACATATAAAATCGATGTACTAAAATATACAATTGTTATATGCTGACATTCACAGAATGTTCACGGGATACGCTTCCCAGACAGTCGACACAACACTAGCACCAGCAGTTGGCACCAGGACTAGCACTAACACCAGTTGACTAGCACCAGCACCAGCAGTAACACTAGCACCAGGACCAGCGCTAGCAGTAACACTAGCACTAACAGTAACACTCGCAACTAACAATAACACTCGCACTACAGTAACACCAGTACTAGCACCAGCAGTAACACTAGCACCAGGACCAGCACTAGCAGTAACACCAGCACAGCACTAGCACCACACTTAGCACTGCTACCAGCGCTAGCTCCAGCAGTAACAACTTATCACCAGGACTAGCACTAGCAGTAACACTTAGCACTAGCATTTAGACATTGATGCCGAACTTGTTCAGCAGCCTGATGGCCTGACTGTGGAAGCTGTCTCTGAGTCTGCTCATAGCACTTGATACTGCGGTATCGCCTGCCTGACGGTAGGGAGTGTGTACAGTTCGTGGCTGGGGTGGTTATTGTCTTTAATAATCCGTTTGGCCTTGGCCACGCACCGCCTGGTGTATTATATTCCAGGAGGGAGGGAAGCTCACCTCCAGTGATTAAAAACAAATATCAAAACTATATAGAATGTTTATAATAATAATAATTATTATTATTATTATTATTATTAATTTATTATTATTATTATTATTATTAGAATGTTTGCTTCTGGGTTGTATGCAAAATGGTATGAACTTGATTTAACTTATTTAACTGAATACTGATCGCAGATATTGTGCCATATTCAATGTATTTCTATGAGATTGCGCACAGGGACGCAGTGTGAACCGGCCATGCGTTACCATGGGAGGCGGAAGTAAAGCGCCGTGCGGCCCGCAGGCAGTGACGGCGTCGCCGCTTTGCGTGTTGTTGGTTTCGCCGCGTGATTCGTCAAACCTGCAGTCTTAACACATTTCTAATGATTTTATTTTGTAGTAACGAGTAACGAAGATGCTTAGGAGAAATGTATCGGAGTAAAAGTATACATTTTATTTAGGAAATGTAGTGAAGTAAAAGTGAAAGTTGCCAGAAATATAAATAACGAAGTAAAGTACAGATACGTGAAAATTCTACTTAAGTACAGTAACGAAGTATTTGTACTTCGTTACATTACAACACTGGGTGGGGGGATGGATGGATCAATGGGTTATGGACAGGAGGGTAGATGAATGGATGCTTGCTGGTATGTGTACATGAATCCTACAAGGATGGCTTCATGGTTAGATAGATGGTAGGATGATGTTGGGTGATCACACAATATAAATCCACCATTAGAAAGATAAAACGTAGCTTTCAAAAAGTTATTAATGCACAGGTGCTCGGATCATTTGTTCTGCATATTTTATTTTATAAAAATCCTCTGTCACCAAGGAAACAAGAAATGTATTTTCTGTTTTTTCCAGATGAATTGAGCATGAACAAAATCATGCATTTTAAAAAGAAATCATCAGAAGTCAATTAGCATACACGTGTCTGCTAGATCAGGGGTTCCCAACCACCGGGCCGGGGGCCAGTATCAGACCAGTGACCACCATGCCACAGAGATTTTGAAATGAAGCTAACAAAAGAAACTTCCATTGTTTACTTCCATACAATTCAAATATGTTCTCTTATCATTTTTACTGTCTCTATGTCTAATTACATTTAACAGCACAATTTGCACAACGCAACTATAGTTGTCCAAATTAAGTATGTTTGCACAGGGCTCCCATATGTCTGAAAAAATTAATTTTGCAGCCTATCAAATGCTTGTTACTGCACAGTTTGTGTTTACTAAACCTGATGCACGTCCCAACATCCATATGTGGTCACGACCTTACATGGATCAGAAATCAGGGAACATAATTATCACTCTTTGCTCATCTGGGATTAATCTGGGATTAATTACCCATAATTAAGATAACGATGGTAAGAGTTTGATAGTAATAGTTTATAATTATACTGTATACGTGTGATTAATACAATAAATAAATTAAACCAAATTAAAACTGTTGATCACACTTTTATTCTTAATAATGGTCCTGCAGTTGCAGTGTTTACTCGATTAGGTGAGGCAGGCATATGACAATGTGCAATAAATAAATGTATACATTCTGGGCCACAGTGACAAAAAGATTAAGGAGCCAACTGCCAGAGATGACGACATAGTACATGGCACCACAGAGGCCCCTCAATCTGCCCCAACAGGCAACAGGTTGTCTGTTGGGGGCTCGTCTGTGTTACTAATTACACACAGATCAGTAGCAGCACTCTGTGGGTGAGAGTTATAATGAGGGTAGTTTTATCGCCGACATTAGACCTTTCCCCCGTTCTGTGTGTGTGTGTGTGTGTGTGTGTGTGTGTGAGAGATGCACAAGTACACCGGCTGTCTGAGAAGGATAAATAGAGGAGAAGGGAGACATTAGGACGACTGTTAGGAGCCCATCTCCTGCTGTGTAGACTCCTGGAAGGTATCTCCTGCTGAACGTGACCGTAAACCATACTTGCATTGAGTTTGGTTGTCAGTTTGCTTTCTTTTTCTTGATTTTGTGATTTCATTCATTTATTTTTCCGTTCTCTCAGTGCGTCTGTCTGTTCTTCTGTTCTTTATTGGCTAGTTATTTTTGTTCCATCTATTCTTCTGTATTTCGTTCTTTATTTTTCTTCTCTCTTTTGTCTCTCTCGATTACTCACTCAGGCAGACACACACACACACACACACACACACACGCACACACACACATCTGGCCATGCTAATGAGGGACGAGACCCTGGACCCTTCTCTCCGTCTGTGGTCTCCTGGCCCATCCTACTTTCATCTGAGAGGTGGAGGAGCACAGAAATGGAGAGATGCTGCCCCGCCCTCTCCATCTTCCTCTTCACACACTCCCTCTCTTTCTCGTATACACCCTGAACCCCACCCGACACCTGTGGTGGGTGGGTGGGTGGATGGATGGATGGATGGATGAACTAATAGGTTGATAAACAGATGGACTATTGAAGGAGAGATGGCTGGATGGTTCGATGTTGATGGATACATGAATGGATGAATGAATGGATAGATTCATGATTAATGGTGAATTGATAGATTAACGTCAACTGGATGGGTGGATTGATTAATGATGAATGGATGATTTCATAGATTGATTACAACTTGATGAACTTGATTAATGAAGAATGGATGATAGATGAATGGATGGATTAACTGAAGGATGGATGGAGGTATAGCTTGATTGACAGACAAAAAATTCAGGCGGCAGGGTGGCTCAACCTAGAACTAATGCTAACCCTGTAGCCATGATAGCCAAGATGCCTCGTAGTGTTCCACATGCCTGTACTGGACTGTCGTTACGGTCCTGTCTGTGAAGACATCAGACACACACACACACACATGTACGTACGTGGCTGCTGGATCATAAATGACGGCCGGATGACGGTTGGATGGACGGACGGACGGGTGGTTCTCTGGCACCGTTCCGCAGTCACAGCGTTTCATCTTGACCGTGTGTCTGAAGCCCTTTGAGACGGGCGCAGGTTTTTGAAGGCGAGGGCGACGGATGTGAAATGCTACCGAGTCATTGGTCCTCCATGGCTTAGAGACGCACCTGGAATGTTCTGCCTGGCTCTGGAGCCCCCCCCAGGAGCCTACTATAAAGAATCTGCTGTGGTTGAAGCTCAGCATTAGGATTTAAACTTTATTAAAGACTCAAGGTTGTTTCCTAGCTAATAACAATAATTAGAATGATAGTTACATGAATGATCATAATCATAGTTGTCATAATCATAGCATAATAATTGTTATTGTTATCATCATTATGCATTTAATAGAGCTACATAATATACAGCTTTTTTATAAGCTCATACCTGGTGGTGTAATAGGGCTCCTCCGAAAATGTAAGTTTAGTTTTCATTTTCTAAAAGATAGGTAAGATGTGCAAGTTGTCAAGAGAAAGAGAGCAGAAGAGAGCGGAAGAGGGCAGTTATTTTGAAAATAAACTCC
>PIJE02000682.1:8456-33456 GCA_002895965.2 Coryphaenoides rupestris | reverse complement strand
GTGTCATCATACCTTCATCTTTACAAAAACAATTGAGCTGCAGAGGAAGTTACTAATATGCTGTATATTAACTAGCTAGTCAACAGATATTACTAGCCTTTTTAGTGTATTGTTTTTCAGTCAGTGAATAATATGATGGTGGAGAAATACAAATAAATGTCCCCCCCCCGACGTCTTCATTAAAACTCTGAGAGATGCAATCTGGAACTCTACATCTCTTATGAGGTATATACAGGCAGGAATTAATCATACTGCTTCATTAACTACAGCCCTGGGCCCCTGGCCTCTGACCTGTTCTGCAAGACCGAGCCTGATGGATGCGGAGGCATTGCTGCTCAATTATCTTAATTTCATCTCATCTTCCGCTCTCCCCGCTCGCTTCACGGGGAGCACCGCTTTCTCCTTGGCTTGTGATCACATGCTGTCGTCTGATATTCATAGCAGCCAATGAGCAGAGGACCAGCGGCGTGTCTTTGGCACCAACTACCCACCGTGACCATGACCAATGAGCCATGCCTCTGCACAGAAGGTCTGGTTCAGGGTGTCAAACATGCGGCCCGGGGGCCGGACGCGACCCGCGTGCCGATCCAATCCGGCCCGGGAGGCAATGAAATTCTAAAATGAAATTATTCTTTTCTTATTTCTTTCATTTATCTATAATCACACAAAAAATAGGTTGTAATTCCTACAAATAACCACTAAAGACACTTTTCCACTACATAGTACCGGCTCGCCTTGACTCGCTTGGTACCTGCTCCTTTTCCACTCCAGATTAGTACCCCTTTTAGTAGCACCTCCAGGTAGCAGGACGTCACAGCGCTGCCGCTATTAGCTGGCTGTTTGTCACAGCAGGGAGGCAAAAGGAGTCAAAAAATCTGACAAACGAAATTGCCTCAACTATTTACAAAGTTACGAGGTAACTAAGAATCGGGATGGTGAAAAAGATGAAAGATTCAACCCTCAACCTCATATAGCATCAGATGATGCTCCGTCCATTCAATTCTAATTAATGTAAAATAGTGTAGTGAGGAGGGACATAATATATTATTCTAATATATATATACGTGTGTGTATCGGTGTGCATTTGGAGCGATCTTTAATACATCCATGTTTTGGAGACATTAGTTTGAGGTTGTTTATTCATAACTAAAATAAACTAACAGTCATGTTATCAAAAGTAACCTTCTGCACTGCAAGTGAACATTGGCTTGTCGCGCCAACTATCAAGATTACAGATCAATACATGTAACAGATATAGCGCTAATTATTCTATGAATGTAGTTCATAGAATAAAGGTACCAGTTTTAGCCGAGTGGAAAAGCTCTAAAGCGAGCCGGTACTATATATAAAAGCGGCATAAGCTGCACGCGTTGCAGGAGTTTGGGGACCTGGAGTTGAAGCTAAGACTTTTTCGATCACCCTTTTCAGTCAACCCTTCTGACGTGTGACAGAGGACCTCCACTTGGAGATTATCATTCATACGTGACTTCATCATGAAGGCCTGACGTTTGCGGTCGCCACTAACTTACTCTGTTACTGCCAGCGGCTCTGGCATTAACTGAATGCCAGCCAAAATACGTGATTCAGTTTACACCTGTGCTGTCCTTTGTCGCAGGATATTTGCATTTGTCCCCCGAGAGCCATTTCAAGTGTGTTTATGCTGGCAGGGTTCAATCCATTATATATTCAGTTTAGCAGCTTTTCAAATGCGTCTGAACATCTGGCTGTCGGCTCACTGCTGTTCTGCTTTCCTGACGGGTCTTGTCGTGTGTGTGTGTGTGTGTGTGTGTGTGCGTGTGTGTGTGCGTGTGTGTGTGTGGAAGAAGGTATAAGGAAACATGGACTACAGGACTTACTGTATGCAAATGCACTTTAATAAAGATATCTCTGTTCTCTCATCTTCATCTCCCCCTCCTCTCTCTCTCTCTCTCTCTCTCTCTCTCTCTCTCTCTCTCTCTCTCTCTGTCCCGCCCCACCAGAACATGTTTGAGAAGCCCTCCCTGCCAGAGTACAAGGTGGCCACGGTGCAGAAGTCCCGGCTGATCCTGCTGCACTACAGCGTGTCCAAGGCGCTGTGGGACTGGCTCATCCTGCTGGCCACCTTCTACGTGGCCGTCACCGTGCCCTACAACGTCAGCTTCACGCCGTACGACGAGGTGGACACCTCCGCCCGTTCCACCATCGTCAGCGACATCGCCGTCGAGATGCTCTTCATTCTAGGTGGGAAAAAAACCAAAATACAAATAAATAAACTGTTGGATTTTTTG
This sequence comes from Coryphaenoides rupestris, assembly GCA_002895965.2. Classification (NCBI taxonomy): domain Eukaryota; kingdom Metazoa; phylum Chordata; class Actinopteri; order Gadiformes; family Macrouridae; genus Coryphaenoides; species Coryphaenoides rupestris. The sequence continues at coordinate 31,189 of PIJE02000682.1, read as the reverse complement.
TATTCCCCGCTCCCGGAGAAAGGATGTGTTTTGACAAGACTGAGAGCATTAACACGTCACTGATCCCCCCTCCCCCCCATTTACATTTAGGCCGTTTGGCAGATGCTACAGTAAGATTTGAAAAGAATACGTTTCAAGCACTTATATTTGCTAGGTTGGCCGCTTGTTGGTAAAACAGCAAAATAGTGAGGATAACATGTTAGATAATGCTAATTACTATTTTAAGGGCCGGATATGGATGGGTTATCGCCAAAACACATGCACCACTTTTTATACAAATATCCATCCATCCATCCATTTTCGTCCGCTTATCCGGGGTCGGGTCGCGGTGGCAGCCGGCTAAGCAGGGCCCAACAGGCTTCCTTCTCCCCAGCCACACTCTCTAGTTCCTCCTGGGGGATCCCGAGGCGTTCCCAGGCCAGACGAGATATGTAATCCCTCCAGCGAGTTCTGGGTCTGCCCCGGGGTCTCCTCCCAGTTGGACGTGCCCGGAAAACCTCCAAAGGGAGGCGCCCGGGGGGCATCCTAATCAGATGCCCGAACCATCTCAGCTGACTCCTTTCGATGCGGGGGAGCAGCGGCTCTACTCCGAGCTCCCTCCGGATGTCTGAGCTCCTCACCCTATCTCTAAGGCTGAGCCCAGCCACCCTGCGGAGGAAACTCATTTCGGCCGCTTGTATCCGCGATCTCATTCTTTCGGTCACTACCCAAAGCTCGTGACCATAGGTGAGGGTTGGAATGTAGATGGACCAGTAAATCTTCACCACAACGGACCGGTACAGCGCCCGCATCACTGCAGATGCTGCACCAATCCGTCTGTCCATCTCCCGCTCACTCGTGAACAAGACCCCGAGATACTTGAACTCCTTCGCTTGGGGCAGCAACTCACTCCCAACCCGGAGGGAACACTCCACCGTTTTCCGGCAGAGAACCATGGCCTCAGACTTGGAGGTGCTGACTCTCATCCCGACCGCTTCACACTCGGCTGCAAACCGCCCCAGTGCATGCTGGAGGTCACGGTCTGATGTAGCCAACAGAACCACATCATCTGCAAAGAGCAGAGATGAAATTCTGAGGTCCCCAAACCGGACACTCTCCTCACCTCGGCTGTGCCTTGAGATTCTGTCCATGAAGATCATAAACAGAACCGGTGAAAAGGGGCAACCTTGGCGTCCAACACCCACTGAGAATGTGCTTGACTTTGTGCCGAGAATACGGACGCAGCTCGCACTTTGTTCGTACAAGGACCGAATGGGTCGTACCAACAGCCCCGGTACCCCATACTCCCGTAGTACCCCCCACAGGACTCCCCGGGGGACACGGTCATAGGCCTTCTCCAAGTCCACAAAGCACATGTAGACTGGATGGGCAAACTCCCATGCGCCCCCCAACAACCCTGCGAGGGTAAAGAGCTGGTCCACTGTTCCACGGCCAGGACGGAATCCGCATTGTTCCTCCTGAAGCTGAGGTTCGACAATCGGCCGGAGCCTCCTTTCCAGCACCCTGGAATAAACTTTCCCGGGGAGGCTGAGCAGTGTGATACCCCGATAGTTGGAGCACACCCTCCGGTCCCCTTTTTTGAAAATGGGGACCACCACCCCGGTCTGCCATTCCACAGGTACTGTCCCCGACCGCCACGCTACATTGACTAGGCGTGTCAGCCACGACAGCCCGACAATGTCCAGAGCCTTCAGCATCTCAGGGCGAATCTCATCCACACCTGGCGCCTTGCCACTGAAGAGCTTTTTGACTACTTCAGTGACCTCTACCAAGGATATGGGTGAGACTTCCCCCGAGTCTTCAGACTCTGCCTCTTCCACAGAGGACGTACTGGTCGGGTTCAGGAGCTCCTCAAAGTGTTCTTTCCACCGCCCGACAATATCCTCAGTCTGGGTCAGCAGTTCTCCTCCCCGACACAGCCTGAGCCAAGCCCTGCTTTCCCTTCCTGAGTCGCCGGACAGTTTGCCAGAACCTCCTTGAGGCCAACCGAAAGTCCTGCTCCATGGCCTCCCCGAACTCCTCCCACACCCGGGTTTTTGCTTCAGCAACCGCTGAAGCTGCGGTCCTTTTGGCCTCCCGGTACCCGTCTGCTGTTTCAGGAGACCTCTGGGCCAACCAGGCCCGAAAGGCCTCCTTCTTCAGCCTGACGGCTTCCTTCACCGCTGGTGTCCACCAACGGGTTCTTGGGTTGCCGCCACGACAGGCACCGACAGCCTTTTGACCACAGCTCCGAGCTGCAGCCTCTACAATGGAGGCTCTGAACATGGCCCACTCAGGTTCGATGTCCCCAACCTCCCCCGGGATGCACGAGAGGTTCTTGTGGAGGTGGGAGTTAAAGACCCTACGGACAGGGGCTTCCACCAGACGTTCCCAGTTCACCCTCACTACACGTTTGGGTTTACCAGGTCTGTCTGGCAGCCTCCCACGCCATCTGATCCAACTCACCACCAGGTGGTGATCAGTTGACAGCTCTGCTCCTCTCTTCACCCGAGTGTCCAAAACATGCGGCCGCAGATCTGCTGATACGATTACAAAGTCGATCAGCGACCTTTGGCTAAGGTGGTCCGGTACCAGGTACACTTGTAGACCACCCTATGTTCGAACATGGTGTTTGTTATGGCCAGTCCATGACTAGCACAGAAGTCCAATAACAAGACACCACTCTGGTTCAGATCGGGCAGGCCGTTCATCCCAATCACTCCCCTCCAGGTTTCTCCATCATTGCCCACGTGTGCGTTGAAGTCCCCCAGTAGAACTATGGAGTCCCCGGATGGAACCCTTTCCAGGATGTCACCCAAGGACTCCAAGAAGGCCGGATGCTCTGAGTTGCTGTTTGGTGCGTAGGCACACACAACAGTCAGAGCCTTCCCCCCAGCGACTTGCAGTCGCATGGAGGCGACCCTCTCGTTCACTGGAGAGAACTCCAACACAGCGGCGCTCAGCCAGGGACTTGTGAGTATCCCCACACCCGCCTGGCGCCTCACACCCTGGGCAACTCCGGAAAAGGAGAGGGTCCAGCCCCTCTCCAGGAGTTTGGTTCCAGACCCGGTGCTGTGCGTTGAGGTGAGCCCAACCATATCTAGTTGGTACCGCTCCACTTCCCGCACCAGCTCAGGCTCCTTCCCCGCCAGTGAGGTGACGTTCCACGTCCCTAGAACCAGTCGGCGATGACGGGGATCCGCACGCCCAGGACCTACCGCCCGGTATACAACGCACCCGACCCCAATGACTCTCCCTGCAGGTGGTGAGCCCACAGGGAGGTGACTCCACGTTGTCTCTTCGGGCTTGGCCCGGCCGGGCCCTGTGGATCCAGGCCCGGCCACCAGTCGCTCGCCGACGAGCTCCCCTCCCAGGTCTGGCTCCAGAAGGGTGCCCCGGTTTCCCTTGTCCGGGCGAGGTGACTGTTCTTTCCGGGAGTCTTTTCATGGGGTCTTTGAATCGCTCTTAGGCTAGCCCCTGAGACCACTTTGCCTTGGGCGACCCTACCAGGGGCTAATGCCCCGGACAACACAGCTCCCAGGGTCACGGGGGCACCCAAACCCCCCACCACGATAAGGTGGCGATTCTTTGGGGGGGAAAACAAAAAACAAACAAATAGATGCTGTAAATTCAATTGAATTTAAATTGAATGCACTTGTTATTGTTATGGTTATAAAATGCTGGCTATGCTGTAGTTGTGCACTTATGAAAAAAGAACTATCTATCCCCTCTAAAAAAGAATAAAATAAAGAGCAATGAAATGTGGTAGGCATTTGCCATAAGCAGGAATACTTATAGGCCTAAATGTGAAACAATTAGATTTAATGTGAAACAATTAGATTTAATGTGAAACATGGTAAATGCAGTGATGATATGATATGGGGGGATTGTTCTACCAGCTAATAAATACATGGAAAAAAATGCTTCTTTTATGTAGGGGGGTCAGGGTCAGATTGGTCAGGTTTGAGTCAGGGGGGCTCTGAGAACCCCTGCTCTAGGGGATGTGTTTAAAAATAGAAACGTGTCGTGTACAAATGCGTTGGAAATGTACCAGCCATCGATGTTGACACGTCCTCTTTCAATATGATTATTCTCTACTGACTTAAACTGATTGAGAATTAGGTAAAATATACTGTGAACAGATGAATATGCAAGGACATACTTTTAAGGACATAAATTATATTGTCTTCAATTGAATTTGATATTATTTGTGGATATGCCCCAGCGCTGAGGGTTAAGGGCTGAGTCTTCCAGACTCTCCGGGACGTCCTTAGAGAATGTAAACTTGACTTGTAGGACGGCGTCCACACCGACCGTCTGCAGTGTGTAGCATGACGGAGCCTACCTTAGGGCAGCACTTTGAACTCTAACCCCTGTCACATGGCATCAACTGACGACTGCCACCCCCACCTCGATCACCCACCACAGCATCTCTTCCCCTCCACATTCTATTCAACCTACGCTACTAGCAGCTGTTAGCAGCTATAGGCTAGCTTTGATAACACAGTTATCTTGTTCCTAATCCATTTTACTATGCAACGTTGTTTTCCTGGTTTGATTTGATGCAATTTTCACCAGTTAAACACGTTTTTATTGTTGTTTGTAGTTGTAATAGTACTATTTAGCAAACGCTTAGCACATAACACATAAACCTTATGACATGGGTTTGCGGTTTGGGCATCTTGCTCAAGGGCACCATTGGGCTTTAAACCCCAAACCTTTTGCACTGAGGGCCTCACCGCTAGACTAGTCTGCCATAGTATTGTCTTGTATTATACACAGTTTATAGTATAGATACATACAGTATTTATCAGAGCGTTGTTCTTTTGCAAAATGTTTGACCTTTGACCTTGCAGACATCATCCTGAACTTCCGCACCACCTACGTGAGCCAGTCGGGGCAGGTGGTGTATGAGGCTCGCTCCATCTGCCTCCACTACGCCACCACCTGGTTCTTTGTGGACCTGGTGGCCGCCTTGCCCTTTGACCTGCTGTACGCCTTCAACATCACTGTGGTGGGTACATGCCAGGGCACGTGCATCTTATTTTATGTTACGATGTGAATACTCATAATTGACCAGTTCTGAATGTGTTCTTCTTCGCAGAATTATGTAAAAGTTAGCTGAAAGTTGGCTTTGTAGGTAGCTAAACGTACCCGTTTGCGTACTACAACAATGAAACGTTGTTTTTCACTAACAACATGTACAAAATGGTGTACAAACACGATAAATCTGCAGGGATCTGAACTTCCAGGTTTTCAAAGTAAAAGCCCCCTTTTTTTTTACTTTTCCTCTAACCTAACCTGGCTCACGGTCCGGTTTTTCCAAACGTGGAAATGTTCCACCACCAACCTCTGTAGATCCAGACACTGCACTGGGAGAACAAGACTTCCCGATGAAAGACGAGCAGCAACACGTCGCTTCAGAACCGCTGGCCATGTCAGGGTGGCCATTTTGGCTCTCAACAACCGATTGTGTACTTTATCACTGGGTACATTTTAATCTTGAGATTTCATTGTCATTGTCATTGCCATTAGGTCATGTAGAATTGATTTAGAAAAAGGTTTTTGTTCTTCGGATGATATTAAACTATTGATTTAATTTCAAATTGGTTAAGGTTCTACATATTGTAGGATAATATTCGCTCTTAATAATATTCCCAGAAGTCGTCTATAATTCGACTATGCTGTTTAATTTTTCCTCACTCTCTCCGCTCTTGCCTCTGCCCTATCTTTCTCCTCCCTTGGTCTCATTTCATCATCCCCCTGTTTCTAATGCTCCCTCTGCCCATTTCTCTCTCTGTACCCTCCCCCTTCCCCCCCCCCCCCAGACCTCCCTGGTACACCTACTGAAGACAGTGCGGCTGCTGCGGCTGCTGCGGCTGCTGCAGAAGCTGGACCGCTACTCGCAGTACAGCGCCATGGTGCTGACACTGCTCATGTCCATGTTCGCCCTGCTGGCCCACTGGATGGCCTGCATCTGGTACATCATCGGCCGCCAGGAGATGGAGCGCCACCACGCCGACGGCTGGGACATCGGTGGGTACCGCTGGGTAATGGGGGAGGGGTGGCGGGTGGGGGTACTGTGGTTTGGAAAAGGAGGGGGTGGTGGACGCACAGCATGGATGGGTGGGTAAGGGTTGATGGGTTGGTTTGTGGGGCGACAGCATGGGTGGTGTTGGGTAGATGGCTTACTTTGTGGGGGGCTTATGGGTGGGGTTGGGTAGATGGGTTAGTTTGTGGGGGGCTTATGGGTGGGGTTGGGTAGATGGGTTAGTTTGTGGGGGGCTTATGGGTGGGGTTGGGTAGATGGGTTAGTTTGTGGGGGGCTTATGGGTGGGGTTGGGTAGATGGGTTAGTTTGTGGGGGGCTTATGGGTGGGGTTGGGTAGATGGGTTAGTTTGTGGGGGGCTTATGGGTGGGGTTGGGTAGATGGGTTAGTTTGTGGGGGGCTTATGGGTGGGGTTGGGTAGATGGGTTAGTTTGTGGGGGGCTTATGGGTGGGGTTGGGTAGATGGGTTAGTTTGTGGGGGGCTTATGGGTGGGGTTGGGTCGATGGGTTAGTTTGTGGGTCGACAGCATGGGTGGGGTTCAAGATTCAAGATTCAAGAAGTTTAATCGTCACATACACGTACAGGATGTGTGGTGGAATGAAAAATGTTGCGACCCAGACACGAACAGGAGCCAGTGAGTAAACAGAGGGAGAGACAGACACCAGTATATGTTCCACAGATATTTAATGAATATATAGGGAACGAGACTAGTAGGGACACAAGGGTCTCCTATATATAAATAAATATATAAATAATAATCTATAACTATAATACCTATCTAAGTAATATAATACTATATATAAATAATACCTATCTAAAACAATATATATATCTATCTATAAATACCTAATAATATTCCAAAAGGAAAAGAAAACTACTCTAACAAGCAAATATACTTAACAAGGGGGCTTAAGGAGAGTCGGGGGCAGTCCGGTGGTCAGGGGGTTCTAAGGGGGTCCGTCCGCGGGAAGAGGGGAGTTCAGGTGGAGGCGCGTGGAGAGGGTCCGAGGAGGGCAGGGGTCCGTAGAATGACGAGGGAGACACTGGAGCGAGGATCGAGGAGGACACGGGATCGGCGAGGAAGACGTAGGAGCGAGGAAGGAGAACACCGGGGAGCTAGTGACGCGGGGGTAGTACGTTCTAGCAAAGTCTCTTTGTTTAGAACGGGCTTAAGTATCTGTGGTGTCGTGATTGTCATCCGCTACACCTGGCGCCCCACGGGCTCGCCTCCGCAGGGCGTGTCTCGCTCGCTCGGGAGACTCGGGATTGTTCGGGCTGGGATCCCGAGCCGCTGGTGATGACGCGGTGCGCTCTGGGGAGGAGCGCACCATAACAAAAAAGTGGCGATGCCCAGCGGAATGTGCAAAAGAACAATGCAATACAAATAACACGAATTGGAGGAACAGAATATCCACAATATTTACAGTATTTACAGTACAGTATACAGCAAAAAGGGCAGCAGGAATGATACATCGAAACAAATAAGCATATAAACAGAAAGGCAATATAAAGAAAACATCCGGGGCAGTGAGTTCAGCCGAACACACTACCCTCTGCAGAGCCCTCTCCCCTGCAGAGCGGAGCTGTTGCCGAACCAGTCAGGATGCTGTCCACCGGACCAGCGTAGAAGGTCTGAAGGATCCTCAGAACTTCCTCAGCTGCCTGAGGTGGTAGAGGCGTGTGATGTGTACCCCCAGGTACCTGATGCTGCTCACCCTCTCCACAGCAGTCCCATTAATCCCCAGTGGTGCGTAGGTCCTCTGATGTTGTTGTGTCCTCCTAAAGTCCACAATCAGCTCCTTAGTTGTGGAGACATTCAGCATGAGGCTGTTGTCTTGGCACCAGAGTGACAGGTTAGCAACCTCCTCTAGGTAGGCCTTCTCATGGTTACCGGAGATCAGGCCCACCGCCACTGTGTCATCCGCAAAAATGAGAATCATGCTCAATGTGGGGCGGTTGGGTAGAGGAGTTAGTTTGTGGGGGGCTTATGGGTTTGGTTGGGTAGATGGGTTAGTTTAAAGGTACCATAAGAATCAGTGCATTGTGAGCTCCGTGGCTTGAGACAATGACAATCAGAAACTAATGTTAGTTCTAATCATAATTAAACCTTGTGCACATTTAAAAAAGCTATGAAATATATATATTTTAATTATCCACGCTTACATGTCACTTCGTTCCATTTACCCGTGAAATCTGACCCGACTCAAATATAAGAGAAATTAGCCCAAAAGCTGTTCTACAACAGAGAGTTGGGGAAGTTCTCATGTTTTAACTTCAACCACAACCTGCTACAACCTGCTAGAACTAACATTAGTTTCTGATTGTTATTGTCTCAACCCATGGAGCTCACAATGCACTGATTCTTACTTATAGTAGCTTTAAGATAAGATAAGATAAGTTAAGATAAAACTTTATTAATTCCGAAGGTGTTAATATATATTTCATAGCTTTTTTAAATTGTGCTTTGTGGGGGGCTTATTGGTGACTATAGGGGGATGATGGTGGCGACGTTGCCCAGTATGCCCGGCAACACGTATATACACAATACAATTAATTGCACTAAATAATGGCAACACAAAAAGTAACGGTATGTAATTGAACGAATTGCAGCACTAACTAGTACTAATCTGAGTACTCCGTCGCTCTCTGTGAAGGTTACTCAGCCGGTCATGTTCTGTCCCACCGGACCCTCAACTGTGACCCCAAACCGGAGCTTCAACTGGGCCATGTGGACACTTCTATGCCCTGGCTTCTGTTGATATGCGAACAAAGACTGTACTGTAGGTGAGTACTCCGAATCTAGCAGGGAGTGACCGTGTGTGTGTGTGTGTGCACGTGCGGTGTGTGTGTGTGTGTGTGTGTGCGTGTGTGTGCGCGTGTGTGCGTGTGTGCGTGTGTGCCTTTACCTGCTAATTAACACAAGGTCTTTCCCAGGAGGAGTCAGTCTAATTCTACCCCATCCCACATGGAAACACACACACACACACGCTCTCTCTCTCTCTCTTACACACATTTTCTGTCTGGTCATGTGACTCTTTATCAGACAGGTAGATTCCCTGCAGATCTCTCCACTAATAAGACAGACACACTGCGTACTGCACAGGCAGATAGGTGGATAGGCAGACAGACAGGCAGACAAACAGAGAGGCAGACAGATACGCAGGCAAAGAAAGAGACAGGTTTGCTGTGCCATCACACCAAAGGATTCATGAGCAGCTAAGGCGGCTGGCAGCCATTCATTGTCAATGAGCGCTAGTTTCTATTGAACATGGAGGAGAAAGAGTATTTGTTGATGTCTTCAGGTTCCCGGGACGACCGGGACAGAAACATAGACACAAACGTAAACGTGATCTTAATTGTGTGCTGAGAGCACAGAACCAGGTCAAATTCCTTGTGTGTGCTAACGATGTGATTCTGATTCAAGTATTAGAGAGAGAGAGAGAGAGAGAGAGTCCTTTACAGCACAGTTGTTATCCTTCAGATAGTTTCCGAGCGACTCTGTTAGCAGCAGCAGTCTATCGCGTCATTTTTTATTTTGGTTTGTGGTGTGTGTGTCGGCTTGGTGCTCTGGTATTAGGTTGGTGAGTGGTGTGTTGTGGTGGGAGGTGTGTGGTTGTAATTGTTGGGGTGGTTGGGAGGTCAGTGTCTGTGTCTTGTGTATATTTTGGGGTTATTTTGTGTTGAGGTTGGGGTTGGAGTTGTTGAGTTGTTGTGTTGTGGTGTGTATTGGGTAGTGTATCTATGGTTTTTCTGGAGTGGTTGATATTGTTTGAGTGTTGTCATTGTGTGGGGGGAGTGATTTTTGTATTTAATTTTATGTTTTGTATTTGATCGTTGGGTAGAACTGGGAGTATGTGTTATTTCTTTGGGTTTTTGTTGTTTTTGGGGGGATGATACTTGTTTTATTGTGAGATAGTGTTGTTTGTTTGAATTTTATGGAATTTATGGTGATAGTGAGTAGTGTGGTTTTAGTTTGTGAGTGTTTGGGGTTTTGTTGTTCTTTTTGTGGGTATAATGTTGTTAGTATGGTTTTGAGAGGTTGATCTTTATTTCGTATTTTTTTTGATTTGGATGTTGTTATGTTTGTTTTTCTTTCTTTTTATTCTGAGTGGATTTTTAAATTTATTTTTTAATGTGTAGTATTTTTAGCGTTTTGGTATTTGTATTTTTCAATTGATTTTTTTTTTTTATTTGGTTTATTGGTGAATATTGGTGATGGAATTGATTGTGAGTGTGATGTAGAGAGGTGGGACTTGGAGAAGTGTTAGGTTTGGGGTGGAATGTTGGTTTTTTGGGTGTTTTTAGGTGGATTGGTGGTGGATGATTTCGTCTTGGTTTTTTGCTGGGTCCCCAGTTAGTGAGGGTCCCCACAAGTAGGCAGGGGACGGGGAGCGTGTTCATTATATCAGCTTGTTTTATTGTACTGTTTGGTTTCTTTTCTTTTTTTGTTGGGTGAATGAAAGTCGTCGGTTTGCGGCGGAGTGCTGTGTCTCTCTCTCTCTCTCTTTGTGAGGGGTGTTTGGGTGTATTTGTTGTTGGTCTGTGATGTGAGTTGTAGGTTGGTGTGTTTGTGTGGTTGAGCTCTTATTAATCTTGGCCCTTTATGGGTGGTGCATGTGTTTTTTATTGTTTGTTTTTGTTTGCTGTGGTATGTGTTCTTCTTATGTTATTTCCTGTAAAGTGTTTATTTGATTCTGGTGTGTGTGAATTATGAGTATGAGTGAGAAGAGAGTGATGTGTGAGAGGGTTAATTTTGGTTTAATAGTGTGGGTATGGTATGGTGGTGATTTATGGGTGTGTGATCCTTGAATGGTGAGTGAAGTAATTGTTGGTACGTGATTTGTGATATGTAAGTAGAGTAGGTGTAGTTAGGAGGTATCAATGATGTATGATTCTTGGTTGGATGCATGTGAGATGAGAGTGTTTGTGAGAGTTTGAGACGGTAGATTGGTGATTTTGATATGTGTTTGTATAGGAAGTGATGCACGTTATGTTTTGTTGGGAGGAATAGCTTATGAGTGTGTTTGTGTGTTTGTTTGTTTGTGTGTGTGTGTGTTTGTGTTTGTTTGTGTTGTGTTTTGTGTGTGTGTGTGTTTTTGTTTGTTTGTTTGTTTGTGTGTGTGTGTGGTTTGTTTGTTTGTTTGTTTGTTTGTGTGTGTGTGTGTGTGTTTGTTTGTTTGTTTGTGTGTGTGTGTGTGTGTGTGTTTGCGTGAGGAGTGGATTTGTGAGTGGTGTGTTTGAGGTGTGTGTGCGTGTGTGTGTTTGTTTGTTTGTTTGTTTGTTTGTGTTTGTGGTGTATGTGTGGTGATGGTGTTTGTGGGGTGTTGTATAGGTGTTGGTAGGAGTATTTCGGTCAGGGGTGGGGTTGAAGTAGTTGGTGGTTATTGTGGTTTGGTTTGTTTTTGGTGCTAGAGACTGTGATCCGAGATTTTTGTAATTCAGATTCATTCCACGAGAACTAATAGTATGAAATTTGTAAATATAAATTAATGATCTTTTCTTTTCTTTCTTTCTACATCTTCTCTGGGTTGAGAGACAGAGAGAGGGGAGAGAGGTAAGAGAGAGATAGAGAGAGAGAGAGAGAGAGAGAGAGAGAGAGAGAGAGAGAGAGAGAGAGAGAGAGACAGAGAGAGAGAGAGAGAGAGAGAGAGAGAGAGAGAGAGAGAGAGAGAGAGAGAGAGAGAGAGAGAGAGAGAGAGAGAGAGAGAGAGAGAGAGAGAGAGAGAGAGAGAGAGAGAGAGAGAGAGAGAGAGAGAGTCCTTTACAGCACAGTTGTCATCCTTCAGATAGTTTCCGAGCGACTCTGTTAGCAGCAGCAGTCTATCGCGTCACACTTGTGTTTTCAAACACAGTGAGAGACATGGAAGTCTGTCTGAAATAGCTTGGCCAAACGCAGCCAAATTCGTCACACAAGTCACCGATGACGAAACATCCACCCCTACACCCCCCCCCCCCCCCCCCCGTCGTCCACACCAGGCTGGCTCCACGAGCTGGGCAAGCGACTGGAGACGCCGTTCGCCAACAGCACGGCGGGGGGTCCGTCGGTGCGCAGCTCGTACATCGCAGCGCTCTACTTCACCCTCAGCAGCCTGACCAGCGTGGGCTTCGGCAACGTGTGTGCCAACACCGACGCCGAGAAGATCTTCTCCGTCTGCACCATGCTCATCGGAGGTACGTGAGGGGCTCGTCCTGGTCTGGCTTGCTCCTTTTTTGTCTTCGTCTTCGCCGGCAGGAAGTGGAACATGGGACACGTTGGCCCGTGTCTCCTCTGTAGTCTCTGGAGGACGTCACGGTTGCTCGAATCAATAAGGTGGTGAGTCAGGACGAGATAGCAAGCGCCCTTCTTCCTCCACATGGACCTTTTAATGGTGATTCAACATTTCCGTCTGTCTGGGATGGGTAGATCTGTGGCAAGTGTGAAGGACAGACGTATTTTTAAAATGTTTTTATGTGAATGCATGACAGAGCAGGTGGTGACAAGCATTCCCTGAGTGTGTGTGGTGATGGTTGGTTTAACCTGTGTGCACTGATTAGTCAGGTATCTCAGGTGTGCAGCGTCACCCAACACCCTAGACTCTAACAGGGCCAGGTGAGGCTGCTTAAACCAGCCACCAACCACATACACACACTCCACAGGAGCATTTTCCCCAAACTAAACTCCTCTCCACTCTCGCCCAATGCCAGTGTAATTTGTTTAGAACGCATATTTTTGGATCGTACGCTTTTATTGTGACACGTTGTGTGTCGCTTTAGATAAAGAAAGTCTGTTAACCGACAAAATGTAAACATAAAGATTTTCACGTTCCCATGTAATCTGACAATGCAGCTCATTCGTCCGGGATTTGTGAAACATTTGCGGATTTGGATTTGCAGGTTGTCTTTTCCCCGACAACTTGTGTACATTTACATTTACATTTACATTTAGGGCATTTGGCAGACGCTTTTATCCAAAGCGACTTACAAAGAGTACATTTGTTGAAGGAGAGGCAGCGATATATCACTGTGGTACCTGAAGATAAGAATAGAGCTGTTTTCGAGCGTTCATATTTACAAGACGGCGTACGAAGCAGTGCCCACTCCAAGGTTTCTTTTCCAACATGTGTTGCTTCCCGCTCTCCTCCCGTGCGCAGCGCTCATGCACGCCGTGGTGTTCGGCAACGTGACGGCCATCATCCAGCGCATGTACTCCCGCCGCTCGCTCTACCACACGCGCATGAAGGACCTGAAGGACTTCATCCGCGTGCATCGCCTGCCGCAGCAGCTCAAGCAGCGGCATGCTGGAGTACTTCCAGACCACCTGGTCCGTCAACAACGGCATCGACGCCAACGAGGTACAGTGACCCTGACCTCTGACCTCTGACCCAGCGACCCAGCGATTCCCAACCAGTGGGCGCTGGTGTACTGTGAGGTGGCCACGAAGGACGCAGTGAGATTTAAAATAGAAAAAAAAACTAGTCAGGGATATAATTGCTATCGTATATATACAGTACATATTGAACACAGATCTTGTCTTCATGTAGTGTCTCTTATATATACTCATGTCCACGTGTGCTTCTAGCTCCTCCATGACTTCCCTGACGAGCTGCGGGCGGACATCGCCATGCACCTGAACAAGGACATCCTGCAGCTGCCCGTGTTTGAGGGCGCCAGCAGGGGGTGCCTGCGCTCGCTCTCGCTGCACATCAAGACCTCCTTCTGCGCGCCCGGGGAGTACCTCATCCGCCAGGGCGACGCCCTCCACGCCAACTACTTTGTCTGCTCGGGGTCCCTGGAGGTGCTGAGGGACGGCATGGTGCTTGCCATACTGGGTAAAGGGTTTGCCCGACTATATTAGTCATGAAATATTTATCAACAAAATAATTAAAGAATTTATTTGTAAAATATAATAGAAATAATAGAATTTGCCTGTGTATTGGGAAACAAGTATTGGGTACTCGTATAGTAGTTCAACTCCCTGGGTTCTGGGTTTCGATTCCCAATGTCCACATACGTGTAGTCCTTGAGCAAGATGCCCTGAACCCCAACCTGCTCCCTAACTGTGGATCTGAAGGCACTGTGCAAAGAATTGAGTTCCACCATTTGATTAGTTGTAGCTCTCACTTTGTGCTTTTTCGATTGCGGACATCTGGGTTAGAATTCAGAACCATTTGGCTGGGAGTGAGACTATCCTGCCCCTGCCTCTTTAGTTGCAAACCCTAACAGAAACAGTTGAGTACCAAGCCTCAACAGAAAACTTTTTGTACTAAACCCTAAGAGGAACAGTTTAGTACCAATCCCTAACAGGGACTGTTTGGTACCAAGACCCAACAGAAACAATTTAGTGCCAAGCCCTAACACAGGGGTGGGCAATTATTTTGGCTCAAGGGCCACATTTGGTTTTTAAAGCTGACAGACGGGCCGGGCCATTAGTAGATGAGGATCACAGCGGGAGACACTGCCTCGGTGCCCGTTGCGCGTCTAGCACCCCCCCACCCCCTCCCCCCCCCCCGGGAGACACTGCCTTGGTGCCCGTTGCGCGTCTAGCGCGTCTAGCGCGTCTAGCACCCCCCCCCTCCCCCCCCGGGAGTCACTGACTCGGTGCCCGTTGCACGTCTAGCGCGTCTAGCACCCCCCCCCTCCCCCCCCGGGAGTCACTGACTCGGTGCCCGTCGCGCGTCTCACGGTAGCGGTATTGCTCCGAATTAACGGTCTGCATATTAGTGTCCTCTGATCTAGTGGAACCAATCAAGAAATCAATTGCAGGATGAAAAAAAACAGCGAAATGAATACTACAAATGTAAATGTATTATAGGACTGTTGTTAATGTAAATGCCCGACGGGCCGGATTAAACAACGCAACGGGCCGTATGTGGCCCGCGGGCCGTAGTTTGCCCAGGTCTGCCCTAACAGAAACAGTTTAGTACTAAACCCTCACAGAAACATTCTAGTACTTAACCCTAACAGAGCCCATAATGGACTCCATCTTGGCGTCACCCTGCAGGTAAAGGGGATCTGATTGGCTCAGACCTACCGGACACAGAGCACGTGATCAAGACCAATGCGGATGTCAAGGCGCTGACCTACTGTGACCTCCAGTACATCAGTGTGCGGGCGCTCCGGGACGTGCTGGAGCTGTACCCCGAATACGCCAGCGTCTTCACCTCTGACATCCACCACAACCTCACCTACAACCTGCGGCAGGGCAGCCAGGACGAGGTCTGGCACCCACACGCACCCCCCTCACACATGCCCTGACCTTATGACATTAAAATACAATATCATCGAACACAACACCATACAATACAATACTGTACTGTACAGTACATTATAATACTGTACGATACGATACAACACAGTACAGTGCAATACAGTACTGTACAGTACAGTACAGTAAAATGCTGTACTATTCCATACGATACAACACAGTACAGTACTGCACAGTACAGTAAAGTACTGTACTGTTCCATACTATACAACACAGCTCAATGCAATACAGTATTGTACAGCACAGGGAAATATTGTACTATACCATACTATACAACACAGTACAGTACAGTACAGTACAGTAGAATACTATCTAATACAACACAGTACAGTACAATAATATACATCTGGTACAATATTATAATACTATACAAAACGATACGATTATGCAATATTATTATACTATAATGTACAAAATGATAATACTATGCAATATTATAATACTATACTGTACTATACCAAACTAAATGAACTATAAACTCATCTACAAGAGACCAACATAACCGAGCGAAAGGGCCAATAATCCCAGAATGCACCTGCATACTGCATCCAGTGGTTTTTGTTCCCAAGTCACTGGACTCCAGTGACTTGTGTGATCCACAGAGCCCCCAGGGCCACCCTGATCCAGCAGCGCTGCACGTCGCAATGGTCAATCTTAACTGTTGACGTTCATCTGAGCCCTTTTTAAATCAATGTTTAAAATTCATCCCCATGTGAAATATTCATGTTCCCTCAGAAACTATCCTCATCTTTTTTTTAAGAACCAGCCTATAACCAGGATATAAGCATGTATCTGGAAAATGACATTATATCTATATAATATATATATACAGTTGTGGTCAAAAGTTTATATACACTTGTAAAGAACATGTATGTCCAGAGTTTCCAATAATTTCTACAACTCTTATTTTTCTGTGATAGAGTGATTGGAGCACATACTTCTTTGTCACAAAAAACATTCATGAAGTTTGGTTCTTTTATGAATTTATTATGAGTCTACTGAAAATGTGACCAAATCTGCTGGGTCAAAAATATACATACAGCAACATGAATAATCAATTTAGGTGATTAGAAAGTTGTGTCAATCAAATGAGCTTTGTGGCCTCTTAACTTCTTGTGAGTGATTATGATTGACTACAGCTGGTGACTTCTCTGAGCCCATTTAAATATGACTCATGATACAATCATGAGACTCAGACACAAACACTACAATGGGAAAGTCAAAGGAGCTCAGCACGGATCTGAAAAAGCGGATCATTGACTTGAACAAGTCAGGAAAGTCACTTGGAGCAATTTCAAAGCAGCTACAGGTCCCGAGGTCAACTGTGCAAACAATTGTTCATAAGTATAAAGTGCACGGAACAGTTGTGTCACTGCCACGATCAGGAAGAAAACACAAGCTATCACCTGCTGCTGAGAGAAAATTGGTCAGGATGGTCAAGAGTCAACCGAGAACCACCAAAAAGCAGGTCTGCAATGAATTAGAAGCTGCTGGAACACAGGTGTCAGTGTCCACAGTCAAGCGTGTTTTACATCTCCATGGGCTGAGAGGCTGCCGTGCAAGAAGGAAGCCCTCGCTCCAGAAGCGGCACCTTAAGGCTCGACTGAAGTTTGCTGCTGATCACATGGACAAAGAAAAGGCCTTCTGGAGGAAAGGTCTGTGGTCAGATGAAACAAAAATTGAGCTCTTGGGCCACAATGACCAGAAATATGTTTGGAGGAGAGAAGGTGAGGCCTTTAACCCCAAGAACACCATGCCTACCGTCAAGCATGGTGGTGGTAGTATTATGCTCTGGGCCTGTTTTGCTGCCAATGGAACTGGTGCTTTACAGAAAGTAAATGGAATAATGAAGAAGGAGAATTACCTCCAAATTCTTCAGGAGAACCTAAAATCATCAGCCAGAAGGTTGGGTCTTGGGCACAGTTGGGTGTTCCAACAGGACAATGACCCCAAACACACATCAAAAGTGGTAAAGGAATGGCTAAATCAGGCTAGAATTAAGGTTTTAGAATGGCCTTCCCAGAGTCCTGACTTAAACCCCATCGATAACATGTGGACAGTGATGAAGAAACAAGTCCATAAAGAAAGCCAACAAATTTAGCTGAACTGCACTGATTTTGTCAAGAGGAGTGGTCAAAGATTCAACCAGAAGCTTGTGGATGGATACCAAAAGCGCCTAATTGAGGTGAAAATGGCCAAGGGACATGTAACCAAATATTAGCATTGCTGGATGTATATTTTTGACCCAGCAGATTTGGTCACATTTTCAGTAGACTCATAATAAATTCATAAAAGAACCAAACTTCATGAATGTTTTTTGTGACAAAGAAGTATGTGCTCCAATCACTCTATCACAGAAAAATAAGAGTTGTAGAAATTATTGGAAACTCTGGACTGCAATGACATCCATGTTAAAATCATGAAAAAAGGATATTGAAGCTGATAATCCTGCTAAGCAACTCATTTACATTTATATTAGCATTCAACGAATGTAGGTCTTAATAAAGACCTTCCTGAGTCCCCATGGGTAATGAGTGACAAAAAAATGACCCCCCAACTTTTAGAGAGAGAGAGAGAGAGAGAGAATATAAAATGTGCTGGTGTATAATGGCGGTGTTATTGTCGTAGTAACTCACATTCATGTTCAATCCATGACACTTTTTGCCAATATTCCACAGAGATAATTTAGTTACTCCCATGTCACAACCCATCAGGCAGAACATTTAATTGCTACCAAGGGAAATACAACAGGCAAGCCAGTTTAGTTGAGTTATAGATAATAAGATGCACGATTGATGATTATTGCATCCATAGTTTGTCCTCATTCGGTCTCCTTTGTCAACGCAGATTAGCTTTGTGAGTGTTAGCATGGTGTGATTTTCCAATATCACCGATATTTACGGTGTGGATTAATGAGTTCTCGCTGGATGAGGCTAAACAGACCCAGCACACCAGTGAAGGCCTTTAAGGACACCTCTGTTTGCCGTCTCATCCCCCGGCTGGTAATTGTAACAAATTGCTAGCAGCTTCACCGCAGGCCACCGGAGATTCCCTCGGCATGTCGCCGAGAGGAGGATCAATTCAAGAATTCAGCTCGCATAGCGACGGCTGCAGAACTGGAAACCGCTTCGGGATAATGTTGTGTAGTAAACCCGTTCCAAGGGGGACGGACGTGGATATGGATGTGAGATATTTGTTGAGGCAAAAAGATGGAACTCTCCAATTTTTCCATTTTTCAAGATTCATTTCATTCATTTCACTTGACTTTGCCTAAAAGACTGCAAGTCCTATAATGCACCACCAGCAGGCCAGTGCAGGCTGCTCATTACTCATTAAGTTGGAACACCTGCGAATGGAAGGTCTCTCTCAGCAAACATCTCAGCAGAGAGAGAGAGAGAGAGAGGCAAACAAGGATTCAACTCATGGTACAACCAAAGAAGCCACTGGTACTGTAACAAGACTTTTATTGTGATGATTATTTGGTATTGGGAGTACTGCTCTAGTCATTGATGGTAGGATGTATTGTTTGATGAATTGTACAATAATAACCAAGCAGCAAGCATACAGGCAGCATGCATATCAGTTTGCTGCATGCATATGAGTTTGGCTTTTTGTTTGAGTGTACTTAGTTGATTGTTCAATTTATATTGATGTTTGATGTGCTTTCTTAAAACACCAATGCTGCATACTCTTTGCATTCATTTAAACAGTCTTTCAGTCATTAGTTGGGATTGTTTCAGCAATTCCACCTGTTGTAATCCTTGGTACTTATTTCATTCATTTGTTGGATTGAAATTGTTTGAAATGTATTAGCATTTTTGTATAACTTTTGTGTTTTGAAGGTTTTCAACCCGATGGACCAACCAGTCAACAACAGACAAATAAGGAAAAAATAAATATTTAGCTACGTTGGAAAGAGTTGTCCCGTGCGTCCTTTGGGGTTCATGTACCAGGCCGTTTCAAGTTGGGCAAGAGTTGAACAAAAACCTAAGAACTTGACAATATTCTTGGCAACAGTTCATGAAGACATCCCCCAAAAGAATTAAAAGTGCATTTTAAAAACAACTTGACACTTCCAATTCATCAGACATTTTTTGGTGTGTGTGTGTGGGGCGGGGGGGGGGGCGGGGGTGGTCGTGCAGCTCGTGAGTGTGTGTGTGTCGCATGCCTGTGCGCGGGGGGGGAGTGGGAGTGGGAGGGGCAGGCGGGCGGGTGGGACGTCTGTGTTTTTTACGCAGGACAATTGCCAGTGGCCGTGTCTTATTGAATGCCTCTGTTGTTTTCTGTTTTGTCACGACAGGGACTCACCAGGTTTGCAAGGTCACCCAGACTGACCCACGTGAGTTCTGCACCCTTTGTATTCCTCTGTACCCTTTGTGTTGTTATTACACAGCCTGTGTCCCCTACAAATAATGACATGGCAGGGCTTTCCAAGACCATCTATTCGGTGAAACTGCCTGTTTGTGGCGGAAGCATTGCCTTAATTGCCTCCTGGTGGGGGGGTGGGGGGGGTGTGTCATGTGTGTGTGGGTCAAGGTAGCCTCCCTGGTGTTTATTGCAGCTAGGGATAGTTAGTGGCAGGACTTCTTTCCTGGAAACTTCTTAGTGGGCGCTAGGAGTCCTTTACCTCTTTGCTGCAGTCTGAGATGCACCATTATGGTGAGATGGGATGTGTGATTGGAGTCATTTGACTCAAACAAGAATATTTTTGTTCAGATCCCCGATCTGTTCGCAAGTTAAACATTGTAAAAAGGTGCATCGCGTTCATGTCACGTCTTGTGTCCCCATGTGTTTGAACTCGCGTGGCTCGTCGAACACAAGCTGCCGTCCATCGTGGAGACCAACGGCGTGCGCGGCAGCGGCCCCTGACGAACCCGAGCTCTTCGGCCTGTCGCCTGTTGTCACTTGCGTTCCCGCCGGAACCTGCTGCTGCCAGGCTTCAGCAAGCCCCGTGCGACGCAACCTCCCTGGGCAACCTGCTGGGCGACGAGCTGCGGCAGTTCAACGCGCTGCGCCGCTGCCGCTCGCCCAACCTTAGTCGGCGGCGCACGCGTCCAGAGCCCTCACGCCGCAGCTCACAGAGCCAAGAGGAGCACGGCACGAGCCCCGCCACCGCCACCGACCCCCACCGACCCGGCGGAAGCGGCGGCGGCGACCACAATGGCCCGGGGGAGCCGGGTGTGGAGAGCAGAAACCCACCAACCTCCTCTCCACACAGGGACGTGCTTTGCACCGCCGGACCTCTCAGTCCTAGGTACCGAGAGAAACCACCTCCCCCTACTCCACTTTTATTGTTTTGGGGAAAACCACTGTGTATAGATGTGTATTATGAGTGTAATTAACAACACCAACATGGTTTTAGTCCATGACCAATCGTTGGGTCCATGGAACCCATCTTCAGGTTCTGGCAATTCCGGGACCCCACATTTGCTTGAACCCAGTCAACACGTGCCTGTTATACAGTAGCAGTGCCCAGTGCATAACATGGTAGTAGTTTGCTTGTGCTACGAACCACACGTAATTCTGTTCATATATAAGGCCTTTCGCCTTTTTTTAAAGCAAAAATATATCATTCAAGGTGATCTCTTGCGACCCAAAGTGGGCTCCGGACCCAGGTTGGGGAAACACTGCACTATTGCAACATTTTTTTCATCAGAATAGGCACCCTCAAGCTTACTTTGATTGACCCAAACAAATAAATCAATAAAGGGTTGTATTTTCTGCGTCTGACCTAATGGCAGCGGTGGGCTTCGGCTTTAAGTAAATCTCTCTTTGCACATTACAATACAGCTGGCCGTACATCCCTACTACGACTCGGTGATAGGGTATGTAACCTCCTGCCCAGAGGCTCTGCATTTTCTAAGCGGCATCGTTGAGCAAGACGCCCGAAGACGCTTGGATAAAAACGGTCGATCTAAATGACTAAATAGTGGAGAGGAATACAAACCCATGTTGACATTGACCTCTGCTTTGAAGACTGCTGTTACTGCTACTAGATAGCGGCCCAAGAGTGCCGAGACTTTAATCAGTCGTGCCTCGATCTGTTAAATGAGGTAACGTTGCATGGGGAGTGGAAATTCCTTTCACCTCAAGGATCTCAGTACGTATCAATTCCTGACCTATTGATGTGGAATAAGACCACATTCACCCCAGAGGTCACCCTTGAGAGGATAACCTCGTTCCTTCGTGTCAGGCCAAGAATGAGGGAAGCCGTTTTCAGTAATCCTGGCACCTTCCCCCTTGGAAACCACCTTTCAGAGATGAAGCTAAAAACTGGCTGCTTTTACTTTCCTTTACCCAAATGTGTGTTTATTTAAAGGAAGGTGGAACCTGGGAGGTCCTTGGTCCTTTGCGCATGACTTGCAATGTATTATTTGGTCATTGTTTATGGTACTCTTCATGTGGTCGAGGTCTGCCATTTTGAACCCCTTAACACCCTGTTTTTTGGCGGGTTCAATACATTTTAATGAATTACCTTTTGATCAACAGCTTACAGTCTCAAAGTTGCTTTACAGGCCATATACTTATGAAGCCATATGACTATGACACCCCCAAAGCCCCCAGAGGGAAAAAACAACTCAGTGGGAAGAACACACAGTGGGATCCTTCCTTCCAGGGACGGCTCGAGTGTGGTTATAATGGAAATGCAGAAATAAACAAATACCTTGCTGCTTTCTGAAGGTCACACAAGATCTTTTGTTTACATTTCTCAATGAGACTTGGTTAAGTGAAGGGTTAGCAATAGGTAAATAAAGAAGCTCCCCTCACCCTTCGAGTGTATCCTCCAGATACAGCGTGGGGGCCGCTTCGATTTAGATTGCGTCTCTGCTTCCACTGAATTTTTCAAAACAGATCTCAATCAGCGGGAAGTCCATATTCATTAATGTATCAAGCGCTCAACCTCCGGCGACTTCCGCTGCACCGTCGGCGGCCGGGGGATATTCTCAGGTGACTCCGCCGTCCAGACGACTCCCCGGCCGGCTGAACCCCCCACCCCGTACCAAACCCCCCCCCCACCCCCCCCAACCCCAGGCGGCGGTCTGCCAAAGCGCCTTGGGTTCGCCTGGGCCATGTTCGGCTTGATAATTTAAAAGACTCTACTACTGTTACAATTAAACTCCACGTCCAATGCTTCCGGCTTCCCCCCCTCCTCTTCCTCCCCTTCTCTTCCCTGCCAGGGTTGTGGACGGCATTGAGGAAACGCAACCCACCTTCCACTCAACGTGGGAGCACAGCGGGCCCATGGCCGCGTCAACACGGTTGGCACCCAGGTAGGACACGCTTCAGGGACACTTTGTTGTCGGTGTTGGGATGCATCCACGTGGAATCAGTGACTTTTTAAAAGGGGCACACTCACATTGGATATAAGAAACAGTGGTGCGCGTGCCGTTCACGGACACGAGAGCAGATTCATGTTGTTATGTTCCTTAATGGCCGTGATCATATGACCATGTTCCCGG
>PIJE02000681.1:255784-257405 GCA_002895965.2 Coryphaenoides rupestris | reverse complement strand
CGAGCCAATTTTTCATCCAAAGCAGGACCCAGGCCACCAGAAAAAACTCCCGGTGCTGATGGCCAGTGTCGAGCCTGAGTGATTGTGTGTGTGTGTGTGTGTGTGTGTGTGTGGTGTGTGTGTGCGTGTGTGTTGTGTGTGTGTTGTGTGTGTGTGTGTGTGTATGTGTGTGTTGGTGTGTGTGTGTGTGTGTTGTGTGTGTGGTTGTGTGTGTGTGTGTGTGTGTGTGTGTGTGTGTGTGTGTCAGTATATATGAGTGATGCCCAGCCCCCAGGGTGGCAGGTTTGATCGAGCACCATCCAAAACATATTTATTTTCCCTCCATAATCCCCTTCCCTCTGATGCCATCTCCTCCTCCTCCTCCTCCGCCTCCTCCTCCTCCACCTCCTCCGCCCCTCTTTCCCATTATTTATGCCTCCCTCCTCCTCCTGCCAGGCACAGCTGTCCATTTCTTCTCTAACCTTCTCTGCTCCAGGCTCCGCCCCACCCCAACCCCTCCCCCTTTCCTCCTCATTCTTCATCTCTTCCTGAGGCTCTTTCCATATTTTTCTCCTCCTCCTCGTCTGCTCCCCTCATCTCCCCCCCTTCCCTTTCCTACTCTTTCTCTCT
This sequence comes from Coryphaenoides rupestris, assembly GCA_002895965.2. Classification (NCBI taxonomy): domain Eukaryota; kingdom Metazoa; phylum Chordata; class Actinopteri; order Gadiformes; family Macrouridae; genus Coryphaenoides; species Coryphaenoides rupestris. The sequence continues at coordinate 256,796 of PIJE02000681.1, read as the reverse complement.
CTCTCCCCCTTCCTCGCCTTCCACTCTTCCCATCTCCTCTCCTCCTTCCCTCTCCACCTCCTTTCCCATCTCTCCTCTCCAACCCTAACCCTCTGTACAATGTTTGGTAGTGTGTGTTGGTGTGTGTTGGTGTGCGTTTGTGTGTGTTGGTGTGTGTTGGTGTGTGTTGGTGTGTGTTAGTGTGTGTGGGTGTGTGGTGAGTGTGTGTGAGTGTGTGTTGGTATGTGTGGGTAAGTGTGGGTGAGTGTAGGTATGTGTGGTGTGGTGTGTGTGTGTGTGTGTGTGTGTGTTGGTGTGTGTTGGTGTGTGTTAGTGTGTGTGAGTGTGTGTCGGTATGTGTTGGTGTGTGTGAGTGTGTGTTAGTGTGTGTGAGTGTGTCTCACGTTGACGATGGACTCCTTGGTCTGGGCCATGTCTGAGATGACGCCATCGGTGATGATGAGGAGGATGAAGTACTGGGAGCCATCTTTGACCGATGCTGCATACCTACAAACACACACACACACACAACACACACACACACAACACACACACACACACACACACACAACACACACACACACCCAATACATGACATAAGTATTGATTCATTGTGAAATTGACAACAAACAAATTGTGAAATGTAAAACTTTAAATTCAAATAAGTACAGGCATCTCTGTGTGTCTATGTTTGTTCGATTTTCCCGCCAAACGTTAATCCGATGAACTTCACACACGGTGTGTTGCTGAGGACCCAGGGTGGTGTAATGAGTGTTGAGTGTGTGAAGTTGTTTGTTTGTTTGTTTGTTTGTTTGTCTGCTGATCGGTTCTCGAGATCTGAAATCTGCAAGCAGCAGCAGCAGCAGCAGCGATATCGAAGGCCAAGCAATCGGTCCATTGTGAACCGAACAGCCACATGACAAGTGAACATAATTAACAATACGACACACACATTGAGGGCTGGATAGAAACCATAGAATTAATGAATTGAACCAGAGAACGACAACCGTCTGCGAGAAGAGTATCATATTGT
>PIJE02000681.1:193284-250784 GCA_002895965.2 Coryphaenoides rupestris | reverse complement strand
TACATTTTACATTTTCTTGTGCGGTTTCACCTTGAAGGCTTTGGCACAAGGTGAACAATTTCAACTCAGGGACAACGGCACCACAATTTGAAGTGGAGGAGAACACCAGAGAAAAGGTCCAAGGAAGAGGGGGAGGAGAGTGAATCCTTCAGGAGCGGAGGGATGGAGGGCGGGGCGAGAAAGGCAAGAAAGAGGTCTGGTCTGGGTGACCTGAGCACTGGGGGGTTCAGAATGATGTTGTCAAAGGTATACTCTCTGGAAGGGGGGGGGGGGAGCGGGGGAGAGAACGAGAGACGACACCCGCTGTGGCTGTGTGTATGTGTGTGTGTGTGTGTGTGTGCGCATGTATCAGTTGTGGATGTGTGTGCGCAGGGAGAAAGAAGAGAAAGTGTGTGAGGGGTTGTGTGTGTGTGTGTGTGTGTGTGTGTGTGTGTGTGTGTGTGTGTGTGTGTAACCCCTTGTCAAGGATCACTTAGTGCTGCTGGTGAACACGGCCAGCAAAATAGGCTCTCTGCGGGGACACACTCACATGCTTTCTTCCATTAGCACACACACACACACACACACACACACACACACACACACACACACACACACACACAAGCACGTGCATCTACACACACTCAGCCACACACGCTGCCTTCGACACATGCACATATACACAAGCAGATCTACACGTGCACCCTCCCGCTGACACACACACACACACACACACACTCGTGCACACTTGGACTCGTGCACACTTCGCAGGGATGGAGAGCGTTTTCTTCATCTAAAAAGGCCCCTATTTCACCACCTGCTGTGCGACTGATTAGTCTGTATTACCACTGGTGACATCACAAGCAGGGTGCGTGATTGGATAGATGGTTTACATCTGGGGGTTTCCACTCAGAGGATGTGTTGGATAGACGTTTCACATGGCTTGTCATGAATAAATCAGCCTCACACAGGGGTCCTTTAATAATGAAACCCACCACCAGGTGTGAGTGTGATCAGTTTCAGAATCTCCATCGTATGACATCACAAGTGGGAGTGTCCACCCAGATGTATGCTGGATAGATCAGCCTACCAGCCTACCCAGTGGACTGTAGCAGTGGTTATTCTTAATTATATCATTTCAGGAATCTCTGTATGAATGTGTATGTGTGTCGATTCGATTTTCTTCAATGGTGGATGCCACCCAATGGGCACATTACAAAATAATTCCACAGACGCCAATTTAGCAACTGTGAAACAAGGATGGCACTTCCTTGTTAGTTGATATTTTTTACCCAGAATCCCAGTGGTGTCTGACTACGGAGCTGGGCAGACAAGGAGCCTGATCTAGATAGAGGTCATCCTGTCCTACATGTATAATAAAGAGTGACACATGCGCTGTAACACATAGTACAATAGATCACGAACAATGCGATCAAAATTCTGCTTTTAATCTCCTGCTTTTTTAATTGTTCTCCAGTTTCTTACGAGATTAGCACTATGTCTGCTTGTGTTGTTTCCTTTACTCAATACAACCAAACTTCTACCTCGAGGGGGTGAGACTTATTTTCTCTCTCCAAACGGAAATCTGCATTGCCTGATTTAACCAATAAAAATGCGAGTGAAATAATCTGACTGACACATTGTTTTAGCGAATAGAAAATAGTCCTAGAATATATTAGAAAATAATACTGGAATATAATAAATGAAATAATCATACAGAACCCAATTCTCTACTGGGTTACATATCCAGTAGGTATTGGACGAGAGGGATCAATAGTAGTGATTAGTGGTGCGACGGAGCTGGAAGCTAGCTGGAAGCTAACTAGCTGACAGAATCAGAAACACAGTATCCAATTAACACACACTTACAACACACATCCTCCTCTCTCGCCCCTGATCTCTCCATCTTTTCCTTCTATCATGACTTCTTCACATTTTCTTTTCCTGCTCACACATTTTTACTTCAATTTGGAAATTCCATGGCCTCGCTCACGCTATTATCCCCCTCTTCCTCTCTCTTCCCGTTCTCTCTATTAGATGACTCTCTCTCTCTCTCTCTCTCTCTCTCTCTCTCTCTCTCTCTCTCTCTCTCTCTCTCTCTCTCTCTCTCTCTCTCTCTCTCTCTCTCTCTCTCTCTCTCTCTCTCTCTGCAAGTCTAATGGAGGGAAGTGAGTGTGTGGGCGAACGATCAAGCCACGCCTGGCTGCACAGTCTGGCTGTCAGCCCTGCTGACAAACACACACACACACACACACACACACACCACACACACACACACACACACACACACACACACACACACACACACACACACACACACACACACACACCTCCATGCTTCAAGTCACCTCATCCATCTTTCTTTCACACACACTCTTTCTCTCTCCATCACTCTGCCTCCCTCTCCCTCAGTCTCCCTATATGTCTCTCTCCCTCTACCAGCGGCCATATGATTAATTACAACGGATCATTATCGGTGGTGTGTTGGAAGACACCATTGACCTACCCTCCTTAAAAAACTCTACAAAAAACCAGAGAAAAAGAACTGCGACTCCCATATCTCAGCGTGCAAGCAGTTATTGACCTACCCTCCTTTAATGTAGTCCAGGAAGGTGACCTCGATATCCACCAGGAATGACAGTAGTGTTACCTGAGAGAGAGAGAGAGAGGAGAGCGAGAGCGAGAGCGAGAGAGAGAGAGAGAGAAAACAACCTTGAGTCAAACAATCTTCATATCTTTCAGAAATTTCTAACAATATTAAGAACATTTATCATCTAGAACTAGAACAACTAAGCAGCCACACACCTGGCCAGAGATATCTTGGCTAATCAATGCTTCCAGGTTAAACCAGCCATCACCACACTCACTCACACACCACACACACACACACACTTCAATGATAACAACAAGCAATTAACTAAAACACAAGGCAGGGAATTATGAACCCGAGGAGACATGAGGTGACACGTTAAAGATGGAGGCCTCACCGTTCCAGAGTTGAGGTATTTCTTCTTCCTCCCTTTCTTTTTGGGGTTCACCACCTGAGGAACACACAACCCAGTCCTCAATATGACCTCTAACATGGAAACAGAATGTACAGAGACAGGTCATTAAGGAGCAGGTAGGGGTTAGACAGTACAGAGACAGGTCATTAAGGAGCAGGTAGGGGTTAGACAGTACAGAGACAGGTCATTAAGGAGCAGGTAGGGGTTAGACAGCACAGAGACAGGTCATTAAGGAGCAGGTAGGGGTTAGACAGTGAATACAGAGACAGGTCATTAAGGAGCAGGTACACACACACACACACACACACACACACACACACACACACACACACACACACACACACACACACACACACACACACACACACACACACACACACACACACACACACACACACTGTTGCCACGTAAGGGGCCCCAACAGATGCCGAGAGGGCCCAAAACACATCTCATCAAGCTTCTCAACATCCCTGTTTTATGATGTCATTAAATATGCCGATGTCATCAGGCAGAAAGTCTCCCCAGAGAGAGCGAAAGGCTGTTTGTCTGTCTGGATTTATTCCAACATGAAATACAGACGGCAAGGACAATGTGGTACTCCAGAGGAAGGACAGTGAACACACACACACACACACACACACACACACATACACACACACATACACCAGAAAGTAGACAGCGGCTAGATGTAAATTATGTTAGGAACACACTGCTTGAATCCAAAATACAGCAGTTTAACTTCATCTCTCTCCCACCTCTATTACACCCCTCCCCCCAGCCTCCCCCCTCTCGCACACACGCACGCACGCACACACACACACACGCACACACACACACACACACACACACAGACACCTCATAGACGTTGAACTGGCTCTGTCCCCGGGAGAGCTCTCTGTAGCTGGTGCTGAACTCCCCGATGAAGTCATGACTGGAGAGAGAGAGAGACATGGAGAGGGAGAGAGAGAGAGAGAAAGAGACATGGAGAGAGAGAGAGGGAGAGAGAGAGACAGATTGAGAGGGAAGGAAGCAAACGGGAAAGTGAGAGATAGAGGAGAGAAGATTTACAAAGACACATACACACACACACACAAGGTGAAAGTGACATCGAGCTGCATAACCTGCAAGTGTGTGTGTGTGTGTGTGTGTGTGTGTGTGTGTGTGTGTGTGTGTGTGTGTGTGTGTGTGTGTTGTGTGTGTGTGTGTGTGTGTGTGTGTGTGTGCGTGGGGGGGTCAACAGGTCAGTTAGGGCTCCTCGGGTTCCATAGCATTGTTGCCGAAGAAGCCAGTATTTCCACTGAGCATGTTTCCTTAATCTCTGATTAAATATCATGGTCACTGTATGATTTAGTAGCCTACAGTAAATGATGTTGAAATGACATTTTGTTTAAATGATCCATCATCACATCTGTAACTATTTCAATCAATGTATTCAATGTAACTGAGGTTTCCAGTCACATTATTGAAACAAACTCATTCATGTTTCAAGTTTCAGATCAAGTTTACAGCCCGCCATTGCAGTTGCTTTATAAATTGAAGAAATATAAACCACAGATTGGCATGTAGAACACATGGCAAGCATAGCAACACACAGGTAGATTCAAGATTCAAGGTTCAAGAAGTTCCATTCTTGAGTCTTGAAAATTAGTAGGTCGGTAGTAGTGGTTGTAGTCGTAGTAGTCGTAGTAGTAGTAGTAGCAGTGAATACCAGAAGACGTCTTACCTGCCATCTCTGTCCCAGTCGTACACCTCGATCTTGATTGTCCTGTTGAGAGGGAGAAGGCATTGGTCAGGAACACAATGGACTCCTCAGTGAACCAACTGAGTGAGTGGGGCCACGGGCAGCATACTCCGTGTGGAAAATGAGTTCGGAGAGGTCGCGAGAACGTGACATGATCGCCGTATTATCCCGGGACTCGGTGCACCGCCGAGATTTTGTAACGCTCTGTAATCGCCGCGGACGACGGCAATGCGAACACCGTGTGCGATTGGTCAGAAATGTGCGTGAATTGCTTATATGAACGGACAAATGTAATTAAAAAAATAAATGTCCTACGTACGCCGGCCGCTTCGTAAACCACATTTGATGATGTTCCCAGTGTCTGCATGTCAACCACCAGCCTGTTTCTCTGGCCGCCTGCATGTCTGCAATTGTTAGGTTTCGTCTTTTTTTTCTTCTCATGAATTCATGGAATCATTTACGATATCACCGAGGGCCAAGACACCGTGTGGTCTCGGCTTTGTTACCGGCCTCTTTTGTCACCTACTTGTGGGCTGTTGGTGAGAAGCGAAGGAAAGAGACCTGAGGAAAGAGACCCCTCCTGTAAGCCTGTTTTTGTTCAGACCCTCGCACTTCAACGCACTCTGGGAAATGCACCTTCCCGCCGCCGCCGCCGCCGCCGCCACCGTCTGATCTATTTCTGCATCCAATAATGGCTTACACCAGGAGAATAATGCAGAGAGGCGACGATGAGACAACGTCTTGCAGAGCTGCCTCACCATGTCTATTCAGTCTACCTACATCTCATCCATCTGTCTGTCTTTTAACAGTGACAGAGACCTTCGTCGAACAAGAGAGAGGGAAAGAGACAGTATGAATTAAAAAAAAAAAGCAAAGTACTCTGAATAAAAGAGGTATGAGACGATGGGAGGGAGGGGGAGAGCAATGGAGAGCAGAGGAGAGAAGTGGAGAATAATTGAGAAAGCTAAAGATAGATAAGATTCAATAGAGATTCAGGAGAATGGGGAGAAATTCAAGTTCAAGTTTCTTCACTGTCATTCATTCATATGCACAGTATACAAGAACAAAACGGCGTTTCTCACAGACCAAGGTGCTAACACACAAGAAAAAACACAGTAAAATGCTATATATAACAATTGATGTGTTGTCAAAACACATCAATCTCCATCAAAACGATAGGAATGACATTGATTTCAGGGAATGCTGTCATTTTTGTAGTCTTAGAGTTTTGCTAAGAGAATTGGCCTGGGACTGTACTAGGCATTACATACAGTAAATACTCTTATTTTCTACCACTATTGTGTGTTACTTCGCATTCAGAAGTCTCATCCATCCGAGATGCATTTTCTCATAAATTGCCACGGCCTGGTAAAATAGGGACCCATTCTGACGACCTTGGATAAAGTAAACCTATTCAACTCACGGTATACAAGTTTGAGTTGTGTCAGATCCAACGGAAACAGAGATATTAAATAATGCAGAGTAGTGAGTGGCCTGCCAGTGAACGGCAGGCGTGTGTGGCGGTGGAGGAAGTGAAAGTAGGTCAACCAACAACACCCTGCAGACACTGGCGAAGGACAAGTGAGGCTGAGACACACAATGCATCCTCAACCTGAGAAGATGCAAGCACAGCTCTGGAGACACGACACCAAAAATAAGTGATGGGCACAAGTGAGTGTGCATGTGTTTCTATGTGAACGTAACTGTAACTCTATGGATGTCTTTGTGTGGGTGCATATGTGTGTGTGTGTGTGTGTGTGTGTGTGTGTGTGTGTGTGTGTGTCTGCATATTAACAGCCAATTCAGGCTAATTATAGTTACGTTATGATTTATTGTCATATTTCCTGAGGTTGTTGGCAAGCACCCTGGTGAAACTACAGGAAGCACCCTGGTAAAACTACATGAAGTACCCTGGTAAAACTACATGAAGTACCCTGGTAAAACTACATGAAGTACCCTGGTAAAACTACATGAAGTACCCTGGTAAAACTACATGAAGTACCCTGGTAAAACTACATGAAGTACCCTGGTAAAACTACATGAAGTACCCTGGTAAAACTACATGAAGTACCCTGGTAAAACTACATGAAGTACCCTGGTAAAACTACATGAAGTACCCTGGTAAAACTACATGAAGTACCCTGGTAAAACTACATGAAGTACCCTGGTAAAACTACATGAAGAGGCAGGCTTCATCTCTGGGTCATGGCGGCTCACAATATCTGAGCTCTGAATCAAATGGACTCTTCTCAACACAATAGAATAAGAAAGATGTATCTGACCGTCACTCCACTCTCTCACACTCTCTCACACACACACACACACACACACACACACACACACACACACACACACACACACACACACACACACACACACACACACACACACACACACACACACACACACACACACACACACACACACCACCCACACCCCCTTATCGGTTCTGCCAGATGACAACACACTTGGTGTGTGTCGTGTGGGCTTACGTGTGTGTCGGTGCTCCTGTTTATGCGTGCGTGTGTGCGTGTGTGTGTGTGTGTTGTGTGTGTGTGCGTGTGTGCGTGCGTGACACACATAACAAAAGACAGGGAATAGGGGGTGTGTGTGCGTAGTGTGTACTTGAGCAAGATGCACCATGTGTCTGCATTTGTGTGTGTGTGTGTGATCGTGTGTGTGACACAAACAATGTATTCAATATGCAGTATGACAGTTATTTACAATACAAATATGATTTATATACAAATATATAGAAAAGTGTGTGTGTGTGTGTGTGTGTGTGTGTGGTGTGAGTACGTGTATTCAATCTGTTCACAGACTGTGAACCACTGAGGAAGGCATGGATGACATAAATTGTTCTTATTTCAAATGTAAGCTTCCTGGATGCACCCTAGGATCTACACCAGCTAGTGTGTCACGCCATCATTATTCCGAGAATTCATCTAAACTATAATCAATAAACATTCCGAGCAATGCCTGAACATGTTTTATGTTAATTGGACATTGGTTTACATATTTCATTAGAGGTCTAGAATATCATCCAATCATTAGGTTGTATTTTCCTGTAATCTTACACAGGAAATGACCTGACCTGACCACAGAAGAGACATGATCGATATGATTGGCTGCTGCGGGTCCTGTGACACAAGACACGCCCCTGGGACCATCGGACCATCATTAGAATGACGCCACCCCTCCCACGCCCCCATTTGTAAACTCCACCCACGGCTTGAAAACTACCGTCGCCACAGTCATTGTATATCATGGATACAGTATGGATACAGTCACGGAACTGTTGATAGAAATATGCATATGCCTATAAGAATTAGACCCTGCTTTTAATAGGCCTAATTAACCAAAGATAAATAATTGTATGATAGTTTCCCAAAACATCCAATCATTGATTTAATAATTGAAAGGCATCAGGTTCACAATTCTCAGCAGCAACTCAAGCAGCACCCCATCCAGTCACGGCCGTCACGTCAGATGCACTGCAGTTCGCGATCAGTTGGTCTTTTTCGTGACTTCATTTAAATCGAACTGCCTGTCAGTTGGTCTTTTCATGAGCTCATTAAATACCAGGTTTAATTTGATGAAGAACAATAACCGTGGACGTATGAACGAGATGAATCTGCGGCGCACAGCTGCTCTAGTCGTCTCCGGACGCGCAGAAATCAATTCAGTCCATTTCATGGTAAAGAAACCATTATCAACTGCATTATATTTATTTATGATCAGCGGGATTATATTTATTTATGATCAATGGTACTTTATTTTAAAGTGAAGCAGTGCGTTTAACTGCGTTTAAAAACATAAAAACCAAGTAAATAAATGTACAAATGTAAACATAAGGTATGTGGTCAGTAGTATTCCATCAGTGAATCTGTTCCTGCATAGTTTATGCCTCATGTAGCATCAATAATAATGACGACAGGCTGCATATATAAGCCTATATAGTAAAAAAACAAAAGCTGGAGATCCGTCATAATGCGTGTAATTCAAGTGTTGGTTAAAATGTGTGAGTTGGTGGCTGACTTAACCTGTGGTGCACTGATATGCACCAATGCACCACAGGCGTGCAGCCCCCCCACACCCCTGACTCTAAGTGGGCCACGTGAGGCCAATTAAGCCAGCCACAGAACACACACACACTCCCACAGGGACTAACCTTTGACCTCTGTGTACCTGCAAGCATGCCTGGTCACAACACAGACTCCAGGTTGACTAACCTTTGACCTCTGTTGGTACCTGCAAGCATGCCTGGTCACGACATAAGACTCCAGGTTTTAACCTTTGACCTGAACCAACCTGTACTCCACTCCCAACTACCTCCTGGTCATAACACCACATGTTCCAGAATGGCAGGAGGCTGCCCTTTGACCTGTGTGGCACTGACCTGTCGTAGTCTCCGTTGCAGAGCGCCCGGACGGGGATCTTGAACGCCTGCCACACGGGGTTCAGCGTGTTCTTCACCACCTCCTGTCTTGTGGCAGATAGTGAACCCTGCACACACGCACATACACACACACAAAGTAAAACAGTAAAGTAACATGTAGTTTTCTATTAAACATTCCGTGCACTACATCATCGTCTGGCATTATATACGTCACCAACACAAACATGTAAATGGTTTGCATTGAGATAACGCTTTAATACAAAGTGCTTTACAGTCGCCTGACATTCACCCATTCATACACCGACGGCGGTGCCAAACATGCAAGGTAACAACCAACACGTCAGGAGAAGTGAGGGTTAGACACCTCGACACTTGGTAGGTGGAGCCCAAGGATCGAACCAGTCACCTTCCCTTTGCCAGTTACCTCCTGAGCTACTGCCGCCCTTACATGTAACTGACGTGCATTAATGTTGGCTTCAGCAGCTCCAGGCAGCTCGTGGACGGAGACGGCTGGGTGTTGACAAACTGCGACTTTCTTGATGTGTGTAATTCATGGCACGATTCAAATGGAATCCAAACAAAAAATCTCTCTCTCCATTGACCACCATACATATTTTCCTCCGAATAATGTCCCATAGGGGATGCGGGAAGGGGCGTGACTCTATACACTGGTTGCCAGGTGTGGAAGACAAAGACAAGGCAAGACAAGATGGCTGGGTGGGAAGGAGGGAAGTGTGGTGAGAGACCACTCACGTTCCGTCTTCGTTGCTCCGGTAGAAAACCAGGAACGGATCAGACTTGCCAAAGAAATCTTTCTTGTCCAGCTTGTTCCCACAAAACTGCATCATCACCGACTCCTGCACAAAAGACAGACAGACAGAAGTGTATCGTTCATGACTCCTTAGGGACACACATAAGACAGGTCTGCCTTCATCATAACTGGCTCCTTCAGCTCGACAGATAGATCTGTATCATAACAGTCTCTATAAGATTGACAGACAGACAGACAGACACGCACGCACACACACACGCACACACACACACACACACTATGTAAATTGCTTTCGGCGTCTTGAAAAGTGCTATATAAATGCAATTAAAGGTAGTAAGAATGTAAGAATCAGTGCATTCTGAGATCAGTGGGTTGAGACAATAACAATCACAAACTAATCTTCTAATCATAATTAAACCTTGTACGCATTTAAAAAAGCTATGAAATATTAAGATATTTTTTTATTATCCATGCTTACATGTCACTTCGTTCCTTTTTCCCGCAAAATCCGACCCGACTCAAATATAAGAGAAATCACCCAGAAGCTGTTCTACGCAACAGAGTCGGGGAATCTCTCCGTTTTTTAAACTTCAACCACAACCTGCTCACAAACTGGCAATTTAAAGCGATCTGTGGATGTAAAATCCTACATGTAGTCCCTGAACGGATTCATTATTCTTACCTACAGGACCTTTAATTATTATTATTATTAATTATAACTGTCGATATAAGATTAACAGACAGACAGACAGACAGACAGACAGACAGACAGACACACACATCAGGAATACGTGTGAAATGAAAAGCTTAGACTCAAAAACTACTGAAAGATATTTCATTGGGAGAGTTCGCACGGTCAGCAAAATTGCTCTCATGTACAGAGAAAATGGTCTGTTGATATATGGTATGAACAAAAATGTATTGTCTCATACAGAATAGCTACAGCGGAGAACCTTATGTGAAGTATAATTCAAGACAAAGATCTCTATTGTGCAGACATTATGTTATGTTCAGGACAGGCAGGTTGAAGGCCATGCCAAAAGACATACATGGTCTGTACTCACCTTATTCTATATATTTTTAACATTTTTATTTTTATAAATTTTTTGTGTTTTATATTATTCATTCCTGCTGTTTATTTTTTACTGTAAATATTGTAAATATTCTGATTCCTCCAATTCGAGTTATTCTTTTGCACATTCCACTGAGCATTTTCATTTCACTGCATATCCTGTATGTGTATGTGACAAATAAAGTTCTTGAAAGTTTGAATCTTGTGAGCTTGGTGAAATTGAAAATGGGGTTCAGTCGCCGTTTTGCTGTCCATCTACGAGGACGTAAGGGATGTACTTTGTATAAAAAAAAAGTCCTCTATTTATATTGATTTCTTTTGGCTGGGTGATTGGCTGGATGGTTATTACGATTATGCTTCGGGAAGGGAAGCTTTTTCGTGGATCTCGGGAGAGAAGGCAAGGGAGTATTTAGTTTGAGACAGAGACAGAGCTGTAAAATAACTAATAATAATTTCATTTTGTGATGAAATTAAATGTGATTGAAACTCTGGTGTCTTGTAAACCGATGAGGGTTGGGCCCGTTGGGTGCACGTTCATGACACACAAAAAATACAAAATATATAAATATACAGACAAGACACAAATACCTAACTGGCTCTGCAGACAGACAAGCAGGCAGACAGACAAACAGACTGACAGACAGATAGTCTCACCCTGCAGTTGCTCAGTTCCTCCGCCTTCACGATGACAGTGCCACATTTCTTCCCCTGGATTCCCCTGAGAAGGACAAGAGACACGGGACATTTAATTACATTCTACTGAGCACACTTTCTATACGTCTCTTCGCGGGGGGGGGGGATACCCGAGTCCGAGGACAAAACAGGAGACAAAACACGCCTCATCATTTATCGATTTGTCCGGCCCAAGATTGCCAGTACACTTAAGGAGATATAGAGAAACATCATTATAATAAGTATCTTCATTCCCTTAATTCAAGATTCAAGATTCAAGAACTTTATTCGTCACATACAAATACAGGATATGCAGTAAAGTGGCAATGCTGCAAATACTGCAGATACCATGAATTGGAGGGATCAGAATCAGAATATTTACAATATTTACAGTAAAAAAGACCAGCAGAAATGAGAAATATAAAAATATATATAAAAGGTACTATAAAAATGTAAAAAATACGAACAAATCTAGAATAAAGTGAGTACAGATCATGGATGTCTGCATGTAATCCTTTGCACTCTATTCATTAATGTACTACTAATACTACTACTACTACTACACAATATGTCGCTGACAGTACAGTAAGATTTGCAGAGAACAAGTGTCAATCAATCATAATTTCGAGGTTAACCACTTGCTGGTACACATAGCTGGGTTAAGATGCTACACAATGCAAAGTACTATTTTTAAGTGCCCGGGACGTACACATACACAAGAACGTGCTAAGGTTCCCAGAGGGGATGGGATGGGAACCCTGGTTAGGATGAGTGGGAGTGGCTCAGGGAGAAGAGGTGGCGGGGGGGGGGTAAAGGTGAGGAGTTATGAATAACAATTGAGTCTTGAGTCTCTATTGAGCCTTGAGTCTCAGGGAAGCTCGCCGGCTTTCAATGAGCAGGTAGCGGTGTCGGGGGCACCTTGCTAATCACGGGCCTACGATGGCCCGTTGCAGAGTTTGGTTTCGAGCGCAGAACCTTTAGGGCTGGGGAGTCGAACAAACCCAAACGCCTCACATGAATGATCCGACCCCCATTTCTTTACTACATACTACCATTTCGTTTGTTATGCCAATGCAGGCGACTCCTTCCATTTAAAAGGGTGTGTACTGTTGTGTTTAGTCTTGTTGGTGGGTTCCAAAACATGTCCAGCGACACAGCCACAGCACAGGGCTTCAGTTCCATTCATAATCATCAGCACTAGCTAGCTAGCTTGCAGCACACGCCTGGGCTAACCAGACAAAGAGAGCCAACCCCCCCCCCCCCCCCCCCCCGGGGCGCTCGAATAAATCCGTCCCGTCAGACACCACGAGATTGAGGTCGAAGACCCCGACATTATTATCAGAATTCCTGTGTTCCTCTCACAGTAATGCGTTGGTGGAGGGGCGGGGGGGGGGGGGGATGAATTGGATCCCAGTGTCTGCGTTTGTGTCCTTTTATTCAGAGGAGCAGGGAGAGGAAGCCATTTACAGAGGCAGAAGCAAGGGTATGTTGCGTATATCGACTAGAGTGTCGGCACCATCACATCCATAGACTGTCTAGCATGATTCTAGAATGTAGACACCATTATCTAGCATGATTCTAGAATGTAGACACCATTATCTAGCATGATTCTAGAGTGTAGACACCATTATCTAGCATGATTCTAGAGTGTAGACACCATTATCTCCACAGCATGATTCTAGAATGTAGACACCATTATCTAGAGTGTAGACACCATAATCTAGATAGATTCTAGAAGTGTAGACACCCATTATCTAGCATTGATTCTAGAATGTAGACACCATTATCTAGCATGATTCTAGGAGTGTAGACACCATTATCTAGCATGTTCTAGAATGTTTAGGACTACCATTATCTAGCATGATTCTAGACCATATTAGATGATTCTAGAGTGTAGACACCTTATCTCATGCAGAATTGCCTTCTAGTATTAGAGTGTAGACCCATTATATCACAGATATTATTATTGAGCAATTGCTTCGTATGGGGTGTTGGTTGTTCTTCCGATCTAGCTTGGCCGGAATGGAAGTCAGAGGGGCAAGTTTGAGTGTTTGAAAGGACACCAATTTTTTTTTTTCAAAATCTCAGGTTCAGGGTCAACCTTGTGAATGCGGTGGGCCCGGCTGTATCTGCTCGGTTATCGCATAGAAATAAAATGCTTGCTCAATTACCGAAATCAATTTACTGTATACCACCAGAGAGACACATCTCCACCTCATACGAGACCACGAACCCAAACGTCTGACTACAAATATTTGAATACTTGAATATTTGAATACGCCGATGCTAGTCTCATAAGCAGCAGACACGTGTTTCTATTTCTATTTGGTGTGTCTGTGCTCTCCTCAGTATGAGATTCCTTGTCGGTCCCTGTCGACTACGGTATGAGAGGTCAGGTTTTCACAGAGGTCAAAGTCTGCGTTACGTGTGTGTGTGCTCGTCAGGTCGTAAAACGGGGTCACGATTGTACAACAATAACAATATCAACTAGCGAGGTGAAATCCGGTCCAAGTGATCAATATTTTCCTAATGTTAGCCTACGTCAGCCAATAAAACACTTTGACTTTGACTATTGTGTCCGAGTCCAGTCTCTCAACAGTCGGGAATAAAATACAACATGAATTCTTGGTTGAATTGCGTTGACCGCTATTACTGCTGCGAAAAATGCAACACACCGCACCCCAAGCCGGCCATAAACATATTTAATGTGTGTATCCTCAAGGAGAGTTCAAACCTGTGACTCAAAACGTGAAAGGACTGAAGGAGTATTGAAGGAGACTAATAAAGCGACAATAAGGCGTGGATATTACAAACGATCAATACATCCGGCTTTGTTGAGGAAATCTAATCACGGTCATTTGAAAGGAGCCCGTCACCAATGTCCGGTAAAATTGAAATTCAATTTTGCGTTAAAATGTGTGCGATCTGAATGCATTTCCGCCGACCTCGTTTGTCTGCGGTTGTATTTTATCTGTGCACACAATTTGGACAATGAACACATAATTATGATCACACATATTAGCGCCGCTCACCGCCTTCAAGCCACTTCTGTCTCACGTGACCTCCAACAATGGGCGGGCGGTTAGTCAGTCAGTCAATCAGTCACTCACTCACTTCTAAAAATGGCCTTGAATCAAAAGCATTGAATCAATCATTCAATAAAAAAAGCGAACTTATCCTTTAATGACTGAACGTTTGAATGAATGATTCACTGGAGGTCTTGTTGGATACAAGCCACTGCCAAAAAAAACGACTAAGTAGTTGATTCCTATTCTCGTGGAAAGACAGAAGGCGAGGCTTACGATGTGTGCAACGGTTTTTACTTTTCGATTCTGACGTCAAAGACACCCGGACGGGGCTGCGTGCCAAAACAGCTACCATCTACTGTGCATTACCACTTGGCCATTAGCGGACGCTTTTATCCAAAGTGAATTATGGCCCCGTCCGCATCGGGACGTGGGGTGTGGGCTCTGGACTCCATTTGTGTACACAGTATATGCCTTTCAGATACCGCACTCTTTTAATCGTTACGGTGAGTACACATTTACGAGCTAAGACGGGTTTGTGCTGAAACACGATGCAAAAAAGGTCGATAGTTTGAAATCCACTCAAGAAACGGTGTGGTCGGCGGGGTGAGGGTCAGCATCTTGGTCAGGGACGCCTATCGGTAGACTGGAGACATTGTGGGTCGAACGCCCAAACCCCCGACACTATTCTGGCCTTCTTACCAATCTACAAACCCTAACCCTCTGCCATGCCATCAACACATCCGTCACAGCGCTAACCTTCTACGCTCTCTGGCAACATTCGGCAGTCAGGAGAGTAAAACAGAAAGTAATTAGCGTCCGCGTGAAAAAAAAAAGAAAAAAGGCGAAATGGAAAAAGCCCAGAGTGGAAGGGATGAATCTGTGTTGCCATGGCGACGTGTAACAAGGCCCGGGGACCCCATGTGCAAGGGGATAGGGGGTGATGAACACAATTCCCCCACTCACTATTTCCACGTAATCGTGCATGCGTACCATGTACATGTGCACACACACACACACACACGCACACGCATGTGCACACGCAAGCACACACACACACACACACACACACACACACACACACACACGCGCACAAACGTTCCGCATTTACAGTAGCACAGGTTGTGCCGCTATGGTCGATTCCGTCATCCATCTTTCGGCTAATGGAGTTAGGGAATTATATGAGGCCTCTGATTCTGTCCATATTAGATTCAATGATCACATTAGATTGGATCAGATGTAGGATTACAAGGTGGCCAGCCAGCCCCGGAGACGTGGGTTCGTTTCCTGCCTCTGGGCCCGCGTGGAAGTCTGCACATCCTCCCACCAACAACACCGCCAAAGAGAGTTGCAGGCTGCGTGGTGTGTGTGTGTGTGTGTGTGTGTGTGTGTGTGTGTGTGTGTGTGTGTGTGTGTGTGTGTGTGTGTGTGTGTGTGTGTGCGTGTGTGTGAATGGCTAGTGTCCTATGACATCTAGCTATCACTTGACACCACAGACAGATGGATGGGTGGACAGATGAATGGATGGATGACGGGATGAGAGCTAAAGATCTCTTTTGTTTCAAACTCTCTTGGTTTCTCTCCAAATGCTCCAGTATTGCACCACTATATAAATATACTATATATATAAAGACAGTATATACTGTACATATAAATATATTCTCAAATCCAATTTTCTCTCTCCAATCCTTTTCTTTTCCCATTTTCCTCCCTCAACTCTCTCTCTCTCTGGCTGCATCCGGAACTACGTCCTCCACGTTTCCGGGTACTTTTAATGTACCGTTTTGTGTACATAACATTTTGAATGCAGCTTCGGGTGCAGCCTGTGTCTCTCTCAGTTTAAGACAACAATTTGCAATCAGTGTCTGGAGAAGACAGATAGGCAAGTCTGGACCACAGACACACACACACACAGAGACAACACACACATCAGCAAAGCAAAACCTGTAAAAACACACCCAGCGATAAACGTTTGGCACGGAAGTACACGTGAGACTTTGACAAGCACAAGCCTCTCTTTCTCATGTAAAAAAAAACAACTGACACTAATAATAATTAGCACTCATAGACATCACACACACGCACGCTTGTTAGCATAACTTTGTCTGACAGGGAGGTTTTAATACCAGAGAGACCAGATCTCCGCTTGTCCCCACACTCCCACAATCAGCCTCTCTTTCACAGCACCAGCATGCACCTGTATTTACCTGCGTGTGTGTGTGTGTGTGTGTGTGTGTGTGTGTGTGTGTGTGTGTGTGTGTGTGTGTGTGTCTTCAGAGAACATCTGAATCCCAAGCCAAAGAATGTTATTATTCCACATTTGTCATGTTCTGCTTCCCACGCAGTAAGTTTCCACTCGACCCAACGTCCAATTACGTTATCAGCCACATCACCTCCACCTGTTCTCAATGCCAATTAACTCTCTATTTGTTCCATTTGTAATCGGAAGTCGGAATTTCTGAGTTCTAAGTCGGAGGTTTCAACGCCACATGAAGTCGGATTTCCAACTCGGAAAGTTGGAAGAATCTCACAACCCCGACTTTGAAGATGGCTGCTCCGCGCATCAACAGTCGTGAACACTGGTTTTACACTTTTTTTTTAGCACTTCTGTCTATTTGTGTGTCATTAAAACAGTCGTACACACAGTACTATCCAACTTCTATCTGTGGACATGTTGCTTCGCCGTTTGTATGTGCAAAATAATCAATTTCCCCGATCGCTTGTTCAAGTCTGTCTGCTCTGTTTGTGATACCTCCCGTTCTGCCGAGGATTATATCAAGACATTTCAAATCGTCCCTGTTGTTGAAAGAGACCAAGAGACTTCGGAAAGATGTGATCTGGTGAGGAGATAGAGAACGGCAGAAAATAAAAAAAAAATACAATATTGAATTGAATGAATTTGTTCAGCTCACGGTCAAGCATAACTCCAGGACAATAAATGGAAGAAAAGCGATTCACAATCAGCACACATCTCTATTTATTTCCACCTTCCATGGTCATGGTCATGGTCACGGATGGAAAGCGGCAGGAAGAAAAATACTCTTACTGACATTTTGCTGAAAGCATAGAAGAAACAAAAATAGATGCTTTCAATTACAACTGTCAGTTACTTAACCAACACCTACAGTGTACAGCGTTCAGCCATCAAAACAATCATAAGGAAACAGGAATAGATGAGAGAAGATGAATCAAACTCAGTAATTCACCACCAACTCAAGGAAGCACATTACTTGTTCAAGCTCATATACTCCAATAATTCTTTCTTCATACATTTTCTTGCTGGTTTCTAACTATGAGGACAGGTTGCTTGAGCAAGTGTGTGTATGTGTGCGAGTGTGTATGTGTGTGAGTGTGTGTGTGTGTATGTGCGTGCGCGTGTATATTTGTGTATGTGTATTATATGTTGCACCCTGGGAGAAGTGGTGGGCTCGCTGGGCAGTCGCATCATGAGCCCCTGGGGTGAGTAGATCACGGATGTGCATCACACAACACACACACACACACACATGCACACACACACACACACACACACACACACACCCACTCACACCTGTAGTCACACACACCCACTCACACCAATAGACACACACACACACACACACACACACACACCTGTAGTCACACACACCCACTCACACCTGTAGACACACACACACACACACACACACACACACACAGATTTAATCTCACCCCTGCATGGGCATAACTTGACACAAACAGAGAAAACTGTGAAAACTATGTAAAAAATAACTGTAAGACACACACACACACACACACACACACACACACACACACACACACACACATACACATACACATGCAGATTCAGTGGCTTGATTCTTGGAGAAGCAGTTTCCTGTCAGATTTTTTATGCCTAGTTCTGGAAAAGAATCCCAGGGCTCCTTATAGAAATACAATGAGATCCAATACACAATGTGAACAGCGTGTCTCTGTGGCTTCTGACAGAACAGAGCTTATTAGCCGCGCGGTTCGCTAGCGGACGACGACGGCAAATACCGACAGGATAATTACACGTCTCCTGCTTACCTGCCTGCTCGCTGTTTCTATGGGAATCTGGAATCGTGGATTAGGGAACGAGCGCTTGTTAAACAATGCGCACACGCATGCACAGGCACACGCAGACGCACATGGGCGCGCGTGAGCCATGCACATGAACGCACGCACACACACACACACACACACACACACACACACACACACACAAACACACACATACTCCCTGGCCTGCTGTGACAGATCACATCGATTATATGTTTGTGAGGTGCATGCTTTTGTGTGCATGCGTTTATAGTCGTAATTGTAGTATGTGTAGTGCTAGTGAGTGGATCTCCTGTGTAGGTCCAGTGTGTAGCTCTAGTGAGTGGATCTCCTGTGTGGGTCCAGTGTGTAGCTCTAGTGAGTGGATCTCCTGTGTAGATCCAGTGTGTAGCTCTAGTGAGTGGATCTCCTGTGTGGGTCCAGTGTGTAGCTCTAGTGAGTGGATCTCCTGTGTGGATCCAGTGTGTAGCTCTAGTGAGTGGATCTCCTGTGTGGATCCAGTGTGTAGCTCTAGTGTGCTGTTCTTGTGTGTAGCTCTAGTGAGTGGATCTCCTGTGTGGGTCCAGTGTGTAGCTCTAGTGAGTGGATCTCCTGTGTGGGTCCAGTGTGTGGCTCTAGTGTGTAGCTCTAGTGTGTAGCTCTAGTGAGTGGATCTCCTGTGTGGGTCCAGTGTGTGGCTCTAGTGTGTAGCTCTAGTGAGTGGATCTCCTGTGTGGGTCCAGTGTGTAGCTCTAGTGAGTGGATCTCCTGTGTGGGTCCAGTGTGTAGCTCTAGTGTGTAGCTCTAGTGTGTTGTTCTTGTGTGTAGCTCTAGTGAGTGGATCTCCTGTGTGGGTCCAGTGTGTAGCTCTAGTGTGTAGCTCTAGTGTGTTGTTCTTGTGTGTAGCTCTAGTGAGTGGATCTCCTGTGTGGGTCCAGTGTGTAGCTCTAGTGTGTAGCTCTAGTGTGTTGTTCTTGTGTGTAGCTCTAGTGAGTGGATCTCCTGTGTGGGTCCAGTGTGTAGCTCTATTTTGTAGCTCTAGTGAGTGGATCTCCTGTGTGGGTCCATTGTGTGGCTCTAGTGTGTAGCTCTAATGTGTAGCTCTAGTGTGTAGCTCTAGTGAGTGGATCTCTTGTGTGGGTCCAGTGTGTAGTTGTGGTGTGTTTTTCCTCGGGCAGATTCTGAATTCTGTTTTTGCGTTTGGTGGCGAGGATGCGCCGTTGCATCCTAACAGGAAGTGTTAGAATGATTCAGCGACAACGTCGAACACATAACGCGCCGCACAGCCATATAAATTAACCTCACGTGATGGGCTGTGAGGTCTGAAGGTTATGATTGTGTGTTGTTGACATGCGTCTGTCTTCAGTGTTGGCGCAGACCTTCCAGTGCGTGTTTCTCTGCTGGAGCGATTCACATTATTCTGGGTTTTTTTTCTGATTTAGCTTCGGCTTTTTCCACAATCACGCGTTATCTCATTCAAGAGATTAGGCATCCCCCTTGGCTCGGTCTTTAATCCAATTTGGCGGGATTAGAGGAGGTCTTGACGGGCCTGCTGCCTTAAAAACAAATGGGAGCAATGTAACAGAAGCAAAAACTAATCTGGCAACCCGAACATTACCCACCAACACCAACCTGGCTATGAGCATCACTCACATTGTATGGGTGGCAGTGTCTTGTGGTTGGTGATTGGTGTGTGTGTGTGTGTGGTGTGTGTGTGTGGGTGGGTGCGTTGTGTGTGGGTGCGTTGTGTGGGTGTGTGTGTGTCAGTGTGTGTGTGTGTGTGTGTGTGTGTGTGTGTGTGTGTGTGTGCATTCGTGTGTGTAAACACGTCAGTGTGTGACAGGCATCCATTGGCTTCATTTCAGAGGAGCGCCTTCATCCACTTGAGCAGCTGTCGCCATGGCGATGACAGGTCCCACAATCAGAGAGAGAGAGAGGAAGGGAGAGGGATTGCCAACTTGCCGTGTTGTGTGTGTGTGTGTGTGTGTGTGTGTGTGTGTGTGTGTGTGTGTGTGTGTGTGTGTGTGTGTGTGTGTGTGTGTGTGTGTGTGTGTGTGTGTGTGTGTGTGTGTGTGTGAAAAGTGAAACATAGCCGATATGTTTCCATGTATTTTTATTGATTCATTCATTTGTTTATTGATTTCAGTATTTATCTCAGTATTTATAAATTTATTTGTCGATAGGTCATTTATGTTGCTCAACAGTGAAGGCTGGAGTATTGACTACAAAACATGTTCTTGGTGGCTGGGAAGGCTGGGATGACTGGGATGACTGTTTGATCAGCTTATGTTAACATCAGGTCTCTGTATGCCACCCGAAATGGAGGATATGACGTTTTGTTCATCGAGCCACAAATATATAAACCCACACACTGTAGATCTGTAGATGTGCAGAGAATACCACACATGATCCGAGAGGAGAAAGAAGCAGGAGAAAACAAACAACTAGTCTTGCCCAACGTGAACTGTTCTGGAAAGGTTTTATTTGTTATATTTATGTATTTAAAATGAGTAGGCAATTGGGAACAGCGATGTGTTTTTAGGCCCCGGAGGCAGAAGTAGTTGCAAAGTAAATGGATGACACTGAATGTGTTTGTGTGTGTGTGTGTGTGTGTGTGTGTGTGTGTGTGTGTGTGTGTGTGTGTGTGTGTTGTGTGTGTGTGTGTGTGTGTGTGTGTGTGTGGTGTGTGTGTGGTGGTACATGTGTGTGTGTGTTGTTGCCCTTGTGTCGCGCGCGTGTGTGTGCGTGTTCAGACTTCTGACGTGGAAACCTCCCCAACCCTAATGAACGCTAATTACAGCCAATTACATTGTTCAGAGAGAGAGAGAGAGAGAGAGAGAGAGAGAGAGAGAGATATTTGTCGACCACGCGTGTTGTGTGTGCGTTGTGCCCGAGTGCCTCTGTGTGTGTGTGTGTGTGTGTGTGTGTGTGTGTGTGTGTGTGTGTGTGTGTGTGTGTGTGTGTGTGTGTGTGTGTGTGTGTGTGTGTGTGTGTGTGTGTGTGTGTGTGTGTCATAACTAACATACACGCCCATGAACCTGAATAGTGTACACTGCACACAAGCCAAACTGAACACTGTGTATGACAGCGTACGACACAAACATGATGTACATACACAAGTATATACTGTATAACGTGTACAACACAATAGTCTGTGCAGTCTGTGTGCACATACTGTACATCATCAGTCTATTAGAATGACGTACTGCAGCTGACATTAGCGTACGATGAGATAACTTTCCATACATTGATGCGCCAAGAGAAATCCAGGTATGAGTCGATTTCAAACCGGTGCCGAACATCTTCAGTCAACTTTCCGTCAGCAAAATGTGTCCACACTTCAGATGTAGTCCTCTTAGATGGATTAATACTATCCAGAGGGCGGTCACTGCTTTCTGCCATGTTGTCTGATAATGACGTTATAAACAAACCAACGTTGCATGTTGCACCTGGGTCTGGGAGACACGATTAAAACCATGACGGTTTTTATGATAATTACATTTGACACGGTTCTACTAGGGCTGGGCAATAAAACAATCTCGAATCGAGATCACTTGTGCAGTGTCGTACTTAATTGTTTCTTAATTTTGTTAAAGTGTGTTTGCACTTGCAGTTAAATAAACAACACGAACTCCGTGTCGTTTATTACGTAAGCCAACTCCGTGAAACGTCAAACCAATGCACGCACACAACCATAACACTGCATGTAGAATGCACACACACACACACACACACACACAATCGTATGGTGAATTATCCTCGACATTACTTTATTTTATCTTACAGTTGTACTTGAATGTACACTTTGTGATTCACTTGTTTACTCTCTTTGTCTTGTTTGTACCTCGACAAACATTTGAGATGTTTGCTGCCCTGCCAAAGGAATTTGTGATGGGTAGTCACAGCTTTTAGTTTTATTTCCATTATTTTAATAATTTACAAGGCAAGTGAACCTGTATTGTATTGTTAAGGCAGATACAGCATGTTTGCACACTTAAATGTTTACAATTAACTGTTTAATTGACATTTTATTGTTATTAATAAACTACGTTCTAAAGTTTAACTGATGAACCCTCTGGTTTCTTCAGTATATTCTTCAAACTGGCAGCATTATCAAATGATATATCGTCATAAAAATCGAGATTGAGATCGAGATCGATCAATATGGGAAAAATCATATTCTTTGCCATATCACCCAGCCCTAGGTTCTACTAACCGTCTGGTATTCTACCATGGTTTATCATTAAACCAGTAACCGTTACATCCCTGCGTTGGAGTTTGAACCCAGACAATTCGATCTGGGAGTCAAACTGATTGCATTAATATCGTTATGATGGTTATAAAAGAAAAGCAGCAGCATTCAGGAGACGCCAGTCGAGGTTACTTTGGTTAGGATCGCTGGAAAAGTACAAATAACAATTATGAAACCGTTTATGAGAGGCTATTGTCAAAGGTGCCCATGAATTGGACCAATTTCCGTGTTAATGCGTTGCATGTAAAATGAGACGCAATCTCGGTGTTCCTCTTCACTTTATGCAGGAACATCTTTCCACCCGCTTCCACTTTGGTCGAATGACATAGCAAAGTAAAAGGATTCCGGTGAATTCCAACCCAGCTGTTTTGCATGCAATTTGCATATCATTATCGATAAATCTTTCTCATTTGGCTCGTAACAATGACGCGTTCATTTTTCACTTTTTACGAACCCCTTGAATATTCAGAGTACACTCAAGAACAAGTCTCTGTCTCTCTTTCTATTCCTTTCTCTGTCTCTCAGCCTCTCTCTCTCTCTATCTCATCTCTCTCGGTCTCTTTCTCATCTCTCTGTCTCTGTCTTTGTCTCTCTCATCTCTCTCTCTCTGTCTCTCCCTCTCTCTGTCTCTATGTCATCTCTCTGTCTCTTATCTCTCTGTCTGTCTGTCTGTCTATGTCTCTCTCTCATCTCTGCCTCTCTCTCTCCCCACTCTCTCTCTCCTCGCTCTCTCTCATCTCTGCCTCTCTCTCATATCTGCCTCTCTCTCTCCTCTCTCTCATCTCTCTCTGTCTCTCTATCTTTCTCTCCCCTCTCTTTATTTCCGCCCTCCGTGTCACAGCAGCGTATGAAGGGCTGTACAAGTTCACGGGTTTACTGGTCACCTCCCCCCTCTCCCCCCCATCTCCCCCCATCTCCCCTCAACACACTTCACAGGCCTGATGTGTTGATGACTGGATTCATATCGCGATTTTACTGAGGACAATCGAAGCTCTTGTGTGGCATTGAGTTTGTTATGTAAATGTAAATGTAAATGTGTGTGTGTTTTCTCTCTCCATCCCCCAGGGCTCCTGGTGCCAGGTGGGCTGTGGGATCCCAGGAGAGATCACCAGCTAATGGATTAACTTGTCACCTCGGTCCCCTGGGGCCGGAGCAGCAGAGGACTGCAGGGAAGCCTCCACAACAACGCCACCTCTCTCTCCCTCGTCTCTTACCTCTCTCTACCGCCCACTCTCCACCCTCTCACTCTCCATCTCTCTCTCTCTCTCTCTGCCCTGTCCATATATCCCTCTACTGTCCTGTATCTCTCTCTCTACCTCTCTACCTCTCCACCATCTCTCTCTCTACCTCTCTCTCTCTCTCTACCCTTCATATATCCCTCTACTGTCAGTCCTGTCTCTCTCTCCCTGTTCTCTACCTCTCCTCCCCTCTCCACCCCTTCTCTCTCTCTCTCTCCCTCTCTCTCTCTCTACCCTGTCCATATATCCCTCTACTGTCAGCCCTGTATCTCTCTCTCCCTCTCTCTCTACTCTCTCTTCCTCCTCTCCTCTTCTCTCTCTCTCTCTACCTCTCTCTCTCTCTCTCTCTCTCTCTCTCTCTCTCCAACTCTTTTCTCTCTCTCTCTCTCTCTCTCTCTCTCTCTCTCTCTATCCCTTTCTCTCTGTCCTGCTGTTTTCGGGAGAGAAAGCGAGAGAGAGAGAGAGAGAGAGAGAGAGAGAGAGCGGTAGCGGGAGAGAAAGAGAGAGAGAAAGTCCTGCCATCTTCCTCTCCATATTGATTTCTGACAGGGAGAGTGGTGGTGAAGTAGGTGGGAGGAGGAGAGGCTAAGCACAATGAAAAGTTATAAATAATATAAATATGTGGATATGTGGGAATAATGGTCACATATGCCCTTGATAACTTTGTGTACTTTTCCACATAATTTAGTCAGACTCTGCCCACGTGTGTACTTTTCCACTATTTATGGTACGCCCCGCCCACTTGTGTACTTTTCCACCGTTTCTGGCAAGACTCGCCCACTTGTGTATACTTTTCCACTCTATTCCTGGTCAACTCTGGTGTTTCGCATTCAAGGTCGTCAGACAGGTTTGTCGGTAGAACCACAAATTGAAATTTGAGAACCATCAAAGTTTGGGGGAGGGAGGGGGTTATAACACTTCAAATCTCATATTGTTATGTAAGCCTGCTTCCACATTTGATATTTTAAAGGAAATGTGAACAATATTTCCCAAGATGCAGCGGGAGGGATATTGGTTTCATTGCTTCTTTCCACGTTGGATATTTTCCAAGCAAACGTGAACAACATTTCCCAAGATGCAGCGGGAGGGACATGGGTTTCATTGGGCCTCAGAAGAGAGACCAAGTCATCTCATAGTGGAGTCTAATTGCGGCTACGCTAATCACAGTTATTAATGGGCGCCGCGGCGCAGCAGAGCTAATGGAAGATGTGTGTGTTTGTTTGATATGCTAACTGCGGCCCGGCACTGTGATAGTCCACGAGATGATCAACATGTTGAAGCGGCGCAATAGATTACATCGCGCGGCTAATGACAAGGATGGCAACTGTGCAAACAGACACTAGTGCATACCATTATCACCGTGAGCGGAGGCAAACAAGACAAACGGAAAAACTAAACGGAAAAAGAACCTGTGTGTTTGTTCAAAAGCTGTGAACACCAATGCTACACCACAGACAGATGGATGGGTGGACAGATGAATGGATGGATGACGGGATGAGAGCTAAAGATCTCTTTTGTTTCAAACTCTCTTGGTTTCTCTCCAAATGCTCCAGTATTGCACCACTATATAAATATACTATATATATAAAGACAGTATATACTGCACATGGTACATATAAATATATTCTCAAATCCAATTTTCTCTCTCCGTTATCTCTCTCCAATCCTGTTCTTTTCCCATTTTCCTCCCTCAACTCTCTCTCTCTCTGGCTGCATCCGAAACTACGTCCTCCACGTTTCCGGGTACTTTTAATGTACCGTTTTGTGTACATAACATTTTCAATGCAGCTTCGGGTGCAGCCTGTCTCTCTCTCAGTTTAAGACAACAATTTGCAATCAGTGTCTGGAGAAGACAGATAGGCAAGTCTGGACCACACACACACACACACACACACACACACACACACACACAGAGACAACACACACATCAGCAAAGCAAAACCTGTAAAAACACACCCAGCGATAAATGTTTGGCACGGAAGTACACGTGAGACTTTGACAAGCACAAGCCTCTCTTTCTCATGTAAAAAAAAAACAACTGACACTAATAATAATTAGCACTCATAGACATCACACACATGCACACACACGCACGCTTGTTAGCATAACTTTGTCTGACAGGGAGGTTTTAATACCAGAGAGACCAGATCTCCGCTTGTCCCCACACTCCCAACACTCCCACAATCAGCCTCTCTTTCACAGCACCAGCATGCACCTGTATTTACCTGCATGTGTGTGTGTGTATTTGTGTGTGTCTTCAGAGAACATCTGAATCCCAAGCCAAAGAATGTTATTATTCCACATTTGCCATGTCCTGCTTCCCACGCAGTAAGTTTCCACTCGACCCAACTTCCAATTACGTTATCACCTCCACCTGTTCTCAATGCCAATTAACTCTCTATTTGTTCCATCGGAATTTCTGAGTTCTAAGTCGGAAGTTTCAACGCCGCATGAAGTCGGATTTCCAACTCAGAAAGTTGGAAGGATCTCACAACCCCGACTTCGAAGATGGCTGCTCCGCGCATCAACAGTCGTGAACACTGGTTTTACACTGGGGTTTTTTTTAGCACTTCAGTCTATTTGTGTGTCATTAAAACAGTCGTACACACAGTACTATCCAACTTCTATCTGTGGACATGTTGCTTCGCTGTTTGTATGTGCAAAATAATCCATTTCCCCGATCGCTTGTTCAAGTGTGTCTACTCTGTTTGTGATACCTCCCGTTCTGCCGAGAATTATATCAAGACATTTCAAATCGTCCCTGTTGTTGAAAGAGACCAAGAGACTTCGGAAAGATGTGATCTGGTGAGGAGATAGAGAACGGCAGAAAATAAAAAAAATACAATATTGAATTGAATGAATTTGTTCAGCTCACGGTCAAGCATAACTCCAGGACAAATAAATGGAAGTAAAGCGATTCACAATCAGCACACATCTCTATTTATTTCCACCTTCCATGGTCATGGATGGAAAGCAGCAGGGAGAAAAATACTCTTACTGACATTTTGCTGAAAACATAGAAGAAACAAAAATAGATGTTGTCAATTACAATTGTCAGTTACTTAACCAACACCTACAGTGTACAGCGTTCAGCCATCAAAACAATCACAAGGAAACAACAGGAATAGATGAGAGAAGATGAATCAAACTCAATAATTCACCACCAACTAAAGGAAGCACATTACTTGTCAAGCTCATATAATCCAATAATTCTTTCTTCATACATTTTCTTGCTGGTTTCTAACTATGAGGACAGGTTGCTTGAGCAAGTGTGTGTATGTGTGCGAGTGTGTATGTGTGTGAGTGTGTGTGTGTGTATGTGCGTGCGCGTGTATATTTGTGTATGTGTATGTATATGTATGTATGTATGTATGTATGTATGTATGTATGTATGTATGTATGTATGTATGTATGTATGTATGTGTGTATGATTTACATTTACATTTACATTTACATTTAGGGCATTTAGCAGACGCTTTTATCCAAAGCGACTTACAAAGAGTACATTTGTTGAAGGAGAGACAGCAGTATATCACTGTGGTACATAAAGATAAGAATATAACAGGTTTCACAGTTGCCTGCATAAGTAGCTGGGCAGGCGTGCAATTCTAAGCATACTACACACACACACACACACACACACACACACATTACTCTTGCTTTGACAACCGTTGTCTTCAGCTCTTATACAATGTCATATACATTTCTGTATACAGAGTCACCGTGTTAAAGGGGCCCTATTATACCACGAGGTGTGAGTGTGATTAGCCATTAGAAGCCGTTTCATAATTGTCATGTGACTAAAATTGTCACATCACAAGTGGGAGTGTTGTGTGCTGATTCAATCAGACTAAACCAGCCTAGCCAGTGGACCGTGCCAACTGGTAAACTGTTCCTGTCAAGCATACATCTAGGCGGACACTCCCACTTTGTCGCAATGACGATTTTAGTCATGTGACAATTTTTAAAACGGCTTGTGATGGTTAGTCACACTCACGCCTGGTGGTATAATAGGGCCCCTATATATACACCGTGTATAGTTGCTGGTAAACATGCTGGACGGCACAGACCCAGACAGACAGACAGACAGGTTGGCAGACAGACGGACTGAAGGACAGACAGACAGGCAGGCAGGCAACGTCGAGAACTCCCTCTGGGGGTCGGTGATGGGATGATGCATTTTGGAATCTAAGTGTGTTATGCACATAGGGCCATATATATCCGTATGGCCCTGAGTGTGTGGTTATTTCAGCATTGGAAACAATGAGAAAAACTTAAAATAACCACTACAGTATTGTATTGTGTTATAGTATTGTATTGTAGTATAATACTAATTGGATTGTATTGTTGTGTTATTGGATAATGACCGATGTGTTGTGTAAGATAAGTTCGACTTAATTGGGAAATAGGGCTAATATAGTATATAGTATATTTAAATGTATTGAGTGTGTGTGTTCTTACTCCGGAGTGTGTGTGTTCTTACCATCACCCCCGTCTCCTCTCTTCCCCCCCCCCCTCGCTTCTGTGTTCTCTAGGACTTCCTGGGTCAGGCCTGTTGCACCCTGGGAGAAGTGGTGGGCTCGCTGGGCAGTCGCATCATGAAGCCCCTGGGGTGAGTAGATCACGACTGGTGCCACGCACACACACACACACACATGCACACACATGCACACACACACACACCTGTAGTCACACACACCCACTCACACCAATAGACACACACACACACACACACACACCTGTAGTCACACACACCCACTCACACCTGTAGACACACACACACACACACACACACACACACACACACACACAGATTTAATCTCACCCCTGCATGGGCATAACTTGACACAAACAGAGAAAACTGTGAAAACTATGTAAAAAATAACTGTAAGACACACACACACACACACACACACACACACACACACACATACACATGCAGATTCAGTGGCTTGATTCTTGGAGAAGCAGTTTCCTGTCAGATGTTTTATGCCTAGTTCTGGAAAAGAATCCCAGGGCTCCTTATAGAAATACAATGAGATCCAATACACAATGTGAACAGCGTGTCTCTGTGGCTTCTGACAGAACAGAGCTTATTAGCCGCGCGGTTCGCTAGCGGACGACGACGGCAAATACCGACAGGATAATTACACGTCTCCTGCTTACCTGCCTGCTCGCTGTTTCTATGGGAATCTGGAATCGTGGATTAGGGAACGAGCGCTTGTTAAACAATGCGCATGCACGGGCACACGCAGACGCACACATGGGCGCGCGTGAGCCATGCACATGAACGCACGCACACACACACACACACACACACACAAACACACACATACTCCCTGGCCTGCTGTTACAGATCACATCGATTATATGTTTGTGAGGTGCACACAGGTGTCTCCTGTGTGGATCCAGTGTGTAGCTCTAGTGTGTAGCTCTAGTGTGTAGCTCTAGTGAGTGGATCTCCTGTGTGGGTCCAGTGTGTGGCTCTAGTGTGTAGCTCTAGTGTGTAGCTCTAGTGAGTGGATCTCCTGTGTGGGTCCAGTGTGTAGCTCTAGTGTGTAGCTCTAGTGTGTAGTTCTAGTGTGTAGCTCTAGTGAGTGGATCTCCTGTGTGGGTCCAGTGTGTAGCTCTAGTGTGTTGTTCTTGTGTGTAGCTCTAGTGAGTGGATCTCCTGTGTGGGTCCAGTGTGTAGCTCTAGTGTGTAGCTCTAGTGTGTAGTTCTAGTGAGTGGATCTCCTGTGTGGGTCCAGTGTGTAGCTCTAGTGTGTAGCTCTAGTGTGTAGTTCCAGTGTGTAGCTCTAGTGAGTGGATCTCCTGTGTGGGTCCAGTGTGTAGCTCTAGTGTGTTGTTCTTGTGTGTAGCTCTAGTGAGTGGATCTCCTGTGTGGGTCCAGTGTGTAGCTCTAGTGTGTAGCTCTAGTGTGTAGTTCTAGTGAGTGGATCTCCTGTGTGGGTCCAGTAGTGTGTAGCTCTAGTGTGTAGCTCTAGTGTGTAGTTCTAGTGAGTGGATCTCCTGTGTGGGTCCAGTAGTGTGTAGCTCTAGTGTGTAGCTCTAGTGTGTAGTTCTAGTGAGTGGATCTCCTGTGTGGGTCCAGTAGTGTGTAGCTCTAGTGTGTAGCTCTAGTGTGTAGCTCTAGTGAGTGGATCTCTTGTGTGGGTCCAGTGTGTAGCTCTAGTGTGTCTCAGGTGGTGGGCCCAGTGTGTAGCAGTCGCGCCCTATCGCCCCTGCGCCGTGTCGGTCGGCGGGTGCTTGCCTCCTTGGTGGCCCCTGCCCCGCGGCGTCAGTCTTCCGCTCGCCGCTCACGTCTCGAGGCGATGGACCTGCCCGCCTGCGGTCGCGCCCGCGGCGGTCGCATGTGCTGTAGGCGCCGTCGCGAGTGTCTGTACGCTCCCCCTGGGTGTGCCTCGTGTGCTCTTCTGTGCTCCGCCCTGCCTCCAGCCTCGCCTGCGGCGGCCCCGCGCCTCGTCGCCTACGGGTGCAGGTGGACTTCTCCTCCTGGGGCCCGCTCCGCAGTGCTGCGAGCCATTCTCGCGGCTGCCCGCGCGTGCGACTCGCTCGTACTCGTGGGCAGCCTGCGGAATCTTCCTGTGCTGGTGTGCCGCGCGGGGCGCGTCCTCACTCCTGCGTCGCTCTCCCGTCTCGCAGCCGCCTCTGGCGCCCGCGCGCTGGCCTCTCGCAAGCTGCGCGTCGTGTAGTTCTAGTGAGTGGATCTCCGTGTGGGTCCAGTGTGGTGTAGCGGGTAGCTCTAGTGTGTAACTCTAGTGTGTAGTAGTCTAGTGAGTGGATCTCTTGTGTGGGTCCAGTGTGTAGTTGTGGTGTGTTTTTCCTCGGGCAGATTCTGAATTCCGTTTTGCGTTTGGTGGCGAGGATGCGCCGTTGCATCCCAACAGGAAGTGTTAGAATGATTCAGCGACAACGTCGAACACATAACGCGCCGCACAGCCATATAAATTAACCTCACGTGATGGGCTGTGAGGTCTGAAGCTTATGATTGTGTGTTGTTGACATGCGTCTGTCTTCAGTGTTGGCGCAGACCTTCCAGTGCGTGTTTCTCTGCTGGAGCGATTCACATTATTCCGCCGCCGCGCCGCCGCCCGTCCCTGGCTCCTCAGTGCATCCGGGCGCGCACCGACCCTTCCTAGCGGTGCTGCCGCGTGGGCCTTCTGCCTCGCGGCGGCGGCCACGTCGACTTGCACGGCAGGTTACCGCTTCCTGGCGTCCTTCTTCTTCGTCGCTCGGCACAGCTTCCGGGCGGCCTGTCTCTTCCGACCAACTCTACCCGTCCGCCCGTGCCTCTCCCGCCCCCTATTCTCAGTGCTCACAGCCGAGTTGTAGGCGCCACCTCCCGCCCCCGTCGGCCCCTGCGCGTCGTGGTTACACTCCCAAGCGTCTGGCGCGCCGCCGGCTGCGCCCCGGATCGCTAAGGGGCCAGCGGCATGTCCCTCCTTGCGACGCGGCCGCCGCCGGCCCGTGCTGCCTGTCGAAAAAGATCACCCGGCCAGGCTCGGGGATCCCGCAAGCCTAAGTGCTCAACAGCCATAGGCGAAAAATGTAACCTCTCGCCCAACGGCGCGGGCCTGGGCGGCGCCCTCCGTGCCGCCCGGCTGGCCAGCCCCGCGCGGCCCCCGCCCCGCGCGTGCTGGCTTCGGCCGCCCCCCCCGGCGCCGGCGCGGGCCCCGCGCTCCCTGGGCTGGCGCCCCCGCGCGCCGCCGCGGCGCGCCGCCCGCCGGCGCCCGGCCTGGGGCCTGCGCCCCGCCCGGCGGCGGCGCCTCGGCGCGCGCCGCGCGGCGCCCTGCCCGCGCCCGGTCCGGGGCGGCGCTGCCGGCCCGCGCTCGGGCCCCCCGTCCGGCCGCCCGCCCGCCCCCCGCCGCCCCCGGCCCCGGCGCCGCGGCCGCTCCTGGCAGCCGCCCGCCTGCGCCGGGCCTGCACGAGGTGAGGGCTACGGGTCTCCAGTCATTCAGGCAGGTTACCTTGGGGTGTTTAGGGACAGGCACGATGATGGACATCTTGAAGACCTCGGGAACAACAGCCTGGGACAGGGACAGGTTGAAGATGTCTGCGAAAACTCCTGCCAGCTGGTCTGCGCATGCTCTGAGGACGCGCCCCGGGATGTGGTCTGGGCCCGCCGCCTTCCGGATGTCCACCCGCTTGAAGGCTCTGCGCACGTCAGCCTCTGAGATGTTCAGCAGGCTGGCCTCCTCAGGCAGCGCTGACTTCGGCGGGCTGCCGTTCACGTCGAACCGGGCGAAGAAGGTGTTTAGCTCGCCAGGGAGGGAGGTAGAGGAGTTCTCTACACCGCTGGTTCTCCCTCTGAAGTCCGTGATTGTCTGCAGCCCCTTCCACACACCCCTCACGTCGTGGCTCTTGAATTTGTCCTCCACCCTGTTCTTATACTCCCGCTTGGCAGAGCCGATGGTCTTGCGGAGGTCGTAGCGGGCTCTCGTATATTCCACCATATTCCCGGAGTCAAAGGCGGCGTTACGCGTAGGATGGCTCTTGAATTTGTCCTCCACCCTGTTTGCTTGGCAGAGCCGATGGTCTTGCGGAGGTCGTAGCGGGCTCTCGTATATTCCACCATATTCCCGGAGTCAAAGGCGGCGTTACGCGTGCGGAGTGCGGCGCGAACATCGCCATTAATCCATGGTTTCTGGTTGGGATAAATCCGAACCGACTTAGTAGGAACAACGTCATCTATGCATTTCTTGATGAACCCGGTGACTGAGGATGCGTACTCGCTGATGTTATTGTCCGACGCAACCCGGAACATGTTCCAATCCGCGTCACCAAAGCAATCCTGCAGCATAGACTCCGATTGGTCCGACCAGCATTGGACCTCCTTCACAGCGATTGGTTGCTGCTTCAGTCTCTGCCTGTAAAACAATCCTGCAGCATACTCCTTTTGGTCCGACCAGCATTGGACCTCCTTCACAGCGATTGGTTGCTGCTTCAGTCTCTGCCTGTAGGCGGGGAGTAGTTGGATCGAGCGGTGATCTGATTTGCCGAACGGTGGGCGGAGGAGGGACTTGTAGCCGTCCCGGAAGGGGGTGTAACAGTGATCAAGAATTGTGTCCCTGTGTCTGTGTGTGTGTGTGTGTGTGTGTGTGTGTGTGTGTGTGTGTGTGTGTGTGTGTGTGGGTGTGTCTGTGTGTGTGTGTGTGTGTGTGTGTGTGTGTGTGTGTGTGTGTGTGTGTGTGTGTGTGTGTGTGAAAAGTGAAACATAGCCGATATGTTTCCATGTATTTTTATTGATTCATTCATTTGTTTATTGATTTCAGTATTTATCTCAGTATTTATAAATTTATTTGTCGATAGGTCATTTATGTTGCTCAACAGTGAAGGCTGGAGTATTGACTACAAAACATGTTCTTGGTGGCTGGGAAGGCTGGGATGACTGGGATGACTGTTTGATCAGCTTAGAACGGTGGGCGGAGGAGGGTTGTAGCCGTCCCGGAAGGGGGTGTAACAGTGATCCAGAATTCGTTCCCCCCGTGTGTTGCTTGTGATGTGTTGGTAGAACTTCGGGAGAACTTTCTTCAGGTTCGCCTTATTGAAGTCCCCCGCCACAATGAAAGCAGCCTCCGGGTGAGCCGACTCCTGTTCGCTGATAGCCCCATAAAGCTCCTTCAGCGCTATGTCCGTGTTGGCTTGAGGGGGAATGTACACAGCAGTCACGGTTACTGCTGTAAACTCCCGCGGTAGCCAGAATGGTCGGCACATAAGCATCAGGTACTCCAGGTCCGGGGAACAGAAAGACTTGAGGGTCTGCACATGACTCTGGTTGCACCAGACTGTTTATTCATGAGACAACCCCCCCTCCACGATCTTTACCGGAGAAGAGTCTTTGTTCTGTCCGTGCGGTGGACGGAAAATCCTGTCGGCTCGATGGCTGAGTCGGCAACCCCCTCCGACATCCATGTCTCCGTCAGGCAGATGATGCAGTTGTCCTTTGTTTCCCGGTGGAATTGTATACGAGCCTGTAGCTCGCATAACTTATTGTCCAGAGACTGTACATTAGCCAGTAGAATGGTGGGTAGTGGAGGTCGATTGGCACGACGTCTCAGCCTGACCAGCACGCCGGCTCGCTTCCCTCTCCGTCGGCGACGCCTGCGTGTGATCGCGCCTAAAATGGACGGAGATAATCCAGCCGCGACTCCGGGCGGGACGTCCGAGTCGAAAGACTTGAAAAACTCCGGTAGGCGGCGAGCGACTGTCGTTCTAATCTCCAGAAGTGTACAACTGTCGTAAGTGAACTTGCTGCTAACTTCTTGTGCAAAGATAGTCACAATTAAAAGAATAAATAACAAAAAACCTCGTCGGCTTACGAGAGCTCGCAACACGGCAGCCATCACGTACGGCGCCATTTTAAGCAATCTAGATATAGATAGAAGGAAATTCTTGTGTCAGGTTGCATAGCAATAGAATAATAAAACAGAGAGATAAACAATAGAATAATAAAAAAATAACAATAAATTTACAGTAAGTCTAAGCCTAAGAGAAATATAAAAATATAAAAATATAGGCAAGATATTCATTCAGACAAGTTGAATGATTAGCTCTCTAAGTTGTTTTTGGGCGCCGATCGGCATTGGAAGGGAATGTGGTGCGTTCTCGTCCATAAGGAATACTTGTAAGTATTTGATCGAGTCATCCACCTCTTCCGAGACCTCCATACCAAAAGACTCCAGTTTTCCATCTACCAATTGGAAGTACTATAAAACACGCTTATCTGATGTAATGAGCGGTTCATTGAAGTCTTTTGTGGAGCGGTCGGCATGCACAGCGATAGTTGCTACCTCTTCTGTCAGGCCCCAGCAAACCAACGACAAAGCGATAGTAAGAAGTGATTTGGACGCCTATAGAGGCCTAAAACACACTGCCAGTGAGAACACTTGTGTGTGTGTGTGTGTGGGTGTGTGTGTGTGTGTGTATGTGATAGCATCTGCAGCATGGTCCTGCAGACGTTGAAAGATCTGAGTCTCCGTAGGAAATACAGGCGACTCTGACCTTTCTTGTACAGGGCCTCTGTGTTTTTAGTCCAGTCCATTTATTGTCTATGTAGACGCCCAGGTACTCGACAATGTCCACCTCAGTCCCCCTGATGCTGACTGGTTTTGAGTCGGTTGCTTCCTGAAATCCACCACCAACTCCTTAGTCTTAGAGATGTTGAGTTGCAGGTGATTTAGTCCACACCACTCCACGAAACTGTCCACCACACTCCTGTACTCGGACTCCTGCCCTTTCTGATACAGCCCACAATGGCAGAGTCATCCGAAAACTTCTGCAGGTGGCAGGACTGTGAGCTGTATCTGAAGTCTGAGGTGTAGAGTGTGAACAGGAAGGGAGACAGGACTGTCCCCTGCCTCCTTCTTAAGCCAAAGAAAATGTCTAAGTTATTTACAGAACCACGATTCCCTGAGTAGGGAACCAATCTATTGTTTAAAGGCTTCAAGGCCACACAATCCACGGAGATGGCCCTGCTCGCAGTAACTGAGTCCCTCCGTGTCACCAGAGGCT
This sequence comes from Coryphaenoides rupestris, assembly GCA_002895965.2. Taxonomy (NCBI): domain Eukaryota; kingdom Metazoa; phylum Chordata; class Actinopteri; order Gadiformes; family Macrouridae; genus Coryphaenoides; species Coryphaenoides rupestris. Next base: position 215,076 of record PIJE02000681.1, on the reverse strand, counting down.
CGTCCCTCTCATCCTTCTTGACTTGTCTGCCGTTTTCGACACAGTGAACCACCAGATTCTTCTCTCCACACTGGCAGAGCTTGGCATTGCTGTAACTGCGTTATCCTGGTTCACTTTGTACCTGACAGATCGCACCTATCAGGTCACATGGAATGGCTCCCTGTCCAGACTCTGCACCCTTGACACCGGAGTCCCCCAAGGCTCAGTACTTGGACCCCTTCTGCTCTCTTTATACACTAGATCTCTAGGCTCTGTAATCACATCCCACGGCTTCTCCTATCACTGCTATGCAGATGACACCCAACTGTTCCTTTCCTTCCCACCCTCTGACAAAACGTAAGACGCATCTCTAAATGCCTGGCAGACATCAGCAAATGTACGACTGCCAATCACCTGAAGATTAACTTAGACATAACCTAGACTGAGCTTCTCTTCATGCCGAGGTACATTCAGATGTACCTCCTTGTCAAAATTGAGGACAATGAAACCTCACCGTCACCGACTGCGTGGTATCGGATGACCAGCTGTGCTGCAAGCCAACATCACCTCTGTGGCCCGATCTTGTAGAATTGCTCTCTACAACATCCACAGGATCCGGCCCTTCATCATACGTGAAGCAGCACAGATCTTGGTTCAAGCGCTCGTCATCACTTGCACCTGGTGTTCAACTTAATACATTCTCCCATGTAAACCCCTATTCTGCGACCTCCACTGGCTCCCGGTAATTGCTCGCATTAGATTCAAGACACTGGTACTGGCTGTCAACGGGACTACCCCTACCTCCCTCCAAACATTAGTCAGACACCACGCCCCAGCTTGAGCGCTCCGCTCAACAACTTTGGCTGGACGACTGGTACCGCATTCACTTAGAACAGGCAAACATCACTGCATAACCCCCCCCCCAGCCTTCCCTCTCCTAACCCTAGCACTAACTTTCGTGTCTTGCATATTAACAGTACTTGCATTGTTAGCGTTGGTGTCATGACTAGCAGTTTCAAGTTTCAAGTATTTTATTGTCACTTCACAGTTTACACGTGAGTATAAGCAGTGAGTGAAAAACCTTTTGTGCAAAACGCCCGACAGCCGACAGTAATTATAAAAGAATACAAAATAGAAATAGAACTACAAAATAGAAGTAGACTAACAAAATAGAAATAGAACTATGATGTAGATGTCAGGTCATATATAATAAATGACCTGACAACTACATGACTAACCAGGTGAAAAAAATATTACACTTAAAATATACTTTTTGTGTCGCCACTTGAAGTCTAAAGCGTATGCTAAATTGGACTAAACGTTTTACAAACTTTAAGTGTACTGAAGTACACCAGTGAAAATCATGCTTCATGAGCACTCAGAACACACAGCACAATTATATCACCAGTACCGAAAATTGCTCAACACAATTCAGCCAGCCCAATTGTCAGCCCAATTGAACTATAATGGCTCTTTATGTATTCCAACACACTGATGATATAATTGTACTGCAAGTGTGTTTTAAGTGCTCAAAGCATGATTTTCACTGGTAAAAGTAAGTTCTAACGTTAATAAATAGTAGTAGTAGTAGAAAGCTTTAATGTCCCCAAGGGGCAATTTGTCTCAGAGACAGCAGTCGGTAATACATACAGTAAAAATACATGATAAAGCAAAAATAAAGGCTAAAGCACAAATATTCATACATTCAAGCCTCTCTCTGTCAGCTTCTATAAGCCTTTACATAAACTCTAGTTATCATTCTAAAAATCCTCAATGTAACAGTAATTAATCTTGATCTGTGTGTCAAAAAATGCTATCTTTGGTCCTTGAATTTGAGGTATTGGGCCTGGAAAGTAATTGAACAGACCTTGAATTTGATGCTTAAGAAGTTGCAAAAACCCTGCCATCTTAATTGTTGTCATGTGCAGTGTCAAAAGGGGGCTGGACAAAACATGCAGGGTCAACATGAAGGCCTGCCTCCAATGCCAGCCATAAAGCCTGAGGCCAGTGGATGACTCCCTGGTGTCACGCCACCTTTTCCCACAGGATGAGCTGAAATCACTGCCAAGTAGACTTTCTGAGTAGAAGCCACCTTTTGCATTCCTGGCAAGAATATCCCAGAAGATCGACTTTTGAATGGTCTTGTAAGTTCAGCAGAACAAGAATACATTGAATAATATAGTTTGGTAAATGTGTATTATTGAGATACATTAAAGGTACTGTAAGAACCACAGATTCCTTTTCATTACTGACCCCTTTGGCCAGTTGGTGAACTGCAGCGTGCTGGAGCTTTAAGTACATTCAGAGCTCTGTGGGTTAAGACAATAACAATCACAAAGTTACTTATTTCTATTCATGTTAGTTCTATTCATAATTAAACATTTAAAAAAGCTATGAAAGAACAGTTTTTTAAATTATACGCGCTTCCACATAGTCTTAGTCACCCCCACACATGTCATTACCTTTCTTTTTCCTGGGAAATACGACCCGATTCAAATTACATTTATTTAGGGCAATTGGCAGACACTTTTGTCCAAAGCGACTTACAAAGAGTACATTTGTTGAAGGAGACAGCAAGATATCGCTGTGGTACATGAAGATAGGTATAGAGCTGTTTTCGCATTGATAGTTACGTGGCTAATAGAACAAGTTTCATAAGCTGCTAAGCTGGATAAGAGCAGACGTGCAATTCTGAGCACGCTACCAACATCGAAGAACATACAATATGCAAAGCATTGCTAAGTACTATTAATAATGCCAAGATGTACAAACATGCAAGTTAGTGCTAGGGATTTGCAGAGGAAGGCGGGGGGGGGGGGGGGGGGTGGGGTATGCAGAGTTCAGGTGAACTCTGAACAGGTGTGTCTTGAGTCTTGGGGAAGAGCGCTTTGACCAGGATCTGCGCTGCTTCACGTGTGAGGAAGGGCCGGATCTTGCGGATGTTGTAGAGAGCAATTCTACAAGATCAGGCCATAGAGGTAATGTTGGCGTTGCAGGACAGCTGGCTATCCAGTACCACATTTTCTCTGCCCCTCCCTGCCTGTGGCTGTTGCGTCTTCTCTGCTCTATCTCCTCCATCTTTTTTTTTGTCTGTCTTAGTTATTTATTATTAGTTATTATAATTTTCTTAGTTATTATAATTTTCTTAGTTATTATAATTTTCTTAGTTTTTGGGTCGCAAGTATTATTTTAATCTCATAGTTTAAAGTTCACTGGAGTTTACGGAACAAGTAAACTAATCGCCATGCAAGAATCAGTAAGCTGCACAGAGTGTAAGCGACAGAATGAGAAGATAACGCTGCTTAAAAAGGAGATTGAAACAAATACGTTAGAACGAGCAATACATTGACGCTATGACAACTACTATAGCATTGAAAATTAATACGAATTGACAGACACAGACTTTTCTACACGGAGCTACAAACGTAGAACCTCCCATCACAGACATGGCTGATACACTCCCCAAGAATACTACTGGATTAGATATAGAGCTTCTCAGGACTTATTCTGACGCCGTCCGTGGCTCTGGATTTACAGCGGAAACTACAAAAGCTCTCCCGAACGACGTTTCTCACTGGCACCGCACGGATAAAAGCATCTGCTAAATGCCCTAAATGTAAATGTAAATGTAAATGTAAATGTGTGTGTGTTTTCTCTCTCCATCCCCCAGGGCTCCTGGTGCCAGGTGGGCTGTGGGATCCCAGGAGAGATCACCAGCTAATGGATTAACTTGTCACCTCGGTCCCCTGGGGCCGGAGCAGCAGAGGACTGCAGGGAAGCCTCCACAACAACGCCACCTCTCTCTCCCTCGTCTCTTACCTCTCTCTACCGCCCACTCTCCACCCTCTCACTCTCCATCTCTCTCTCTGCCCCCTCTCTCTCTACCCTGTCCATATATCCCTCTACTGTCAGTCCTGTATCTCTCTCTCCCTGTTCTCTACCTCCCACTCTCCACCATCTCTCTCTCTACCTCTCTCTCTCTCTCTACCCTGTCCATATATCCCTCTACTGTCAGCCCTGTATCTCTCTCTCCCTCTCTCTCTACATTACATCTCTGTCGCCTCCTCTACCCTCGTTCCTCTCCTCTCTCTATTCACTCTCTTCTCCTTCTTCTTTCTCTCACTCCATTCTCGCTTCAACTCTTTTCTCTCTCTCTCTCTCTCTCTCTCTCTCTCTATCCCTTTCTCTCTGTCCTGCTGTTTTCGGGAGAGAAAGCGAGAGAGAGAGAGAGAGAGAGAGAGAGAGAGAGCGGTAGCGGGAGAGAAAGAGAGAGAGAAAGTCCTGCCATCTTCCTCTCCATATTGATTTCTGACAGGGAGAGTGGTGGTGAAGTAGGTGGGAGGAGGAGAGGCTAAGCACAATGGAAAGTTATAAATAATATAAATATGTGGATATGTGGGAATAATGGTCACATATGCCCTTGATAACTTTGTGTACTTTTCCACATAATTTAGTCAGACTCTGCCCACGTGTGTACTTTTCCACTATTTATGGTACGCCCCGCCCACTTGTGTACTTTTCCACCGTTTCTGGCAAGACTCGCCGACTTGTGTATACTTTTCCACTCTATTCCTGGTCAACTCTGGTGTATCGCAGTCAAGGTCGTCAGACAGGTTTGTCGGTAGAACCACAAATTGAAATTTGAGAACCATCAAAGTTTGGGGGAGGGAGGGGGTTATAACCCTTCAAATCTCATATTGTTATGTAAGCCTGCTTCCACATTTAATATTTTAAAGGAAATGTGAACAATATTTCCCAAGATGCAGCGGGAGGGATATTGGTTTCATTGCTTCTTTCCACGTTGGATATTTTCCAAGCAAACGTGAACAACATTTCCCAAGATGCAGCGGGAGGGACATGGGTTTCATTGGGCCTCAGAAGAGAGACCAAGTCATCTCATAGTGGAGTCTAATTGCGGCTACGCTAATCACAGTTATTAATGGGCGCCGCGGCGCAGCAGAGCTAATGGAAGATGTGTGTGTTTGTTTGATATGCTAACTGCGGCCCGGCACTGTGATAGTCCACGAGATGATCAACATGTTGAAGCGGCGCAATAGATTACATCGCGCGGCTAATGACAAGGATGGCAACTGTGCAAACAGACACTAGTGCATACCATTATCACCGTGAGCGGAGGCAAACAAGACAAACGGAAAAACTAAACGGAAAAAGAACCTGTGTGTTTGTTCAAAAGCTGTGAACACCAATGCACACAAATGCATTCGATTAAGACAACACTTGCTACTTACATGTTTGGAAAGGTTGGCGCTCTTTGAGTCAACATCATACCTGGAGGGGGGAGAGAGAGAGAGAGAGAGAGAGAGAGAGAGAGAGAGAGAGAGAGAGAGAGAGAGAGAGAGAGAGAGAGAGTTAAACACGTGTTATGTTATGACGCTATGAAACGTCTTTGATTGCTAATCATGCTTACACCTGGTGGTAAAATTGCGTTCCCGTAAGCCACGTGTACGTAGAATAACATACTGTAGATTCACCATCAGATTTAGAATCTAGATTACTTTGAGACGTCGAAAACCCATTTGTGTGAACAAAGTCTACAACATGTGCAGAACATTTGAATATACAGATCTTGGGGCGACAGTAGCTCGCTCAGGAGGTAAGAGCGGTTGTCTGGTTCGGTCCTAGCTAAGTGCGGAGGTGTCCCTGAGCAAGACCACCTAACCCTAACTGCTCCTGACGTGTTGGTTGTTACCTTGCATGGTTGGCACCGCCGTCGCTGTATGAATGGGTGAATGTGAGTCTTTGGATAAAAGCGCGATATAAAATGCAATCCATTTATATATCACACATATATTAAGAGGTGTTTTAAGTCAGAGCCAAGTGTGTGAGCGGCATGCTTGGAACAGTGGAAGTGCTGCAATCTCCTTTATTAGAAATGCTAGTGTTGGGTGTGTAGGATGTTGTGGATCTGCTGGTGTGTCCGTGCTGCCTTCTCCTCCGCCGCCGGTGGTGGAGCCGTCCAGCCCAGAGACTCACAACCTGTCGGATGGGAACAGACGGGGGAACGCTATTGGCCCGTCAGGTCGACGATACGGCCCATCGTGATTTATTATTGGCCAGGGTGGGGGTGTGTGTGCCCACATTGCAGGTGCACACGCACGCACATACACACACACACGCACAGGCTATTAATAGAACTGGGAACCCTGCAGACGTGTGTGTGTGTGTGTGTGTGTGTGTGTGTGTGTGTGTGTGTGTGTGTGTGTGTGTGTGCATGTGAATGTGACTGTACTCCCAGTACTCTGAATATGCTAGTGTCTGGTAGATGTTGTATTACTTTTTTAAAAATAGTACTTTGCATTGGTGGACGCTCCCACACTTGTGATGTCAATGTGTCGTGAGAGTTTTGAAACGTCTTTTGATTGCTAATCATGCTTACACCTGGTGGTAAAATTGCGTTCCCGTAAGCCACGTGTACGTAGAATAACATACTGTAGATTCACCATTCACCAGATTTAGAATCTAGATTACTTTGAGACGTCGAAAACCCATTTGTGTAAACAAAGTCTACAACATGTGCAGAACATTTGAATATACAGATCTTGGGGCGACAGTAGCTCAGGAGGTAAGAGCGGTTGTCTGGTTCGGTCCTAGCTAAGTGCGGAGGTGTCCCTGAGCAAGACGCCACCTTAACCCTAACTGCTCCTGACGTGTTGGTCGTTACCTTGCATGGTCGACACCGCCGTCGGTGTATGAATGGGTGAATGTCAGGCTTTGGATAAAAGCGCGATATAAAATGCAATCCATTTATATATTAGACATATATTCAGAGGTGTTTAAAGTCGGAGCCAAGTGTGTGAGCGGTGTGCTTGGAACAGTGGAAGTGCTGCAATCTCCTTTATTAGAAATGCTAGTGTTGGTGTGTAGGATGTTGTGGATCTGCTGGTGTGTCCGTGCTGCCTTCTCCTCCGCCGCCGGTGGTGGAGCCGTCCAGCCCAGAGACTCACAACCTGTCGGATGGGAACAGACGGGGGAACGCTATTGGCCCGTCAGGTCGACGATACGGCCCATCGTGATTTATTATTGGCCAGGGTGGGGGTGTGTGTGCCCACATTGCAGGTGCACACGCACGCACATACACACACACACGCACAGGCTATTAATAGAACTGGGAACCCTGCAGACGTGTGTGTGTGTGTGTGTGTGTGTGTGTGTGTGTGTGTGTGTGTGTGTGTGTGTGTGTGTGTGTGTGTGTGTGTGTGCATGTGAATGTCGTCCCTGTTGTTAACACACAGTCGATGTGCCACATCACACATATTAACACACACGTGTGGGAGCGTCCACCAATGCAAAGTACTATTTTTAAAAAAGTAATACAACATCTACCAGACACTAGCATATTCAGAGTACTGGGAGATTCTCAGGTTAAATCCTTCGCCATTCCCTCGGGGCGCCTGTCAACTCCTATATCGCTTGCAACCCGGTCGCCATGGTTACCGCCGCTCAAAAAACCACACACCGCATCGGCATAGACACGCCGAGCGAATACACAGGTACGAGGCACGTGCACAAGAACGCACGTGTTAACTGCACTAGTCTCTCTCCCCCTCTCTCTCTCTCTCTCTCTCTCTCTCTCTCTCTCTCTCTCTCTCTCTCTCTCTCTCTCTCTCTCTCTCTCTCTCTCTCTCTCTCTCTCTCTCGTCTCTCTCTCTCTCGTCTCTCTCTCTCTCTCTCTCTCTCTCGACCTGTGTTTTCCATTCTCTCCCTCTCTTTCTACTCCCCCCCCCTCTCTTAAATGTGATTAAAATAGAGGAGTCAGTCATTTGGCAAGGATGTTTTTAATATATTTTGTGCTATATTTTGTATTATTTATTATATTGATAATGTCAGTATGTCAAGCGACATTTAATTATGTTCATGTAGATGCAAAAATATTTTAAAATGTCTCTTTAAAACCCCTCGCTCTCTCGCTCTCTCTCTCTCTCCCGCTCTCGCTCTCTCTCTCTCTCTCCATGTGACCCCATAACCTCTTGCCAGTATACAGTAGATGACACACTGGAGTGGACATACATAGTGACAGCCTAGCCCGCTGAGAAACACGCACACACACACGCGCACACACACACGCACACACAGCCACACACACGCACAGCCACACACACACACTCCCATCAACTATAAAACCGCCAAGTATTTATAACACAACATAAAACATGATCACGGTGGCTCATAATGTGCTTAAGAGTCTCCTGCAAGCTGCTGCCCTGAAAAGGTTAACTGGACAGTTCTACCTCGCTCCCGCCCTTTCTGAATTGAATTCAGAATAACTTTATTGGCAAGGGGGGTGAATACACATGTACATGGCCACAGCAGGTATAAGCATTCAGAGTATTGAATATTCATAGCAATTATAAAAAATAGTACAATGTAGAAAAGCATGTATACCGTTAGATTTAATATGTAATGATAATGATATGTGTTGAAAAAAGTCCAATATCTTGGCTTTGGTTAACAGTTAACTGTTCCCGCCTGATTTCTCACATTAATTTTGTTCATCACTTCAGCAGACATGGACAATAGGCAAAAGGTTGCAAAGGCACAGCGACAACTCTTTCTCTTTCTCTCTCTTGACACACATGTGCAACCCACACACACACACACACACGCACACACACACACACACACACACACACCTCAACTTACAGGTCAAGTCTCAGATTTTGGCGCTCCTCGAAGAAGTAGTCGAGGACGAACTTGCGAACAAAGTCCGGGTTTAGCGTGTTGTCGATCACTTCCGTCCGCCCGAACTGCAGGAAACACAGGACAAACGGAGGAAGTCAGACAAACCAACCGGAAGCCACTTCACGTCTGTGGTTCAATTTCAAGGGAAAGGAAAGTGGTGTGTGTGTGTGGGTCACCGTTATACACTGCAAGTGTCCTTTGGACAAAAGTGTCAGCTAAATAACTAAATAGTAGATTTAAATTGCCGCTCGTGTCACCGTGGCATGCTAAAATGGCATTAAACTGTCGAGATTCAACGAGGGTTAGTCGGGGTCCGCCGCTGCCATTTAAACTATTAATAATTCATGCCGATGATTGGTTATTCGGCACTACGAATAACTGAGAACGATTGGGTCGACAAGGCCCCCCTACATTTACATTCATGAATATTCATGAGTGTGAAAGCAGGCAGACACACACAGGCGCACACACACACTCATGGACGCACGCACATGTCAAAAAAGGAACATGAATATATTTAGTTAACTTTTTATACAACATACCCATCATTATATATATATAAAAAAAAAAAATCCAACAGTTCAACTTCAATTAAAGAGTGTATAATTTCGTTCTTTCTCCTGCGACGACCCTTCCTGTCTACAGGTTGACCCGGCTGTCTTTGCAGGGAGCCAGTGGGTGGAGCTGAGGGGGTGGTCAGCTGATGTGGTGCGCCGATGCACATTTTGGTCTGCAGGCTTCGAGCGGTGAACCACCATCAGCCTCAGTCCGTCTCCCCACACTGCCAGGTTGGCTTTTGCTTTTGGTTCCTTTTGGTATTGGCTTTGCTTTGGCTTGGCTTGGCTTGGCTTGGTTTCGGTTGTGTGGCTTTGGGTTGTGACATTCGGCTTAGTCGTATATGTTTAGTATGACGTCTAGTTCTCTGTTGGGTTTACACCTTACAACATCCCCACAGCACCTGTTCCACTGACCCACACACTGCACTCACCACCGACTACACAGACTACATGTTATATTCTTATTATGTCTTGGTTGTGGGGGCTCGTCCGATAGTTGGCTTGTTCTTGGGAGGGTAGCCTAACAAAGTGGGGCCTTGTCTTCAAGAGGAGTGTTTGGTCAAAATTGTTGGTTCATTTGGTGACAAAGTGGGTAAGTTGGCTAGTTGAGCCACCTTATTATCCCTAACGTATCGATCCACGTTTTGTCTTCCCTTCTTAAAAGTGCTCCTTTCGATCCAAGGCTACCGAGGTGAGAGATGGGGAGACAGGCTGAGAGGCGGAGGTCTGTCAGGGGGGTTAATGAGGTGGTGCTACAACACAAGGAAAACGTTTGGCTAATAAGGTGGACATTTGCACATTGTTTAAATGTAGTTTGGTTTACATTGTTTCCGCGCCTACAATCGGTACCTTTTTTTTATTTCTCCTTAAAGACGTCCTTGAGATAAGCCCTGTAAACACTGTAAATGAGTATACAGTGTAAACAGTCCCGTCTGTTTGCCTATGAAGGAATACAGGCCATTGTGTCATGTTCTGCTATTCACGGCGACGCCATCTGCGTTCGGCGTCAATATGTCCGCGCCCATGTGGGACTGTGTGAGCACACACACACACGACCGCAGTGGACTGGAAGCCATTCCACTCCATTGACTGCGTTCACTATTTACCCCTTCAGTCATTTGGCAGACGCTATTATCCAAAGCAACTTCCGGTGTGTTTTTTTTTTCCCTCTCAGATATAGGTCATTAAAGGACAAGACTGGGTCTGGGTGATATGATAAAACCACTGCAACCGTCTCTCCTGGGTTCACTAAAACACTCATTGTCAATATAATTTGGCTAAATGACTTCCTTGTCGCGATTCTGCCGAAGACAATTTGCATTTAAACAAGCACTGCTTTATCTCTGAGCCCACCGTGATGAGTGTTCCAGGTTCACAGTGGAACATGGACTTGGAGCATATGTGCTTGCTTGGAGGCCACAGTCGTATTTGAAACTTTGGAGAACAATGTGATCATCAACTGGATCTAGAGTACCTTCTCGGTACCTTTTATCCAAAGTGACTGATAGTGAATACAGATGCGCGTCATTAAGGAGCAGGTAGAGGGGTCAAAATATTCTGAGATCAGAACAAATCAGACGCCCAAATTCGAGTTTACCACGTACAGTTCCACAGTACTGGCCGATATCTGGGGAGGTACCAGAGTATAGGAAGCTGTCCGCCAAACCTACCGAGATCTGCCGCCAACCCAGGAGATTCGGAGAGCGTCTTCTCCGAACCAAACAGAAGTGTCGGAGGCCGGCCCACTCCGGTCCAGGCCTTTAGGGCATCTTGTTCGAGGGCGCCTACAAGTTAAGGCCGATGAATAGTTCTGCGTCGAATCTACGCCGTACTTATATAGTTGTTTGCCATTTTTAGGCCATTGCGTTGAGTTTCTTTGCCGCTGTGTCGAGTGCGTAGTTTCACAAACGATGGCGATTTTGAGATTGAACAGCTACTTGCTATTGAAAACTGATACAACGCAGAACAGAGAGAAGAGGTCGGAGGAAATGGTACGTTCCACTGAATTTGTCTGTTACTATTAGTACACTATCCCTGTTCCTTATTCCCACTTCTCTTTTCAGATACAGGTGATTAAAAGGCAAGACCAGCGGGCCTGGGTGATAAAAAACATCGTTATGAATATCCTTTGGCTACATTACTTCCTCGCACCCATTCTGCCGCAGATAATTTAGCGGTGGAGCACCTGTGGAGAATGTAAATATGCCAATCTAGCACTTCCATCTTTTGGGGTCAATGTGCATTGGTGCATTGGACTTTGTGGACAGGTTGTGCCACGCTCCATGCTCTTTGGCAGAATCAACAGTGGGCAGTTATTTTGACAAACCATACTGGCAACGGATGTTTTAGTGGAGACTGGTTGGAGCGGGGAAGGGGGGGGGGGGGTGGGGGGGGGGGGTAGGCATCAAGGAGGTCTAGATCTTACCTCTCTCCACTCCTTGTTCCCAACGCCTTGTGTGTAGAGCACGCAGACTGTACATATCAGAACACAAAACACAGAGAGAGAGGATGAACACAGACAAGAGGGGAGGTCAGAGCCTCCACGTGGCATCAACAGAAACACTCATTTTCCTTGTTGCTGTCATTTCAGATGTTTACACCAACATTGTTTTTAACGGAAAACGAGTGAAGTCACGCTCTCCTGACGCCTTAGCACGCACACACGCACCCACATACACATGTACACCCTGCACTTCACTTCCCCCTCTTCATCTCTCTCCTGACGGCCACCCTCCTCATCCTTGACGATATGAGCCTCGTCTGAAGACGACTCCGAGAGGCTCAGCTAGAAGTGCTGACCCTGGGATTCAAGCATGGCCTTGGTGTGTGTGTGTGTGTGTCAAATGGTATTAAAATTAAAAATGGAAAACACACAGAACAAGGAGCTCAGAACAAGGGAGGGAGAGAATGATTGAGAGAGAGAGATGGATAGATAGAAAGACAGAGAGGCAGAGCGAGAGAGAGTGACAGGGAGAGATGGAGACAGAGAGAGAGCGAGGGCGAGAGATAGAGACAGAGTGAGAGAGAGAGATAGAGAGACAAAGAGAAACAGAGAGAGACAGAGTGAGAGAGTCAGAGAGTGAGTGAGGAGTAGAGAGGAGCACAGAGAGGACGAGGAGAGCAAAGGAGTAGAGAGAAAAGAGGAGCAGAGAGGAGGAGAGAGGAGGCGCAGGCAGGAGGAACAATAGGAGTGTTTGTGTACGACTGACTCATGTGTCATTGGGGAGGTCTCTCTCTCTCTCTCTCTCTCTCTCTCTGCCCATACAATGAGTCACTACCAGGACATATAGCCAAACATCTCTCTCCCTCTCTCTCTTTGAGCTTTGTTTTCCCATTGCCTTGAGAAATAGCCTGTATGGCTAAATCTGGCACATTTACATAATGACTACATGATGTTAATGAATGTGCATTGTCCCTTCTTAAATAAATAAAAAACACACACACGCACACACACGCACACACACACACACACACACACACACACAACCACATATGCCAGTCATGGTGACGGTGAACCAGGCCCAGTCAGTGGTTGCTTACTGGGGTCAGACTTGGAGAATGTATCTCTGTCCAGCAGGTTTCTGTGGAGAGAAAGACAGACAGACAGACAGACAGACAGAGGAAGGTAAATTAGTACACGTTACTTACTCCAAATTCCAGTCCGTACATAACAACATAAAATGATATCTCCCTCTCTCGCAGGTGGCTTGGGATCCAAAACCTTATCAAAATATTGCTTATCGCCAGTTATCATCCAGACAGTAACGGTCTGGATGATTACGCCGTCATAACCGTCTCTCCTGGCTTCACTAAAACATCCCGTCATTTGTCAAAATTACTTCCTATTCTATCGCCCCAGGAATACTTTACACAATGAATTATTACCACAATAACAACTGTGCTGTCGCTATTGTTTACATTTGTGGCGAGGAGCACTCGTGCCAAATCTGATCAATTCAGCTCCCGACAGCAATATGCTTCTGTCGTGTAACTCTAGCCGCGGACAGACGGATGACAGTTGGCAAAAGAAACACTGCGCTGCCAGCGTTGGAGTTCCTCCATCACTGGGGCCTTTGTTGTTTAATCTCTGAGTCCAACATGATGAGAGTTCCTGGTTCTGGATCAAGGACTTTCAAGAGTGCTTCCTCTGTTCTATTCATCCAAAGTGGACCGACGGTGAATTCAGATACGCGTCATTAAGGAGCAGGTAGACCGGGTCAGGGGGCATCCTGCTCGAGGGATACCGACAGGTCAGGCGGCGGACATCGGGACTGGGAGTTGAACACTGGTAGTTACATACCAGTGCACTATCTCTGTAGCAGAACAACACTTCAGCATGGACCACAAAGGCAAAGGCAGAAATCACTTGGTGACATTGCGACTGCGATACAATAAGATTCCCATTTTCATTTTCAATGAAAACTATCAAAATCATTGGTACAGATGGGGGTCTGTACCAAACATGTTGGATTACATCTGGGGAAAACAATGTGTATGCAATACAGTACTTCATTTATAACCGCAACGTTATCAATTATTAAAAAAATGGCAGTTCCTGCACTCTGGATATTGCACTCGGCCATGTTGCTCAGTTTGAAGTTAAGCTTTTCATGTTGATCATTATCATTTCTCACACATGTGTAGTGAATGATATTCCAGTCGATGAGGACCAATGAATAGCTACTGTATACTAATCGCTCCTCGCATTTTAGCCACGCAGGACATTAAAAGCATCAGAGATTCATGTTATTCCAAAGAGTACAAAAAATGCTAATGAAAGTCTGATCCACCAGGCAGATTTGAAAGTAATACACGGCGCTACACATCTAAGTGGCTCGTAATCGGCGGAGATAATGGACGATTTAACTGTGATTCGCGGTTAATGGGGAGATGAAGAGAGTGTCGCGAGAAAAGCAGGAGAATTAAGGAGAGAGGAGGAGGAGGGGGAGAATAAGGGAAAGGATGAGAGAGGAAGGTGGAGGAGAAGAGGGTAGAGGATGAGAAATGAGGAGGAGGTGGGGCTAGAAGGCGGATGAGAGGGAGGAAAAGAGGAGAGGAAAGGACCGAGAGAGTATTTCCACTGCCCAACGAGGACCATCATCTCCTGGGAGATCTAAAGCACTCTCACCGCATTCCTTCTAGGCCCGGATCAGACAAACAATCCAAACAAATCTCCCCATCCAGCTCTGACGGGGGCCGTGGAGTAGCAGTGTGAATGTTCCCCTGTGATCCCCCATAATACCCGGGGACATCCAGGAGCTTTGGGAAAGGCTGTAGGACAAAAGCTCCTGTCAACGTCAATGGCCACAGTCTTGACCCCCCCCCCCCACGCACATTCATACACACTATCCAAATCTCACCAGCATTATCTTTGACTATTCTCTCTCTCTCTCTCTCTCTCTCTCTCTCTCTCTCTCCTCTCTCTCTCTCTCTCTCTCTCTCTCTCTCTCTCTCTCTCTCTCTCTCTCTCTCTCTCTCTCTCTCTCTCTCTCTCTCTCCTCTCTCTCTCTCTCCTCCTCTCTCTCTCTCTCTCTCTCTCTCTCTCTCTCTCGGACATTTATAACGCCGGATAACAACATATGTACCACCTATAGGAAATCCTTGCAAACTAGATTTAAATCGCAGCGTAAATGGCCACGCTTTGCGCAACTGGCACGCTGACAAAATGGCTCTTCTTCACGGAGATCTTCAATGATTCAGCAGCGGCCTCCACTTTGATGCTTCGGCAGCAATTATAAAACCCGACCGGCGCCACCTAACAAGATTCCCTCCTTGCTCTTGGAGACAGCAAGGAGGGAGACATTTGTAAAGAAAGGTTTGGCACTCAATTACGACAATAATGGGCCACCTCGAGTTCCCCCGTGAGTCACAACACGCGACGTGCGGAGGTTTTTAAAAAGGGGGGCGAAAAGAGATCATTGTAATTCCTAAGAGCAGGGGGGGGGGGGTGGGGGTTGCTCTGGGAGTAACATGCTGTCCCCTGTGGTTTTGCGTCTCTAACTGTTTTACATCGATAAATAATAGAAGGAAGTGTTCCTGCTCGGCGACATGCGACCTACTGGAAAGCTGTTTGTTTCCTCAGAAGGGAAACAGGGAAGGGAAAGCATTGTGCGACAAAAAAAATCCCCCTCATCCACAAACTATACGCTGCACTATTTTACACTTTAAATAATTAAATCCTCTAAATACAGGATAGGATATTGTGGAGAAAGGACAGAGCATACGCCTTTTTTCTAAACATTTTCAAAGATTTTCTCGCTGATAATTATTTGTCATGTGCTTGATGTAAAAGGCCCTTTAAATTAAGCAAACTGTTTTAGCAACTTCATTTTAGATCATGGTTCCTGCGGTGGAAAGGTTCCTCTTTCCTGGGGAAGTGGAACCTCGAAATGGGCTGCTGGATTACACCCATGTCCCCACAGGTTTGTATGAGGTGGGATGTGTGTGTGTGTGTGTGTGTGTGTGTGCGTCTGTATGTGTGTGTGTGTGTGTGCATGTGTGTGTGTATCTGTGCGTGTATGTGTCAGTCTGACAGGTTAATGCCAATGACTCATGTTTCTCCTCCATCATTTTTGGTTTTTCCGAGCATTTTCTTTGCATAACAAAAAACAGGGTCACACATCCACAACACCACACACACAACACACAGCACACACACACACACGACACAGCACACCAACACACCACTACACAAACCATCACACACAACACACAACACAACACACACAAACACACACGGCACGCTTCCCAGGTTACTCAGACAATACACACGGATCTGTTGAGAAAATCGAAGGGAAACATACATACATAAAAAAAAAACCGCTTGGTCTTTACTTTGACTACGGTTTCTTTCTCCCAGGCTAGGTGGTAGGTTCTTTCTCCATTTGTGTCTCCTCTCACGCGCCCCTTGCACGCAGTATCAAACTCGTGTGTATGTAGGGTGTGTGTGTGTGTTGTGTGTGTGTGTGTGTGATGGTGTGTGTATTTGGTGTGATGTGGTGTCTGTGCGGTGGTGCATGGTTTGTGTGTGAGTGACTGGCCCGACACCCCTTCTATATTCACAACTGATGAAGGAAAAAAAAATGCCCATTTCAACCCCCAGCCTCAACTTCTCTTTCATTCCTCCTCTCCGACCTCTCTCTCTCATCTCTTTGACCATGACCTAAAATTAAACGACTCATGCGAGAAATAACGCCGATTTCACTGAACTAGGATAGCAACTCACGACACACAGCACACATACAACCAACACCACACAGCCACACAACACACACACACAACACACACGACAACACACACATACACACACACACACGAAACACATCGCATATACAATATGTAGTGTTGGTAATATAATGAATAGGCAGTTCGAGAATGTGGTCATGCTCCGCGTGTTATAAGCCTAGGACATTTAGCTTCGGACTCTATATAGACCAGCCCCTCATCAGGCCAAAAACGTAGGCCACAAATACAAAAGAGAACACCCTAATGGCGATGGATTAAAGCATGACCAGCACTAACTAGGCTAAAGCCTAAGCAGTCCAACAGCTGGAATCCACCGATGCCAGCAGATGGCGTTATTCCTTGTCCTGTTAAGTCCCGATTAGCCACCAGCTAGGCACTGGTAATGACGACTAGCCTCACCAGCTAGCCACAACCAGCATCACCTTGCCACGACGAGAATGGCGCGTAGCAACTAGCATCAGTTAGTTACTGCTACCAGTCAGCTAGTCACAGCGAGCAAAATCTAGCAAAGATTACATGAGGGTGTGTGTGTGTGTGTGTTTTGATTTTGTGTCTCTGCGATGTCAAAGACGAGAGAGAGCAAAGAGTGTGATAGAACGAGAGAGATAGAGAGACTAATACACACGAATGGAGAGATTCAGACGTGTGCCAACTTAGCAGTCTAGCACACACATTACCCTCTCAACGCTCTCCGAATTCCCAGTTTAACTCTGAGTCTATGTGTGTTGTGAATTGTTGTAATGTGCGTTGATTTGTATGTGTGCATTGTTTGTGTGTGCATTATTACATGCATGTGTAATTTTGTGTGTGTGTTTTCTGCATGTGTGCCTATTTGTTGCATGTGTGTGTATGCATGATGTGTGTTGTATTTGTTGCCATGCATGTGTATGCATGATGTGTGATGTCTTCTGTTGATGTGTTGTGTGTGCATGACTTGTGTGTTATTTTGTTGCATGTGCGTGTGCATGAGGTGTGCTATACTTGTTGCATGTCCTTTGGGCAAACCGTGCGTGTATTTTCTGCAGGTGCACGTGTGCGTTTGTTTTTGAGCATCGTTCCCGTTCACATACAAGCCGCTTCTCTCCATCAACGCACAAGAGGCGCGGTGCGTAGCTGTATCTTCAGGGGGGGTTCTCAGCAGGAGTTAAGCTGCTGTAATTATGCATTCATTATTGATTAACCCAGCCGTCATTAGCACCTCCCCGCCCGGCGGCTCCCCTGCTACAATTTAAACACTCCTTCAGACAGGACTCAGCAGCTCCCCTCAAGAGGCCACTGCTTTGACATGAGGCTGCCACTCATACACACTACAGATACAATACGCAAACATTAATCATTACAATGAGAGAAATACACTTTGGGTGAGCTGTGTGTGTCTACGCATCCATGGACACAAAGTGAAAGAGAGAGAGAGCGAGAGAGAGAGAGAGAGACAGAGAGAGAGAGAGAGATTTCCTCTGTGTAAATCTACTGACATGACCAGATCTCTGACAAAAGACCAACCTGATTACAGGACTTGACTGGTTACTCTCTGTAGCCTGCACACACACACACACACACACACACACACACACACACACACACACACACACACACACACACACACACACACACACACACACACACACAACACACACACACACACACACACACACACACACACACACACACACACACACACACACACACACACACACACACACATATGAATACACACAGTGAATACACAGACCCACGATCAGACGGCAATCAATAACAAACAAACCCATGCAGCCTTTAACTGCTGGAGACACAGAGGAAAGTGACGCAGTCAGACAGGCAGACAAGCCGTCAGGCAGATGGATGGAACAGACAGTCGGTCAGGCAGACGGGCAGACAGACAGACAGACGGGTGATTGCGCCTGCGTTGTATTGTCTCGGTATGCCGACTCGCCTAAAATCATTCGCCCCCCCCCACCCGCTGTTCGGAGGCCCTTGTAAACACACCGCCACACAGGGACAGGGTGTGCACGAGTCATGCACATACCACCACACACACACACACACACCACACACACACACACACACACACACACACACACACACACACACACACACACACACAGTGCCTTTTCTTCTCTATTGAATCCCCTCACAGTGGCTGCCGCTGGTCCCCCCCCTTAAAAGCAAGTCGCTTGTCAGGAAGCTCTTCAATATGACGGCCATTACGGAAACTCCATGGGGCCAAAAAAGGTCAGCTCAATCACCACCCATAGACAGAGAAGAAGAGCGAGAGAGAGGGAGAGAAGAGAGAGAGAGGGAGAGAGAGAGAGAGAGAGAGAGAGAGAGAGAGAGAGAGAGAGAGAGAGAGAGAGAGAGGGGCGAGAGCGGGAGGAATACAAACACACACAGATTGAGAGAGAGCGAGAGAGAGGGAGCAAAAGAGAGAGAGAGAGAGAGGGTGAGAGAGTGAGAGAGAGAGAGGGAGAGAGTTTGGTGGTGGGGGAGCTGAAAATAGCACGAACAGTCACGGGTAACTGTGGTGGTGAACCAGAGAGTGGAAGATGGCTTCAGTTGGTAAATGAGTCAACGCTCTTGCTCTGCTCTGAAAAGGCCAAAAGGAGGAGACTTTAAATAAACTCTCCACGGGACTCGAACCCACCACCACGGAGGTCGATGGGATAATGACAATATGGGGGGTAATGGGATGGCCTGCCCAGCATCAGAGCTCAGCCGTCGGTGTGAAGCTGCTATGAAAGCACTGCCCGGCCTAAATCCATCCAAGACACGCCACCGACAAAAACTTCGCCAAAAAATACCTGGAGTTTGAACCCTCCTTTTAGCGAGAATAAAGGGATATTGGTTTAGGACACTCAGGGGATTCAACCCCAGGGAATGACAGCAATGAGTCAACCAGATAGGTGAGGGGTTCCATTACATTGCCAAAGTGATTGATGGGTATACTGGTTTAGATTGGATATCAGTTGTATAACGTCTGAGACTATATTGACGACATATTCACATTGTGGATGTTTTGAAATATGAAAAGGAACAGTTATTAGGTTGCAATACAAACATATTATTATTTAAATATTATTTAAATAATCATAAATATTTAAATAATAATATTTATCTGTATATTTGATTGTTATATTATTTTAATATTATATATTTGTATTTAAATGTGTATATTAATAAAATATATTTTATTATTTTCCCATTTTGGTGCTTGTCGCAAGCCACTATATAAAAGGTGAGGAACGCCATTCTTTCGTCATCAACATGAAAAATGGCGCCCAAAACGGCACCAAAAAAGGCACATGACACAAACGTCAGAACGTCATACGCTGCACTCGCAGTGACCCGTGATTCACCATATATGTGCCGCCGTTCCTATCGCTTTGCCTTGCGCGTCGTATTGCCCTTTAAAAAGGAACTGTTGAGCGAGGACACGAGATGTGCTCCGAGCGCCGCGGTAATTACAGCGAACGCCTGGGGGAGTAGGTGCCGCTTCACATGGACAGTGTGACTCGCCTGTTGAGTACAGAAATATCCGAGACGAAACGTGAAAAGTCTTTGCGGTCTTTTGGCATTGGCATCCCCATTCCATGATGTCTTTACTTTAGTTGAAATACGCCATTGCAGTGAGAATGTACCTCCAATTGTAAGCAATTTAGCAACACTCATTTTCTCAAAATCGACCCGAAAGTGGTGTCAGTCACGAGTGGGAGTGTCCACCCGTATTATGGATGATTGATGGATCAGCCTACCAGACGACCCAGTGGACCGTACCGACTAGTAGGCTGATCTATCCACACTCCAACCTCTGATGTAACCACGGGGTATATCTTCAAATGGCTTCTCATGGCTGCTAAACATTGGGACACATCGGGGTAAAATATGGGACATTATGGATTCCAATAGTCTGTGATGGTCAATACATCGCATTAGATCACGCCATTTTTTAACCCTTAGGTCAGCTATGAATCAATACACCATGTGAGATAATGATCATAGCTGGAGATTCTGGCTATTGATGAAACGAAGCCCATAATCTTTAAGCAGAGTGACAGCGGTGAGCATAGACGTGACCCGCGGTTATCGTCATTAGCTTGCGTATGTGGGGTCAATCAAGACGAAACGGTCGGTTTTTACGCTAATTCTGACGCTCATCATCAGGCTCGTTCACGACTTCAAACTGTCCGGTGTCAACTGCCTTATATACGTGCATTACTTTTTTTTCAATTATTCAACCCACTTTACAAAAGAAATCACACAGGTCTAAACATAGGTCGTCCCTTAGTCCTCAGCAATAAGTCACCAATTAGTTTTCCGTTGGCTCGGCCAGCATGCTGTGCTGACCCCACAGTCGTGACAAGACGGCCACCATCTTTCTAGGATACGGGAGAATCAGTAAAACAGGCCAAACTAGAAAAGCCGACGTTCCCAAAGACGTTCCAATGTTTACTACTGCTCTGGGAACCTTGGCCCCGTGAGAGACACCACTGAGAGGGAGCTCGAGAAGGAGGTCAACAGCGAACAAAGTCTGAGAGATACAGGAGGACGGAGAGAGAGAGACAAGAGAGAGATAAGAAGAAATTATACAGGGGAAAAAAAAAGAGGACAGAAGTGCAGCGCCGCGGTGCAACAACAGAACAGGCAGAATGTCAGTCCCGCTGTGCCTGCTGGGAAGTGTTGTCCCAGTGCTGGCTCGATTACACAGGGTCACCGTGTCTGTGACTACCATGCTAGCAGGCGGAGAACTACACTCAGGTTAAAGGTCAGAGACGATGACATTACACCAGCGTTTACGACACCTGAGATTTGACACCCCCCCCCCAACATGGCGGTGAAGGGAATTTCAGTGGATTTCAGACACAATTCCTTTAGCTGCTTTCTACATGTGCTTGTTAATAGCTCAGAGACCCGACAGCATCAGACAGAAAGACTACAGCAGACAGTCGGAGTACTTCAGAGTAGTCAAGCGCCTTGTGTCTCTCCCTGGGAACATACACTAAAGCACTTAAGAACCATGACATATACCGGTAATACAACTCCATCACCTCTGCCAACGAACCCCTTTTCTCCACACCGAGCACTGCAGAGAGCTGGGAAACTGTTGCACGGAACACATCAGTACTGCGATGTCATTGTCCATGACCGGTGATGACCAATCAAACGTGCACACGTACATACACACACACACACACACACACACACACACCCACACACACACACACACACACACACACACACAGGTTGAGGCTTTAGCCTTGTAGGGGAATTGAGCAAGCAGAAGGGATTTTGCCTTAACTGTACTATCTCCTTCTTT
>PIJE02000681.1:145764-191918 GCA_002895965.2 Coryphaenoides rupestris | reverse complement strand
ATAGGCCTCTGCTCCATTCAAACAGGTTAGTGCAATACAATACAACATGGCAAGACCGTGTGTGGGGAGGTAGCACATGTGTGTGTGTGTGTGTGTGCGCGTGCGTGTGTGTGTGTGTGTGGGATCCTCTCCCTGTATGTATGTATGTATGACAGGGCTCTGAACAGCATAATAACAGGCTGATGTGAAGTCTCTGGATGACAACAGTAGAATATTTACAGCTCATCACTTCAGACTGTCAGACGTCCGTCCCCCCCCGTCCCCCCCTGTCCTCGCCAGGAGTTCAGCAGTTAACACACACACACACACACACACACACACACACACACACACACACACACACACACACACACACACACAGCAGACAACAAAATGGATCTGTCACTACTGTACGTGTGTGTGGGAGGCAGTGCATGACCCTGCTGGCAGTGTGTGTGTGTGTGTGTGTGTGTATGCGCGTGTGTGTGTGTGTGTGTGTGTCCTTATATGGGGGGTAGAATGTGTGTGTATGTGTCTGTGTGTGTGCCCCATCGATTGGGGAAACAAAAATGTTGCAAGACAAAGTATCCCTAAGCTATCATCCATCAGCCGTCGTCAATAGAACAAACAGACTGGGTTTCAACAGACTGTTTATTTCCGAGCCTCGACATTACAACCACTTTAGCTTGTCTGCCTTTCATCCTTGCACCTGGAAGAACACCCACACACCCAACGGAAACCTCAGATTAGCAGGTGAACACTGAGACATGTCTCTCTCTCTCTCTCTCTCTCTCTCTATCTCTCTCTCTCTCCCATTACCAACGGCATGTTATTTCTGTGGTCATGCAAATAAACAGTAGATAAAACACACACACACACACACACTCTCTTCCTCATACACAACACATACACAATATGAGTACGACATTCGTCTCACTAGAGATTGTATTTTTTATTACGGTCATTACAAAGACTCGCATTACTGTTGTAATGTAAACACATTTTTGCAACCCCTTCCCACGGCATCACACACCACACACACACACACACACATCATCACGCCGTGTAAACATTACCCCGCCGACGGCAAAGCATTCAATCCCGTGACCTTTCAGCGCAAATGGAAAAATAATGTTGACAGAGGGGCCTTTGTGTTTGTAGCACGGCAATCTGCTGAGCTACAAAGTGCCAAACACACTCCATACGGGAGGGCTGGGAATGACTCGCCGGGAGCCCACGATAGGCCAACCGGACCGCGTGCGGGCCGACACGTTTGGAGAACTTGAACTTACTCACGGAACATCGACCAATCACGGAATGTCATGGAACGCTATTAAGTGGCCTCGTTAAACACCTCAACAAGAAGAGACCTTCTTGTCTGCAAAGTAGCAAGTTATAATAATAATAATAATGTCATAACCAAAGCTGAGTCGTGTGCATATCAACCCCGCATCCAAAATATAGAACAGTCCACAATTTAGTCGCCTTTGCTTTGCAATCACCACGATGGACACCCACTGCCCTCCGAACCGCCCCTGGATGGAAGGAGGGATCCCCCACCCTGAGGTTCCTCCTCAAGATGTCTTCCTTGTTCATTAAGGGAGTCGTTCCTTGCCCTTAGAGGGGGGGGGGGGGCTATAGGACTAGTGTGGGGGGGGGGGTCATAATCACATGACCCATAATAATAATAATCTGGCCTGTAAAGCCCTTTGAGACTGTAACTGTGATTAAGGGATACACAAACAAAGCTGAATTGAAATTGAAATTGAATTTAATTGATGGGACAACTGGCACAGATTTACTGTGTGAACACGACAGCGTTGACATACAAGTGCCATGAGTGTGTACTGTGGTCAGTAGGAGCGGTCGTCAGTCGGTCGGTCGGTCGGTCGCGGAGCCACATTCCGCAGAACGCTGGTCGCCGCCCGACAACACACATTCCTCCACTCCCGGCGCGCGCGCGGCGCAACACAACACGCTCGAGCTGTCACTTTGTTTTTGGTCACTTTGTTTCGGGTCCGTTCCTTGTATGAAATAATAATAATAATAAAATCAAAATCAGACCAGACCCGCTTTGTGTTGAAATAAATAAATACAATAAAATAAATCATAAATAAATAAATAATACAAGGCAGGGGAGGGAGGGGGGGGGCAGGAGTCGGGAACACCGTCAAGTCCGAGGTGTGCTTCTTTCCCGCCACAACGACAACGTACACCATACACCGTACAAAGTGGCGGGAGTCGACCGCAGGCGTGACGACGGTCGACACACAACAACAACAACACAACAACAACACAAGTTGTACGTCACGAACACACATATCACGAGGAAAACAAAACAACAACAACAACAACAAAAACGCGACATCTGCGACATTCTGCGACAGTTTCGCCAAAGTTGCTGTCGTCCGAAAAAAACGACGACAGCAGCCGAGTCCTCCTCGGGGTGTTTTTAATTGTTTTTCTTTTTCGTCTTAATTCTGCTTGACAATCGACTTGGAAAATCTCAGCGTGTCGTAAGTTTTTTTGTTTTGAAACGACAGACGACACACGACGACACGTAAAGTTTGATTCGGACGGGAAACGCGTGACGTGACGTAACGAGAGAGCTCACCGACCTGCACGACACGGTGATCTCAACTTTGGTGGCGGGGATCGTGGCGTTCAGCGGGTCGAAGTCGCCTATGGACGCCATGTTGGGGAAAGTGGCGCTCATGCCGAGAGGTTCTCAGATCCAGATCCTCCTCCTCCAGCCCTCCGCCTCCTCCTCCTCCTCCTCTTCCTCCTCCTCCTCCTCCTGGCGCGTGGTGCTGTGCAAACCGCACCTCCTGCTCCTCGGGCAGCGCGCGGAGAAAGGTGTGTGTGTGTGTGTGTGCGAGAGAGAGAGAGTGTTTGTGTGTGAGAGAGAGAGAGAGAGAGAGAGACAGTGTTGTGTGTGTGTGAGAGAGAGAGAGACAGTGTTTGTGTGAGAGAGAGAGGCAGGTAGGCAGCAGGAATCTAGGAGATGTGATGTCATCTACAACACACCGAACCCCCTGCCACCCCCCCCCCCCCCCCTTTATCTCTCTCTCTCTCTCTCTTTCTCTCTCTCACTCTCTATCCATCTCTCTCTCTCACTCTCTCTATCCATCTCTCACTTACTCGTTCTCTCTCTCCCACTCTTTTTCACTCTCGGATTATTTCTCTGTCTAAATTTCACATTGCTCTCTCTCACTCTTCCTGTCTCCTCTTACTCTTCCTGGCTCCTTTGCCCTCTCTCGCCCTCGCTCTATGATACACACACACACACACACACACACTTTCTCTCTCTCTCTGTTGCTCTCTCCTCATCCCTCTCTTTCTGGGCAGGATTGGATGTTAATTAATTGAATAACGGAGGACCCTCCAGTGAGAATAATACAAAAGATAGCCAAGTCAATAGGGAGCAGGATTATAGTGTGTGTGTGTGTGTGTGTGTGTGTGTGTGTGTGTGTGTGTGTGTATGAGGGAGAGTGTGTGTGTGTGTGTGTGTGTGTGTGTGAGAGAGACAGGTAGGCAGCAGGAATCTAGGAGATGTGATGTCATCTACAACACACCGAACCCCCTGCCACCCCCCCCCCCCTTTATCTCTCTCTCTCTCCCTTTCTCTCCCTCTCTCTCACTCTCTTTTTCACTCTCTAATTATTTCTCTGTCTAAATTTCACATTGCTCTCTCTCTCTCTCTCTCTCTCTTACTCTTCCTGTCTCCCCTCTCTCTCTCTCTCTCTCCTCATCCCTCTCTTTCTGGGCAGGATTGGATGTTAATTAATTGAATAACGGAGGACCCTCCAGTGAGAATAATACAAAAGATAGCCAAGTCAATAGGGAGCAGGATTATAGTGTGTGTGTGTGTGTGTGTGTGCGTGCGTGCGTGCGTGCGTGCGTGCGTGTGTGTGTGTGTCTGTGTGTGTGTGTGTGTGTGCGTGCGTGCGTGTGTGTGTGTGCATTTTCCTCTGACTTTGTTTACTGACCGACTACATATCCAAATATAGCTCACATGCACGCACGCATGTGCGCACACACACACACACACACACACAGACACAGAAACCACAGGCCTTCCTACACACCTTAAGACAAACACACAAAGACACACCCAAAGCCCACACACAAACACAGAAATACACACAGTGGAATACGAATGTAATAATAGAATCATCTTTTGTTTGAGGCATTCCCAAAGACAAATATATCCATCCATCCATCCATCCATCCACACACACATTTGTACACAATGTGTGTGTGATTACAATGCAGGTTGGGGTTTATTTGTCAACTTTTTTAAAGGGTCCCATAGTTGAGTTGCATCGTCTCTCCGTGGCGTGACTGAGCACCGCCATCACGCCCCGTCTCCCCAGCTCATAAAGCACCGCCGGTATTTTTAGCCGGAAGGTTCGCGGATGGAGAAACGCGAGGGGGTGGGGGGGGGGGGGGGCGGATATCGACCCTTTCCCTGGTCAGTCACTTATATGAACACAGAGCCCTGGGAATAGCAGAGCACTCCGTGTTTACCCTTCTAATTGCTCTGGTGGAATGATGTGTGTGTGTGTGTGTGTGTGTGCGTGTGTGAAAAACAATTATCTCCATAATTAATTCCTCTAAACCCCTTTTTCTGTACATGAAGTACTGTATTCTAAATAATAATTCTCACCTCCCCCTCTCTCTCTCTCTCTCTCTCCTCTCTCTCTCTCTCTCATCTCTCTCTCTGTCTCCCCCTCTCTCTTGTTATGCCTTTCCCCATCTGTCTGTGTGATTGAATATGCTGCTAGTTTGACATTTTCTCATTTCAGTCTGTCAGTCTATCTCCCTTTTGTTCACTTTTCTGCATTTGTCTCTTTCCCTCCGTCATGCACACAATCAATTTCCCATCCGATACGCTAACTGCTAAAGCTATGTGGAAAACGGCAGGCCGGCACAGGCAGGATGGTGAATAATCTGGTTTAGGTTTTGTAGAATGATTGACAGAGCAGAGAGTACATGCTGGCATGCTAGAGCACTCTGGGTGCGTGTGTGTGTGTGTGATGATGATGATGATGATGGCTGGTTTAAAGGATTCCTATTATACCACCGGGTGTGAGCATGATTAGTCAATGCACCTCAGGTGTGCAGCCTGAACCAACCCCAGACTGAGCTGGGCCAGGTGAGGCTGCTCAAACCAGCCACCAACCACACTCACACACACTTTGTGTCGAGCTAAATAATTACATCTGGTGAAAGTAGAGTAGAAACCAAAGCAACACAGCAGAAAGTACTGCTATTAACAGTAACTGTACAAGGAGGAGAAACTGGGTAGGTGCTGTGATGACCCCCTTCTATCTACGGGTTCTCCCGGCCGTCTTTGCAGGGAGCCAGCGGGCGGAGCTGAGAGGGTGGTCAGCCGATGTGGCGCACCTGTGCAGGTGTGGTCTGCAGGCGTCATAAAGGTTGGACCACATCAGCCGCTTGCTCTCTCTCTCTCTCTCCTCTCTCCCACGCAGGCAGGTTGGCTTCTGGTTCGGTTCGTGGTTTCGGTCGTGTAGCTTTGGGTTGTGACCTTTGGCTTCCGTGTTTCGTGTGATGTTTAGTTCAACATCTCCACAGCTCACCCAGACCCTACACTTACCACTAACGATAAAGATGAAGTGTTATATTCTTATTATATCTTGGTTCTAATAAGTACCTTATATTATCTTTTCATCATGTGCTGAGTTTATAATGATAAGCTCATGTTTCGGAAAATCATTTGACATACATGACATGATAACAGCTAACCTCACACTCCAAACTCCTTCATGCTACAATTGTTTTCTGTTATTCAATCATCGCGAACAATTAAAATGTAACACCATAGCACCAGTATGATTCATTAGATACGGTTTTAAAAAAAAAAAGTGTCATTTTTTTTAGACCAGAAACGCGTTGCCATGGATCGCCGTTCGATGCGAGAAAAGGTTGCTTTGAAACCGCTTGTTCCATAGGGGGCACAGGAGAATGTGTCCGCTAAAAATAGCCCCGAATCCATTGCTCCCACACCGGCGACGCAAGTTCACATTGTTGCACGCTACAGAGGACGAAGGACGGGACGCGGAGAAGAAACGGGCGGACAAAACGGACACGAGGTTTTGTTTTTGTCAAGACGGTTTATTCACAGCATCTGACATTAGAATCGCTACAAACTCAACCGGACGCACAGAGCGACAAAACATCCCCTCTATTTACACGCTAAACGGTGGATAAAACGATGCATTCATACCCGGGATTCAAGGTTTTCCATTCCTTACAGTTAAAGGGGACCCATTGCACAAATCTGAGATTCCAGCGCACGCACACAGAGTTCATTGGGGAATATTAGACTCTGGAAACGTGAAACCTGTGCAGTTCCCAAAAAGCGAGCCATTTCTGTGCAGTCTCACAAGCAGAGTGTGACCTGGATAAGTTCCAGGTGTACGATTACAGATGATGGATTCACACCCCACATTGTTCTACTAAACATTTCAGAATCATTGTCTCGAGGAATAGTATCTGAGGCCCGGCAACAACAAACATCCGCTGGAAGCTGCAAGATATTGTCGGGACCGACGCGGCAACTGACCTCTGATATGTGCACAGGTCAGTGGGGCCATAAAACAGATTGTGTGCCCAGATTGGCTGTGGTTAGAGACACTTGGAGTCATCATCTATTGCTTTATTGTGTGTGGATAGAGGAGGTCGGTTCTGTCCTGCTCGCTCTGCGAGATCACGGTTCCGGCATCACCGGCATTATTGAAGGCTATCGGAAGCTCCGGGTAGAGTGGTCTGTAAATGGTGTTTCAAATGGACCAAGTGCACTCGGGATGTGGGGGGGGGGGTAGTGGAGTACTGGTTTGTAATGGACACCCAGCCGAAAGGTTCTGAGTTCAAAGAACATGTCCACCTGCCTTAGCCCTAACCCCCGCCTGCGCCTCCTTGACGTTTTCTTGTAAAATGATTCTCTGTAAGTCACTTGGGATAAAGACCTGCTAAATACTAAGCATCTTTGTCAGTTACAATGAAAATCACATGGTGAAGATATGACACGATATATACTATAAACACATCAATGAAATGTACAGAACCAAATGACATGCTTGAATGCTTTGTACGCAGTTATTGACAACATTCGGAAATTGTGACACAAATTGCCCGAAGTATTGCAAAATGTGTGTTTTGCAATTTGCCTTGAGTATGATCTGGTGAGACTACGGGGGCTGGGTGAGACTGCACACCTGTGGCTACACACACACACACACACACACACACACACACACACACACACACACACACACACACACACACACAAAGAGAGCTCTGACTTGTCAGCATTAACCACCTGCACTGGTTTGGTGCATCTGCAATGGAAGGGGATTCTGTATGTATGTATGTATGTATGTATGTATGTATGTATGTGTGTATGTGTGTGTGTGTATGTATGTATGTATGTATGTATGTATGTATGTATGTATATGTATATGTATATCCTTCAATTTAGCTCGACAACCGTTCGTCCGATCGACTTCGCACTTGCCGGGTGTATTGCTAAGGACCCAAGGAAGTGCAGTGTGTGTGGAGTGTACAGTTGGTTGGAGAAAAGCAGCAAGACACAATACCGCAGCCCAAGCACATCAGCCCATCCCGATCAGACAGGCACACGACGAGTCTTGCCAACTTGCCAATAAACTGGTTTGACAACATCTACCCATGTGTCAGGGATACCCAGCAAACCCACTGAGGTGGTGGTGGCATGAAAGTGTATTTCCGTGATTTACCGAGCTTCAGAACAAGGTGCTTGATGACGTTAAACATTAATTTGTACCAAATATGTCGCTGATGATGGTTCTGTTTACCCAAGATTAAAGCAGTGTCTTGTACGGCAAAATATCTACACTATTACTGTGAAGAAAACAAAACCCTATCACACCATTGACACAAGGAAATACGACTTAACGTTATTTGTGGACTGTGTTAATATCGATATATAATCGTAATTTCCTTGGGTAATACCTGGGCTTACACGTTGACTTCACTTGCAACAGGAATGATATTGATCCACCCATCCTTGAGAACACTTAACATCACATTGAGATCTACAAAAGGCTCAGGAAAAGTAAAAAAGGATTTGAAAAGTATAGAAATAGTGTTGTCTCACATGTAAATCTGAATAAAAGAAACAAACGCACACAAAAAACGATTTGGTCGTAATCAACTCGGGCAAATCCGTCCAACGAGCAAGATTTCTGTGTTGTCACACACACACACAGATTGAGACCTTTGCGTCTCTTGATGGACGGCGGGGAGGCGGTCGAGAGCGCAGAGAGCGAGTTCAGCGGTTTTTTTGTGCTTGCACTTTAGCCGGATCGATTTAGCTAGCGCTAAAGTGTTGGCAGTTGCTCGCGGCGCGATGCGAGCGAAGGCAGTGTGAGAGGTTCGCTGGCGACAAAGACGGCGGCGGCGGCGGCGGTCCGCTGAGTAGGTAAGACACACAAAAAAGAAGACAGACGGACACACACACACAAACACACACTCACACACACACGATACAGGATCCTCCTCAGAAGATCAGTCACACACACACACAGGATCCTCCTCAGAAGATCACTCACTCACACACGATACAGGATCCTCCTCAGAGATCAGTCACACACACACGATACAGGATCCTCCTCAGAAGATCAGTCACACACACAGTCTATTCCAGTCCAATGAAGAGTTTCCAGCACTGAAAAAAGTCGTTTCATCGAACCACCATACCTATTAAAAAGAGAAGATTGATATTGGGTGGTTATTTTTCAATAATCATACAGAATTCCACAGGAATCCGCTTCGAATTGCACAGATTTCTGCTGTGCTCTACTCCAGATAGCAACGTTAAGCCAGATTCATTTGAATTTTTTTTATCTCATCTTCTGTGCTTTTGTTATTTTCCCCTCCTGGTTGATATATTCCATTAAAGCAGCGTTGGGTTGCGTTCCCATAGCGGTATCCATGGTGACGTAACCGGTATAAACATCGGCGAAAACAAACTAATGAACAGGTCGGGCTGCGGATCTCTGCCAGCGGCCGATCCTCAGCTCAGATGCAGAAAAGTCACTTTTGATTAGTTCCAACTCCTCGCGCTCCTCTTCCTCCGCACCTGCAGTGCGCCCAACACGGCCGCCCTCAGTTCAGCCGCATTACAAACTTCATTATTATTATAACCCCCGGGAGAGAAAAACATGGAGGGCTTCAGGGGGCAGCAGAAGACGTTTGTGGCCAATGCAGGATTGCTACCCTGGTCTCCCACTCGCAAAGCTAAATCTTGACTAGCCTCGAGCACAGTGGTTCTCAAACGGCGGTACGACGTGAACCCCCTAGTGAAGGACTACAGGGGGTAATGTCTGAAAACAAGGGGAAATACATGACACCGCCAAGACCGAAACGCCAACAGGTTGTGTCCTGTCACTAAGCCATCCAGATTTCTTTTAAAACAAAAGCAAAACTTTACTTCAATTGAAAAACCGAGCAAATCATTTTCCTTCCCTAAAATGGCTTTCGCTGGTGAAAGGGGTACTTGGCTTTCTTTCCAAAAAAATACTTCCCCTGAGCTCTAGTGAGTTGAGGGGAGGAGGGAGGACTTTATTAATTAATAGGAAGTGCAAATTGCCATAACTACAGGCAACACCACCCCCCCCCCCACCCCCACTCATCCTGGGGAGAAACCAGGTTCACACTGGATGACCACTGCGAACCCAAGTCTCCGTCTATTTTCCAGATTGCACTGATCTGCGTTTGTGTGCGCCGTCCTCCACAACCCCGGCTGATTCATTGGTACACAACAAAGGTTACATAATGATTTGTCAACTGTCCGAATTATTAATCTTGTGCTTGTGCTGCTGTAGGTGGGGGGGGGGGGCGGGGCTAAGGCTGGGGGGGGCCATGATAGTCCTTTGTCAAGGGTGTTTGACTCCCAGTCAGAAGGTCGTCGGCTCAATCCCCGCCCGCCCCAGGCGTCCGTGAGCAAGGTACCCGACACACTGTGCGCCGTGTGTTCCTTTGGAGAGAAGTGCTTCCTTAAAAGAAAATGTAAACTCATCGCCTCTTGATAGAGAGGGGTGGGTGGGACAGGGACGGGGGGGGGGGGTGGTGGTAGCCACAATGTTTGATTGATGTTAACTGGTAACCCAAAACTGCCAGTAACATATAGAGGGCAATTGAGTCCATCTTATCCTTCGTTTTATTCATACTTGATGCATTTAAGTGGAGATTTGGACCAGGTTCAAACCATGATGTCACCCACTTCATCACTTTTGATCTAAAAATACGCTGTTTTGGTTTTCTGTTAAGGACGAAAAGGTACATGTCCAGGCTTTGCTCGATGCCTGGTGGTGGGGGTGATGGAGGGTGGTGGAGGTGGGAGCAGGGGAGGTAGAGGTCCATCCTTCAGCCTGGTCCCTCTCCTCTTGGCCGGGTGGAGATCGTCAGTGAAGTCCTCCCTCCAGAGAGCCCTTCGCCTGCCAGACCTTCACCGTCCTGTCACTGTTACACACACACACGCACACGCACACACACACTTCTTAATTTGTGTTTTTTGGTAATGACAACACTATTTGGAGGATTAAAATGCATATGAACGGGGAATTCAACCCCATAACCATCCTTCAAGGGATGGGGATATTAACCCATAACTCGAACAGAGGTTCAAATCCATTTCATATCTCAACCAAAGGGAGTCAAACGTCGAACTGGACTCATTCAAGACGATACGACCCCATGTGGATACAATACCACAACGTGATGGGTGGGGGCGCGACCCCCGTGACTCACTCGGACGCGGAGAAGAGTTGGCTGCTGTTGGTGGCCATGCCGTTGATGGGGCAGTCGTGTCCCCGGAGCTCCCCCAGGGGCGCCAGGGTCTCGGCGTGCCAGAGGCGGAGCAGGCCTCCCCGGCAGCCCCCCACCACCACAGGAGACCCCGGCAACAGGCTGAGAGCGCTAGCCCAGTCGCCGGGACTGCTCACACACTGCTGGGGGGGTGAGCACAGATCAGATCACACAACGATCGGGTGGGATGGTGGAACACCCACTAACACCCAGTGAGTGTGCAGTACAAACACAAAAGCATACGTATTTTAAAGGGGCCATTACAAGCCGTTTCATAAAATAACCATTGTGACAGTGACATCACAAGTGGGAGTGTCCACCTCGATGTATGATGATGTATAGCCCACAAGCCTACCAAGTGGACTATACCAACTGGTAAACTGATCTAGTCATCATACATCTAGGTGGTGTCACTGTGTCAGATATGGAATAGTCAATATGGAAACGGATTGTAACGGTTAATCAAATGTATTTCATGTCATTTTATTTCCTAGATTTCTTCTGTATTTTTTTGTAAAGACAGTCGTTGTATTGTTCTCTGCTTAGGCAATGCAAACATGTTTTACGAGCATAAAAACCAGTGTAGACCAGTGGCGCTATCTCGGGGGCGTCCACTAGGGGTGCTAGCGCGCTAACCTGCAGCAGCCTCTTGCTGCTCAGGTCCCATCTCTTGACGCTCAGGTCCCGGGAGCTGCTGTAGAGGGTGTCTGCGTGCACCGCCAGCGCCTCCACAGAGTCCTGGTGCTTGGGTTCAAAGGTCAGGCAAGCGCTGACGCTGCCCTGGGCTCCCTCCGCCACCTCAAACATCTGTGGGGGGGGGAAACAAACAATATATTTATAATTATTATTTACATCAGAATCAGAATCATAAGTTAACAGATATGAGCAGGCGAGGAATTTGTCCTGGGCCGCTGCTGCACAAAATGAACCAAAACACACATACAGTATATACCTTGACATGGTGGTCCTTGGATCCGGTCAGCACTAGGTCCTGGCCCGGTCCCAGCTGGTCCACCGTCAGACACCCGACAGGACCCACGTGACCCGTCAGCTTACCTGTAGACACAAACCTGAGGGGGGGGAAAGAGAGAGAGAGAGAGAGAGAGAGAGAGAGAGAGAGAGAGAGAGAGAGAGAGAGAAAAAGAGAGAGAGAGATGGACAAAGGACAGGGGTGTGGTTTGTGGCCGTGGTCTGTGGGTGTGGTCTCTCTTTGTGGTCTGTAGGTGTGGTTTACAGGTGTGGTCTGTGGATGTGGTTTACAGGTGTGGTCTGTGGGTGTGGTCTGTGGGTGTAGTCTCTAGGTGTGGTCTGTAGGTGCGGTTTGCGGCCGTGGTCTGTGGGTGTGGTTTGTGGGTGTGGTCTCTCGGTGTGGTTTGCGGGCGTGGTCTGTGGGTGTGGTTTGTGAACGTGGACTCGGCACGTGGTTTGTGGGTGTGGTTTGTGGCCGTGGACTCTGCATGTGGTTTGTCGGTGTGGTCTCTCGGTGTGGTTTGTAGGTGTGGTTTACAGGCATGGTCTGTGGGTGTGGTCTGTGGGCGTGGTCTCACTTGCGGAGGTCCCACATGCGCACGGCGTTGCCGGCGGCGGCGTACAGGAAGGTGCCCGCGGGGTTGAGGGCCACCTGGTTGATCTGGCTCTCGCCTGGCGGGATGCCCACCGACCGCAGGGACACACAGCCGTCCCCTGAGCTCACCTGGCCCGACGACCTGGACACACACACACACACACACACACCTTACTGATAGTACAGCAGGAGTACAATACCAAGAACACACACACACACACACACACACACACACACACACACACACACACACACACACACACAAATGATCTGAACTGACGTGAGTGTCTGGATACACTTGGCAGAGTCCCGGATGTCCCAGACTTTGATGTAGGAGGTGGAGACACTGAAGACCAGACTAGAGCTGTACCTGGAGACAGAGAGACAGGTAGTGAGACAGACTAGAGCTGTACCTGGAGACAGAGAGACAGGTAGTGAGACAGACTAGAGCTGTACCTGGAGACAGAGAGACAGGCAGTGGGACAGATGCAGAGAAGAGACCGGGAGGCAAAGAGACAGGAAAGAGAGACCGACAGGAGGGCAGAAACTGACAGACAAACAGAATGACAGACAGAAGTACCAGAAAGACAGACAGACAGACAGAGAGACAGACAGGTACCTGACTGACACCACGCTGCTCGGATGATCTGCTAGTGACATGATCTCCTGACCCGTCACCAGGTTCCACACCTTGCAGGTACGGTCTGGAAACACACACACACACACACGAACATACGCACACACACACACAGACAATTGATGGACAGAACGACAACAGACACACACAAACACAGAGTGCAGAGACAGACAGACAGAGAGCAAGAGACAGCCATACAAACAGAGTGTCAAAGAGAGAGACAGAGAGACAGAGTGCCAACAGACAGTGTGCTATGCCAGGAGAGTGGTTTGGTGTGCCACCTTTGGACCCGGTGAAGAGCAGGTCGTCGGTGGCGTCCACGCAGAGGACTGGCTTGGTGTGGCCCTCCGCCACATACACACACTGCAGACCACTGGGGGCCTTACTGGACTTACTGGGGGTGGACACGGATTTAATCTCACCCCTGCATGGGCAAAACACATAACACAGACAGAGAAAACTGTAAAAAAAAACTACGTAATAATAACTGGAAGACACACACACACACACACACACACTCTCCATCCATCTATCATCCATCCATCATCAATCTATCATTCATCCATCCATAGCAGTTATGATCACGGGAAGAGAACACTCACCTGTGGCCGTCTGACAAAGGTGTCTGTTCAGACCTAAAAAAAAAACAAAATGAAAAAGGTTGTACCCACAAAAAAAACTCACCCACAAAACTGTTCCTGTTGAACAAAATAACGTTCTAAATTAAAGTCTACAATATAAATACATATGATGTAGGACTTGAACTCACTGTGCTTTGTAATCCGAGATTTTGGTCTTCAGCTCGGCTGTGCTAACGGTGTGTGGGGGGGGCGTGTGGGGTGGGATAGCCGCGTGGGGGAGGGGCGTGGCGCCGGGTGCGGACGGGTGACCGGGCGGATGTCCTCTGTCCGGGAACCGTCTGTGACTGAGCGGCGATCGCTCCATCGGCTTCCTCTCGGCACCCATGGGAGACCTGGCACCTGACCTGTACACAGATATAATACTATACAGTTGCCTCACGTTCACCCGTTCATACACCGACGGCGGTACCAACTAGGGGTCGACCGATACGGTTTTAACTGGGCCGATACCGATTATTAGTAATTAGGCGTCGATAATCGGATCTGATATTCATAATTTTTCCTATTATTGGAATCGTTATTATATTTACATCGCTTGTCAGCCGACCTGACCCGACGCACTACGTCAGGTGCGACATACATTTGGCGAACATACAGCTATCATACAGTTAGCACGTTAGCTCGTGTGTTAGCCGTCCATTGGTAGCGTGTATCTTGTATGTTCGCGAGCCTTACAGAGCATGTTGGCTGTACGAGAGCCCACCTAACATAGCGTGTTAGCGGTAGGTACCGTGCAATGACTCCTCCAACCACAGAATAAGCTCGTTGAAATCACCATTAAACGACATATAAAACGAGATGTACACAGTTTCTGGCAGTTTCTGTGGCAACGAAACAGTGCCTTTAAGAGTACGTCTAAAAATAAAAAATAGACGTACTGATAACCCGAGCTTCTCAAAGTAAAGTTACATTGAGATATACTCCTGGTTCACAGTATCAGCTTCAGTTATACAACCACTGATTACTTCGCAGTCATCAAGGTCTTTGCTGAAGGTTATAAAAACAACCCATGTGAATCCAATTAAATGCACTTTCAAATACAAAGGAATTTATATGCTCAGGGAAAAAATAGATAAATACAAACCAACGAAAAAGAATAATAATGTTAAAAGGATGAATATCGGTATAAATATATTGAATCAATGGAAGAGCATTGATATGAAAATCTAAGATATGGTAAATGTGCATTGTGCCTTATGTGCGTCCTTATTAACGGTGGCTATAGCCTGAGAAAATTAACTGGAGGTGGCATTCTCAACCCCACGGGGGCCAACTACCGACTGGGCGTCCTGGTGGTGAGTGTGGACGGGGAGGCCGCCGCGCCGCTCTCGCGCTCCATCATGTGTACCGCGGCGGCGGCGGCGGCGGCGGCGTGCACATCGGCGGGGAGCGCGGCGGTGACGGGGAGGGTCGACTCGCAGGTTTGATCCTCGTTGCCCGCGTACAGCAGCTCCATCTGGGTGGTGGTCCGCCTCCGAGCCTGGGGGGGGGGCGGGGCGGGGAGGGAAGAGCACGGGATTTGTCGACGAGCGGTGGGTTGATTGACAGGTAACACAGCCAATCGGGAATGTTTGTTAAAGTTTGTTACAAGATATGCTAAATTGTAATAATGTAGAGTTTAAATAGATATTTAAAATAAAGTTACAATTAATATTTGAATGGTTACATATTACTTTAAACGGACATATTTGCAAGTAAGTTATGAAAGATGAGATGAGAAATGTGATTATCTTCGGGGCTTATCTTATTATGGTGATCTATTGGATAAGATATTCATCCCGAAGGAAATTCTATTAACCTAACAATTATGAATGCTTGAAACTTGTTCTAATCTTCATGTACCATCAGCGATATATTGTTGTCTCACTCTTTCGACAAATGTACTAATTGAACTAATAAGTCGCTGTGGATAAAAGCCAAATGCCCGAAATGCAAAATGTAATGTTTTGATCGTGTTGACAGTGTTTCGTTGAATAGCATTAGTATGACTGCACGCTCTTTCCTTTCAATTTTCTTGTCGAGGTGTCCCTGAGCAAGACGCCACCGAACCCTAACTGCTCCTGACGTGTTGGTTGTTACCTTGCATGGTTGGCACCACCGTCGGTGTATGAATGGATTTATTGCGTTCATAAAGCGCTCTATAAATACAATCCATTTACAGTTCACCATTATGTCTGTCTGTTGTGTGGCGTAGACCTGAACTGTACCTTACTCCGCGGACGGCCTTCTCCGCATAACTTCAGTTCCGAAGGCAGGGTGCTGAACGCGAGACACAACAAAATTCATATTTATTATCTCTCGTTATTCCAGCGGAATAATACTACACAATAATAGCAGAATTTTACAAAAGATAATAATCTTTTGGAAAACATATCGTATGTATTTAGTTTAGTTTTGCACATTTCATAGAAGCAATATTTCAATAATCTACTGTTTCAAATTATTCTAATGTTTTGAGTGCAATCTCTCCAAACAGTGTCTTCATGTTCATCCCAGGGAACGCACGGGGATCGAACCCGCACACTCAAGGGAAGACGTGATGATATAGACTGTGATCCCAGAGTACATAGTCACATAGTCTCAGAATGGTGGGACGTCACTTTATGTTCATTCTAATATTTCCTACCTGCTGCCCGCGGTCGGACTGGGAGTTGACTCATCGCTGCTACTGTCCTCTCCATTTTCTACACACACACACACACACACACACGTGCACACACACACACACACATTTTTTACACACACACCATCAAAACGATCGATTCAGGAACAGGTGTTGGCTTCAGGCAGCAGCAGTGGTGGGGGGGGGGGGGTGGGGGGTGGGGGGGGGTGAGGGGGGGTTATAGAGCAGAGGTCAAGGTTCATGTGTCTGGGGGTTAGTTGAGTTGTGATTTTGCAGCAGGGGTCAGTGTTAGGGGGCAGGGTCACTTGTTGGTAAGTAGAAGACCTGAGTTTCCCAGCAATTGATTTGTGTTTGTTTGTGTTGTTTGTTTGTTTGTGTGTGCGTGCATATTCTAGTTGTGGTGTTTTGTCGTGGTTCTAGTCCGGTTCTACTGTGTTCCGGCAGGCGTCGGCGTGTACTGTGGGTGCGCTCCGGTTCCGGTGTGTGTTCTACGTGACGCTGAGTTTTTTTAGTTAGAACAACAGACTGCAGGCACAACAACAGGGACTTCAACAAAATAGCACCTCAAGCAGACCATGGGTGTGATACTCCCACTTAGAGCTAGCGAGGCACACTGCAGGATTCCAGCCCTTGTTAAATTTAGAACGACAAAACAAAAGAGTTTGTCATTACAAAGCTCTTGATTTGCACGCCGGAGCGCACACATTTAAACACAATCCACAGAGCAACAGCTTAATGGGTTTCATTTTTGTTTTTTGTTTTTTTACACGTTAACCAATCGGAGATCCTGCATTGTGCGTCTGCCTGGCGGCCCCTAAATCCACGACTCACCTGGAGACGGGTAACCTAACTCTGAGCACACACACACACACACACACACACCGACAATCACAACGGAGACACAAACACACAACAAAGAGAGAGGAAATTAAGAGATGGAAACAGAAGAAGACTCCAACTGGTTCACACGACCAACACAATGTCTCTGGGTTATAAAACATCGAACCGGGTCGGCCGCCCCCCCCCCCGCCGCCGTACCTTGCATGGCGCTGACCAGCAGGGCGTCCAGCTCGGGGTTGAGCTCGGCCTTCTCCTTCAGCATGTGGAAGAGCAGCTGATTCTGCGTGTAGCTGTTGACCTCCGTCTGCCTCAGCTTGCCCTCCATCACCTTCACCAGCGAGTCCTTCTGGGCTGCCTGGAGACCCTGGTGGGTGGAGGGGAGGGGGAGGGGAGAGGAGCGGAGGCCGGGAATGAGCACTATATGAGCAATATTACTTAGCATTGTGTAGCATAGGCTATTGTACATTCTTAGATGTTGGTAATGTGTTCAGAATGGCACGTCCGCTGATACTTAAAGTGGTAATCTGTAAATAGACGTCTGAGTTAACACATTGGTGACTGAGCCCATGATCCACCGATGAAAGCCCTTGCATTTGCAGTACTTTGGAGTCAGTGACACATTTTTCCATCAACCATCAGTGATTGGTTCCATGAATGTCCACCAGAGAGCATTAGTGGAAGTGACGTATTTCGTGGGGTTTTTTTCGGTCTCTGCTGGAGTAAACTCAGTGACATGAAACAACTGCCAGCGGACCGACGTCACCGATGAGACACTGTTTGCGTGCAACTACAGTTTTTTCTGGCACTGGCTATATCCTGGCACTGTAAATAGACCATGCCCTGATACTGTAGATGGGCAATAGTGTAGGAGTGAATATTGTACGGTACTGACCATGTCCTGAATATATAGATAGAATATAATAGTGTCGGAGTGAGTATGCCGTGGTGCCGACTACGTCCTGGATCTGTGGATAGACTATAGTGTCGTTGTGGTGCCGACTACGTCCTGGATCTGTGGGTACCTTATTGATGGACATGGAGATGAGGTGATCGAGGAGAAAGCGAGCCTCCGAGAGGTTACAGGAGCTGATCACCGTGGTAACGTCCACAGTGTCTCCCTCCTCCTGTGTCCCACAATAAAAAAAAAACCACAGAATCCTGAGTCGGTTTGCTGCCACCTACAGGTTATAATATGAAAAAGGCAAGATATCAATAATCAGTTAAAGGGTCCCTATAATACCACCAGGTGTGAGTGAGCCATTATCAGCCATTATCATTTACTAAAATAGTAATCATGACACTGACAATTTTAGTCACATGACAATTTTGAAACGGCTTTTTACGGCGAATCATACTCACACCCGGTGGGACAATAGGGACCCAAACTACATTACCCAGAATCCCCCCCTCCCCGACCTTCCATGCCCCTGACCTTAGCCTCCTCCATCTGCATGATGTTGGCCTGGCATTCGGCGATGCTGTCGTTGATGTAGTCGATGTTGGCGGCGAGCGACTCCACCTCCTCGCCGAGCGACGGCAGCGAGCGGTTGCCGTCGGCGCCCTCCGTTGCCATCTTGTCCGTTTTCCTGCTCAGCCTCTCCCGCCGCCGTGTCAGCTCCTCCCGTTGCTGGGCGGGGAAAAAAGGTTTTCAAAGTAAAAGTCAGATTTTATTTTTAGGTTATGAGTCCAGCCACCAGGGTCGGAGTGCGTGTGTGTGTGTGTGTGTGTGTGTGTGTGTGTGTGTGTGTGTGTGTGTGTGTGTGTGTGTGTGTGTGTGTGTGTGTGTGTCACCTTCAGCATGCGGTTCATGTCGGCCTCCATGTTGGAGAGGGTCATCCTCTGCATGATGATGTCACTGACACGCCGCTCCAGGGACTGCCACTTGACCCTGGCCGCGCGCGTGGTCGACACACTTCCTGTCTGCGCCGGGGACTTCCTGTACGGGGGAAGGGGAGAATCACTTGGTCAGTAAGTCAGAACAATTTGAGTATTTAGATTTTACTCTCTAGTCTATTCCAATAAAGTTCATTATTATTGCCATTGCTGGTAACAGAAATACATCAAATAGCACAGAAAGACAGACAGACAGACACACACACACCTGGCTCCGTTGGCGGGGGAGGGGCCAGGGAGTCTCCCACCAGGCGGGGGCCGGTGGGCGGGGTCGTGCAGCGGCTCAGGTAAGCTGACCTTCCTGGCGACCTTACCGGAGGACGGCCTCACCTGCCGCCGCAGGGCCGTCACCTGGGCAACGGCAAACAGGAGGTCGGCGGCGGCGGCGTTACA
Source organism: Coryphaenoides rupestris (assembly GCA_002895965.2). Taxonomy (NCBI): domain Eukaryota; kingdom Metazoa; phylum Chordata; class Actinopteri; order Gadiformes; family Macrouridae; genus Coryphaenoides; species Coryphaenoides rupestris. Next base: position 172,476 of record PIJE02000681.1, on the reverse strand, counting down.
ATGGAAATGACTCCCAGCTGCTTGCATTTTGTTGTTGCACATTTATTGAAACGTACCACATTTTCACTTTGTAGAAATGTACCACTAATGCACTGGCTATGAATAATATCAAAATAATTGCTAAATAAGTGATTCCTATAGCTTACCTCTTCGTTTTTACGGCGCAGGATCAGCTGCTGTTGTCTCTTCTGGGCCTCCAGTTGTTTCACTTGGTGCTGCAGGACACACACAAGAGCACAGCTTCATCACAACTCAATAACGTCATAATTGACATTTTTCTATTATTATTATTATTGTTTCGTTTTTCCCTCAAGAGAGTGCTGTGCTGTCTGTTGAGGCGGAAAGGGGAATAGATCACATTCTGTGTAAATTAAACGGAAAAACATGAAGTGAGAAAACAATAACTTTATTTCGATGGACTCCACTCCACTGTGAGTTTCTACATCTAATCAGTAAACTCACAGTAACCTCCTTACATAACCCTCACGTAACGCAGATAACAGGCAAGTGTTCGCGAGAGTCAGAGGTCAGTTTTTATTGCACATCCATGGGTAGAACACACACACACACACACACACACACACACACACACACACACACACACACACACACACACACACACACACACCACACACACACACACACACACACACACACACACACACACACACACACACACACGGCTGACAATCTGGGTAAACGTGAGAATAAATAAGACATCCATGAAGTGCATTGGGGTCTAACTTTGAGTTAACATCGCTTGTTTTTCCTCTTAAGATCTGGCAACGTTTTTTTGCTGACACCGTTGCTAGGTTACTGCAACAGTTTCCTAGCAACTCTAAAGACATATGTATATATATATATATATATATATATAAAATAATGTATATAAATACATCATATAAATTACATACATACATATATACCGTATTGTGCCGAATATAAGACCTGAAAAATGGCCCTCGTCGTATTTTCGGGGTCTAGACTTTTAAATGTCATCATTATACATTCACAACAACAGACCAACCAACCAACCAAATGAGTGTTCCCCAAGTGGCTCAAAAGTCGGGCAAGTTAACAAACAACAGAGGAGGAGTTACGATGCCAATTTTAAGACCACGGTGATCAACGAAGCAGAGTCATCAGACAACTGTGGAGCAGCCAAGGAATACGATGTTACAGACAGAGTGTAATGTAGAAGATGGCGAGCCCAAAAAGACCGAATTAAAAATGCAAACAGTCAGAGAAAAGCTTACCAGGAGATTGACAGGAGGGTGTGTGAATGTGACTGAAAAACGTAATGACGGTATGCCCATTACCAGAGCTGTCATTCAGCTGAAAGCCTTGGAAATCGCCAAAGAGCTAAAAATACATTAAAAATAACAGCCTACATTGTTTTATTCAATGTGTTTTTATCATCATTATTTTCAAATAATATTATTTTCTTTATAAAAACCAGATTTGGTCTTCAAAAAAGTATTTTTCCAAAAATGAGTCTTGAAAAAGAGGGGTCGTCTTATAATCAGGGTCCGTCTTATATTAGGACCAATACGGTAATCTTAGATGTTGGTAATGTGTTCAGAATGGCACGTCCGCTGATACTTAAAGTGGTAATCTGTAAATAGATGTCTGAGTTAACACATTGGTGACTGAGCCCATGATCCACCGATGAAAGCCCTTGCATTTGCAGTACTTTGGAGTCAGTGACACATTTTTCCATCAACCATCAGTGATTGGTTCCATGAATGTCCACCAGAGAGCATTAGTGGAAGTGACGTATTTCGTGGGTTTTTTTCGGTCTCTGCTGGAGTAAACTCAGTGACATGAAACAACTGCCAGCGGACCGACGTCACCGATGAGACACTGTTTGCATGCAACTACAATTTTTTCTGGCACTGGCTATATCCTGGCACTGTAAATAGACCATGCCCTGATACTGTAGATGGGCAATAGTGTAGGAGTGAGTATTGTACGGTACTGACCATGTCCTGAATGTATAAGTAGATAGAATATAGTGTCGGAGTGAGTATGTTGTGGTGCCGACTACGTCCTGGATCTGTGGATAGACTACAGTGTCGTTGTGGTGCCGACTACGTCCTGGATCTGTGGGTACCTTATTGATGGACATGGAGATGAGGTGATCAAGGAGAAAGCGAGCCTCCGAGAGGTTACAGGAGCTGATCACCGTGGTAACGTCCACAGTGTCTCCCTCCTCCTGTGTCCCACAATAAAAAAAACAACACAGAATCCTGAGTCGGTTTGCTGCCACCTACAGGTTATAATATGAAAAAGGCAAGATATCAATAATCAGTTAAAGGGTCCCTATAATGCCACCAGGTGTGAGTGAGCCATTATAAGACATTTACTAAAATAGTAATTGTGACATCATGACACTGACAATTTTAGTCACGTGACAATTTTGAAACGGCTTTTTTACGGCGAATCACACTCACACCCGGTGGGACAATAGGGACCCAAACTACATTACCCAGAATCCCCCCCTCCCCGACCTTCCATGCCCCTGACCTTAGCCTCCTCCATCTGCATGATGTTGGCCTGGCATTCGGCGATGCTGTCGTTGATGTAGTCGATGTTGGCGGCGAGCGACTCCACCTCTTCGCCGAGCGACGGCAGCGAGCGGTCGCCATCGGCGCCCTCCGTTGCCATCTTGTCCCTTTTCCTGCTCAGCCTCTCCCGCCGCCGGGTCAGCTCCTCCCGTTGCTGGGCGGGAAAAAAGGTTTTCAAAGTAAAAGTCAGATTTTATTTTTTAGGTTATGAGTCCAACCACCAGGGTCGGAGCGCGTGCGTGCGTGTGCGCGCGTGTCACCTTCAGCATGCGGTTCATGTCGGCCTCCATGTTGGAGAGGGTCATCCTCTGCATGATGATGTCACTGACACGCCGCTCCAGGGACTGCCACTTGACCCTGGCCGCGCGCGTGGTCGACACACTTCCTGTCTGCGCCGGGGACTTCCTGTACGGGGGAAGGGGAGAATCATTTGGTCAGTAAGTCAGAACAATTTGAGTATTTAGATTTTACTCTCTAGTCTATTCCAATAAAGTTCATTATTATTGCCATTGCTGGTAACAGAAATACAACAAATAGCACAGAAAGACAGACAGACAGACACACACACACCTGGCTCCGTTGGCGGGGGAGGGGCCAGGGAGTCTCCCACCAGGCGGGGGCCGGTGGGCGGGGTCGTGCAGCGGCTCAGGTAAGCTGACCTTCCTGGCGACCTTACCGGAGGACGGCCTCACCTGCCGCCGCAGGGCCGTCACCTGGGCAACGGCAAACAGGAGGTCGGCGGCGGCGGCGTTACAATGGAAATGACTCCCAGCTGCTTGCATTTTGTTGTTGCATTTCGTACACATTTTATTGAAACGTACCACAAATGTAGAATGCACTAAATAAGTTGATTCCTATAGCTTACCTCTTCGTTTTTACGGCGCAGGATCAGCTGCTGTTGTCTCTTCTGGGCCTCCAGTTGTTTCACTTGGTGCTGCAGGACACACACAAGAGCACAGCTTCATCACAACTCAATAACGTCATAATTTACATTTTTCTATTATTATTATTATTGTTTCGTTTTTCCCTCAAGAGAGTGCTGTGCTGTCTGTTGAGGCGGAAAGGGGAATAGATCACATTCTGTGTAAATTAAACGGAAAAACATGAAGTGAGAAAACAATAACTTTATTTCGATGGACTCCACTCCCACTGCGGAGTTTTCTACATCTAATCAGTAAACTCACAGTAACCTCCTTACATAACCCTCACGTAACGCAGATAACAGGCAAGTGTTCGCGAGAGTCAGAGGTCAGTTTTTATTGCACATCCATGGGTTAGAACACACACACACACACACACACACACACACACACACACACACACACACACACACACACACACACACACACACACACACACACACACACACACACACACACACACACACACACACACACACACACACACACACACACACGGCTGACAATCTGGGTAAAACGTGAGAATAAATAAGACATCCATGAAGTGCATTGGGGTCTAACTTTGAGTTAACATCGCTTGTTTTTCCTCTTAAGATCTGGCAACGTTTTTTTGCTGACACCGTTGCTAGGTTACTGCAACAGTTTCCTAGCAACTCTAAAGACATATGTATATATATATATATATATATATATAAAATAATGTATATAAATACATCATATAAATTACATACATACATATAACCTGTATGTGCCCGAATATAAGACCTGAAAAATGGCCCTCGTCGTATTTTCGGGGTCTAGACTTTTAAATGTCATCATTATACATTCACAACAACAGACCAACCAACCAACCAAATGAGTGTTCCCCAAGTGGCTCAAAAGTCGGGCAAGTTAACAAACAACAGAGGAGGAGTTACGATGCCAATTTTAAGACCACGGTGATCAACGAAGCAGAGTCATCAGACAACTGTGGAGCAGCCAAGGAATACGATGTTACAGACAGAGTGTAATGTAGAAGATGGCGAGCCCAAAAAGACCGAATTAAAAATGCAAACAGTCAGAGAAAAGCTTACCAGGAGATTGACAGGAGGGTGTGTGAATGTGACTGAAAAACGTAATGACGGTATGCCCATTACCAGAGCTGTCATTCAGCTGAAAGCCTTGGAAATCGCCAAAGAGCTAAAAATACATTAAAAATAACAGCCTACATTGTTTTATTCAATGTGTTTTTATCATCATTATTTTCAAATAATATTATTTTCTTTATAAAAACCAGATTTGGTCTTCAAAAAAGTATTTTTCCAAAAATGAGTCTTGAAAAAGAGGGGTCGTCTTATAATCAGGGTCGTCTTATATTAGGACCAATATGGTAATATATATATATACATTGTGTATTTATATACTCGCAAATGTACATACTTACTTTACTTTGATTATTAACAGGTTTTTAATGTCTAACAATATTATTCTATTGTTTATTATTGTATTGTTATTTTTACGTTGTTGGTATTTTGAGCAACCTCTGGCAAAAGAATTTCCTTGGGGATTAATAAAGTTATCATATCTCTTATCTTAATTTGTACATGTATTTTTATTAATATGACTTCTGATAAATATTTGTTCGTTTTCTCACTGTTGCCACTTATTGCACTAAAGTGGTATCATAATAATAATAATAATATTATATTATATTATTATTATTATTATTATTATAAACTAACTTATAATAAATACTATGTCAAGAATGATGGCTTTCTAACACATCATGTCTCTAACCAGCAGGAGGTCTCTCCAGAGCACTCTGCCGGGTTAAATATCGTGACCTCTGACCTCTGTCCTCCTCTGGTCCTTCTTCAGAGAGGCGATCTCCCGGTTCCTCCGGCACTCCACGGCGCGTTCCTCTCCTGTTGCTCCTTCATCTTGGCGCATCAGCGTCACCTGGTGGAGAACGTCGGGAGCGCAGGAAGGGCCAGAAACAGACGGTGAGGGGGAGGCCGCTAGACCCGGGGAGCTCTCTGATTGGGTGTTGCTAAGCAATGCTGCCCCCGACTTCTCTGCACTCGATTACATCTATAGTTTCTTTAGCGTGGGTTCCTTCTAATTCAACTGGTGTGTACTCTATAACTGCGCCTCTCAAATGCATCTCTGTGATCTTTTTTTGCTGCTGTTTCAAACCAATTCCTTGTTTTTGCACTGAAGTTTCTCACTTTGTTAATCACTTTGCACAGAGAACGCTTCATCAATACATTTTGACGGATTTGTCAAAATCCACAATGGCTCCGCATTCATTATGTAGTTTTTTGTTGGTTATTTTCTTTATATTTCTGCTACTACTGCCCTCACTTGTGTATCTGCCCTTACTTACGTGCATATATAATACTCAATATTCAATACTTCTGGATTCATAGCCTATATTCATTTACATTTACATTGAGGGCATTTATCAGACGCTTTTATCCAAAGCGACTTACAAAGAGTACATTTGTTGAAGGAGAGACAGCAATATATCACTGTGGTACATACTGTACATATTCCCCATTCCTACATTTTCTACAGCTTATGTGTTTTTATTTTTACATTACATTACATGTTTTTATCTTTATTATGTATGATTATGCCATTCTCAATACATATATATTTTTTCTCTTCTTGTTTTTTTGCCTTCTTCCTACATACTGTCGCCTGCCATGTCGATTTCTCTGTGTTCCGCTACCTTGGTCTTCTTCATCTCCACCACGTCCTGCTGGAGCTTCTTCAGCTGCTTCTCGTACTGCGACTGGTTCTTGAGGAGGCGGGCGTGCTCCTTCTGCGCCGACTGCAGCTTCTGCAGCTCCTTGTTCATGGAGCTCAGCCTCTTCTCGTACTCCGCCTTCACCTTCTTGGCCTTCTCCTCCGTGCACGTCTCCACCGAGCCTGCGGGCGGGGAGAAAAAACAAGGTTGTTGCTACGGGTGCCTCGGATCGTGAGAGAGACCGACTGGATGACGAGGAGAGTGAAGGGAGAGGGGAGACAACGAGGAGACAGAGAAACAGCCGGAACGATGTCCTCACGACGTCACAGTGTTGCTACGTCCCCATTGTGTCAACGCTTCTGTGATGTGTGTGAGTCCCAGACTGTCAAGAGGTCCCCACAACGCCACAGGGTGTGTCAGTGTGTCTCATCGTGTCCCCGCTGGATCCTAGATTCTGCCCTGTGTGTGTAAACCCTGACTATTATGTTATCTTAAACAGCTGCTCTAAATGTGTTCTAAATGTGTTCTAAATGTGGTCTAAATTGTGGTCTAAATGTGGTTCTAAATGTGGTCTAAATGTGGTCTAAATCTGTTCTAAATGTGGTCTAAATGTAGTCTAAATTGGTCTAAATGTTGGTCTAAATCTGTTCTAAATGTGGGTCTAAATGCTGTTCTAAATGTGGTCTAAATGCTGGTCTAATCTGTTCTAAATGTGGTCTAAATGTGGTCTAAATGTGGTCTAAATGTGGTCTAAATCTGTTCTAAATGTGGTCTAAATGTGGTCTAAATGTGTTCTAAATGTGGTCTAAATGTGGTCTAAATCTGTTCTAAATGTGGTCTAAATCTGTTCTAAATGTGGTCTAAATGTGGTCTAAATGTGGTCTAAATGTGGTCTAAATCTGTTCTAAATGTGGTCTAAATGTGGTCTAAATCTGTTCTAAATGTGGTCTAAATGTGGTCTAAATCTGTTCTAAATGTGGTCTAAATGTGGTCTAAATGTGGTCTAAATGCGGTCTAAATCTGTTCTAAATGTGGTCTAAATGTGTTCTAAATGTGGTCTAAATGTGGTCTAAATCTGTTCTAAATCTGGTCTAACTCCGGTCTAACCCCGGTCTGGCCGGCTCACCCATGTTGTGCAGCACCTTGTCCCTCTCGTGCTGCGTGTCTCGGATCTTGCTCTGCAGCATCATCAGCTTGTGCTCGTACTGCTGCTTCAGCGTGTGCAGCCGCCGCTGGCTGTTCTCCAGCTCATCGATCAGCTTCTGCTTGATGGCGATCTCGCACGTGATGTTGGCCAGGTCCGCCTGGAAGTTCTCTGACACACACACACACACACACACACATTTATAATCATATTATTAGACATTTCCAATTATAATTACTCTAGATTTACACAATTTACACGATTATCAGACTATTATTGGATTTTTTGGACTTTTGGACTGTTGTATTATTGGACAATTACACAAGTCTTACAGGGGTGGGCCTTCAATTACACTCGGAACTCAGCTACATAGCATGCAGGCACTCTCACTGGTACTGGTCACTGGTACTGTACTGGTCACTTATCATTTATCATTATACTTTACCATCACGTTTCTGCTACTAGTTACCAATCTTATGCTAGTATAAGAATATTACTGTACTACTGCACGCAGACACTTTACATTTTTGCACCAACAGCCAGAGTATTACTAATTTACTTGTCACTTTCTACTTTTTATCGTACTTATTAGGTGTACTATATTATGTACTATTTATATAAATACTGCAGGAGTGAATGGGGAGTAAGCATTCCATTGTACTTGTTACAGATGACAATAAAGAAATCTTTAATCATGAATTATGTAACTTTTTTCTGACAACAGACACCTTGTGATACCAACGTCACAACGGGAACTAACGTCTAGATGAGCGTCTCCGTTTCAGATGCCTACCTTTCTCGTCCAGCTCCTCAGAGTCCGACTCCTCCAAGCTCTCCTCCTCCTCCGTCTCCTCCTCCTCCCCCTCCTCCTCTTCCTCGTGGTCACTGGTGTCCTGCACACACACACGCACACACACACACGGACACACTGCATACTCACTTCTCTCTTAGGAACAAACAAACAGAATGGAGTGAACTTTGACCTACCCCTTCAGGGTCCTGTCCGGCATGCTCCTCCTCGTTGTCCGGAACCTCCTTGATGACGACACTGAAGGACGACACCACCGTTAGCCAATCAGAACTAAGACCTAGGAACTCCATTTCGTCGGTCAGCGATTGTTCGGCTTTCACGTTTGATTTCAAAATCATTCGAAATTGCGGCGAGGGACAGCGATTTGTCAGATCAGCCGCTTGATTCCAACTCAGTTGAAATTATAATCTCAACATCGAGGATAATTCAGTTAGTGATAATTTCGCAGAGACTAATGCAGGCGACATCATCAAGTTCTTATCAACGTCAACATGGTGAGGGGAGGAGGATCAGACACACACACACACACACACACAAGGAGAGTTCTACTGTCACTACCCTCCCAGTCATAATGGACAGACTTGGCTGTGATCCCATGATGCAGCAGAAAGGTGTGACGGCTACATTTAGGAGCGCAGATTGAAACCGATCGCATTTGGGAAAACGGGGTAGATAAGGGTTATCGGTGAGGTCGGGGTAAGGATCCGCGGGGGGGGGGGGGGGGAAAGCAGTGCATCATGCGGTAGGGGACCGTCACCACTTTTTTGCCAAGTTTGCCAGGAGTTATGGGGGGAGGTCAGGTCTAATGGTGTGAATCCACCATCCCCCCTCCACATAGAAGGGGGTTGGGGAGGCGGTGGGAGGGTTACTCAGGGTGTGCGGTCACTGAGGATAACAAATCAACCCTGTAGGGTTTAAAACACGCTGGGTTAGGATGAAAAGTTACACGGGATTAACCAAATCATTGATTAATCAGAACAAACGTCGCTCGGTTCTAAATATTGTTATCACGACTGAATTAATTGGTTTGGAATCATCTTCAACGCCCCATAGTGCCGCTTTATGTCCCGATATGTTTTTTGACCGACAGGGTTTAACATATCTGGCAACCTCCACATGATGGCGTCAGATCATTTTGATCAACTTCAATGATCATCTTAATAACGGTAACGGGTTAATTCATCAAGTTATTGTCAATGATCAAACCCTCGACCAATCCAAATCCCCAATTCAAGAGACTCGATTGAATCAGATTCGGATCATTATCAATTGCGCCCCCTTGATGTGGGGGCGGAGCTTGATGTGGGCGGAGCCTATCAAACCTGGCGTGGTCGCTGAGGTGGGCGTCTTCGTACCGCTGCAGCCTTCGGGAGGAAGGTGGGGGTGAGGAAGACGACGGTGAGGATGTGGATGGTGCGAAGGTGGAGAGACAGACAGGCAGCGACATAGAGTGGGGCAAGCGAGGATAAATTACAAGGTGGTCAGAGGTAAGAGACACAAAGAGGGAGAGAGAGAGAGAGAGAGAGAGAGCAGCAAAGTATAATAAATAATCTTCAGACAAAACAAATGCATTGTGTAAGCACATGCACACACACACATGCATGCACGCACACACACACACACATGCACGCACACACACACAAAAAGTTCCTTCATGAAAGCAGTTCACAGCTCCCGAACTCCTGAACACCTTACCTCTTTTTCTTCTTCTTCTCCTTCTTCCTCAGTTGCTCCAGCTCCTTCTTGGCCATCTCGATGATCTCCATGGACTCCTTCTCCGGCGCCAGGCCAAAGGAGGCGGCGCCAGCGAACAGGGCGGAGCGCGTGGAGGCGCGCGACAGGTTCCGCGAAACTAAATCAGATGCGTGTCGTCACGGAGACGGCCGTCTGACCACCCGCCAGGTGTTGCTGCGGGTGCCTCGGATCGTGGGAGAGACCGACTGGATGACGAGGAGAGTGAAGGGAGAGGGGAGACAACGAGGAGACAGAGAAACAGCCGGAACGATGTCCTCACGACGTCACAGTGTTGCTACGTCCCCATTGTGTCAACGCTTCTGTGATGTGTGTGAGTCCCAGACTGTCAAGAGGTCCCCACAACGCCACAGGGTGTGTCAGTGTGTCTCATCGTGTCCCCGCTGGATCCTAGATTCTGCCCTGTGTGTGTAAACCCTTACTATTATGTTATCTTAAACAGCTGCTCTAAATCTGTTCTAAATCTGTTCTTAATCTGGTCTTAATCTGGTCTAAATGCGGTCTAAATGCGGTCTAAATGTGGTCTAAATGTGGTCTAAATGTGGTCTAAATCTGGTATAAATGTGGTCTAAATGTGTTCTAAATGTGGTCTAAATGCGGTCTAAATCTGGTCTAAATCTGGCCTAAATCTGGTCTAAATCTGTTCTAAATCTGGCCTAAATCTGGTCTAAATGTGGTCTAAATCTGTTCTAAATGTGGTCTAAATAACCCCGGTCTGGACGGCTCACCCATGTTGTGCAGCACCTTGTCCCTCTCGTGCTGCGTGTCTCTGATCTTGCTCTGCAGCATCATCAGCTTGTGCTCGTACTGCTGCTTCAGCGTGTGCAGCCGCCGCTGGCTGTTCTCCAGCTCATCGATCAGCTTCTGCTTGATGGCGATCTCGCACGTGATGTTGGCCAGGTCCGCCTGGAAGTTCTCTGACACACACACACACACATTTATAATCATATTATTGGACATTTCCAATTATAATTACTCTAGATTTACACAATATACACGATTATCAGACTATTATTGGATTTTTGGGACTTTTGGACTGTTGTATTATTGGACAATTACACAAGTCTTACAGGGGTGGGCCTTCAATTACACTCGGAACTCAGCTACATAGCATGCAGGCACTCTCACTGGTACTGGTCACTGGTACTGTACTGGTCACTTATCATTTATCATTATACTTTACCATCACGTTTCTGCTACTAGTTACCAATCTTATGCTAGTATAAGAATATTACTGTACTACTGCACGCAGACACTTTACATTTTTGCACCAACAGCCAGAGTATTACTAATTTACTTGTCACTTTCTACTTTTTAATCGTACTTATTAGGTACTATATTATGTACTATTTATATAAATACTGCAGGAGTGAATGGGGAGTAAGCATTCCATTGTACTTGTTACAGATGACAATAAAGAAATATTAATCTTGAATTATATAACTTTTTCTGGACAACAGACACCTTGTGATACCAACGTCACAACGGGAACGAACGTCTAGATGAGCGTCTCCGTTTCAGATGCCTACCTTTCTCGTCCAGCTCCTCAGAGTCCGACTCCTCCAAGCTCTCCTCCTCCTCCGTCTCCTCCTCCTCCCCCTCTCCTTCCTCCTCTTCCTCGTGGTCACTGGTGTCCTGCACGCACACAACCACACCACACACACTCACTTCTCTCTTAGGAACAAACAAACAGAATGGAGTGAACTTTGACCTACCCCTTCAGGGTCCTGTCCGGCATGCTCCTCCTCGTTGTCCGGAACCTCCTTGATGACGACACTGAAGGACGACACCACCGTTAGCCAATCAGAACTAAGACCTAGGAACTCCATTTCGTCGGTCAGCGATTGTTCGGCTTTCACGTTTGATTTCAAAATCATTCGAAATTGCGGCGAGGGACAGCGATTTGTCAGATCAGCCGCTTGATTCCAACTCAGTTGAAATTATAATCTCAACATCGAGGATAATTCAGTTAGTGATAATTTCGCAGAGACTAATGCAGGCGACATCATCAAGTTCTTATCAACGTCAGCATGGTGAGGGGAGGAGGATCAGACACACACACACACACACACACAAGGAGAGTTCTACTGTCACTACCCTCCCAGTCATAATGGACAGACTTGGCTGTGATCCCATGATGCAGCAGAAAGTGTGACGGCTACATTTAGGAGCGCAGATTGAAACGATCGCATTTGGAAAACGGGGTAGATAAGGGTTTTATCGGTGAGGTCGGGGTAAGGATCCCGGGGGGGGGGGGGGGGGGGGGAAAGCAGTGCATCATGGGTAGGGGACCGTCACCACTTTTTTGCCAAGTTTGCCAGGAGTATGGGGGGGAAGGGTCAGGTCTAATGGTGTGAATCCACCATCCCCCTCCACATAGAAGGGGGTTGGGGGAGGCGGTGGGAGGGTTACTCAGGGTGTGCGGTCACTGAGGATAACAAATCAACCTGTAGGGTTAAAACACGCTGGGTTAGGATGAAAAGTTACACGGGATTAACCAAATCATTGATTAATCAGACAAACGTCGCTCGGTTCAAATATTGTTATCACGACTGAATAATTGGTTGGAATCATCTTCAACGCCCATAGTGCCGCTTTATGTCCCGATATGTTTTTGACCGACAGGGTTAACATATCTGGCAACCTCCACATGGATGGCGTCAGATCATTTTGATCAACTTCAATGATCATCTTAATAACGGTAACGGGTTAATTCATCAAGTTATTGTCAATGATCAAACCCTCGACCAATCCAAATCCCCAATTCAAGAGACTCGATTGAATCAGATTCGGATCATTATCAATTGCGCCCCCCTTGATGTGGGGGCGGAGCTTGATGTGGGCGGAGCCTATCAAACCTGGCGTGGTCGCTGAGGTGGGCGTCTTCGTACCGCTGCAGCCTTCGGGAGGAAGGTGGGGGTGAGGAAGACGACGGTGAGGATGTGGATGGTGCGAAGGTGGAGAGACAGACAGGCAGCGACATAGAGTGGGGCAAGCGAGGATAAATTACAAGGCGGTCAGAGGTAAGAGACACAAAGAGGGAGAGAGAGAGAGAGAGCAGCAAAGTATAATAAATAAGCTTCAGACAAAACAAATGCATTGTGTAAGCACATGCACACACACACATGCATGCACGCACACACACACACACACACACATGCACGCACACACACACAAACACAGACACAAACACAGACACAAAAAGTTCCTTCATGAAAGCAGTTCACAGTTCCCGAACTCCTGAACACCTTACCTCTTTTTCTTCTTCTTCTCCTTCTTCCTCAGTTGCTCCAGCTCCTTCTTGGCCATCTCGATGATCTCCATGGACTCCTTCTCCGGCGCCAGGCCGAAGGAGGCGGCGGCAGCGAACAGGGCGGAGCGAGTGGAGGCGCGCGACAGGTTCCGCCGCAGGCTCTCGCTCACCGCCTCCGCCTCCAGCAGCTTGGCTCTGAGCGGGAGGCAAAGAGGGCAAAAAAAAAAAAGGGCGTGAGAGACGGACGAGCCTCGTTGCCGTGTCGTCACGTTGTCAGGCGGGGTGGTCGCCGTGGATACCTCAGCTCCTCGATCTCCTTGATGTAGTTGTGGATCATGTTGGCGATCTCTTCGCTGCCTTCACCTGAGGTAACAGGAAGAAGACGACGATCAATTGTTTCCGATATTATTTGCTGTTTAAAGTTTTTGATTGGTCGAAGCAAACTGGAAGCAAAAAAAAAAAAAACCAGGACCACCTACCGGCCGCGGCCAGGTTCTGGTTGGCCTGGTCGCTGAGGATCTGGGTGAGGCGGGCTCGCTGTGCGTCCACCGTCTCCTGCATGGCCTTCACGCGCACGCGCAGGTGGTTGTTCTCCGTCTGCAGCATGGCGTTCTCGTGCACGAGGTCGTTGACGCCCTCCACGCCGTCCTCGCCCAACGTTCGCTTCCCCTGCGAACCGAGATGTTCACAGACAGAACACTCCGGGGTCACCACGAGGACGGGCTTCACTTAAAAAGGTTCGTCCGGATGATACGGCGAACACACGCTAAGACCGCTGCATTACCGTCTGCATTACCGTCTGGTACTCCATCAGCTCTACCATAAGCTAACCATACTGCTAGCACACCGCCGCCGCCGCCGCATTACCGTCTTGTACTCCATCAGCTCCATCTGCAGGCGGGTGATCTCGGTGCGCAGGGTGCTGATCTGCTGGCTGGCGCGGTCCTGGTTCGCCACCACCTTGTTCTTGATGTTGCGCGCGCGGTTGGCATACTTGAGCGTGTTCAGCGTCTCCATGAAGTCCCGGTCCGACGGGCTGATGCAGGCGATCATCACCGTCTGGCTAAAAAAATGTTTGGTTTGGTTGGACTCTCCTCAATACTTGGGATCGCGTTGGCGTCGGCGTGACCACAACACTTTGAGCATCGGTTTGAGCATCACTGGAAAACGGCGGTTTGATCAGAGATGGTGCTGTGCTGATTATCCTGTTGTTTTATTATCCAGTGCAGTATATTTTAGAATTATTATTAATGTATAAAATGTATAAAACATAGAGCATAGGCCCATGTCATTCCCTCTCTTTTACAACCCGATTGTTTCCCTTTTTTTCCACTTTCCTTTGTTTTTCAGAAACATACAGATATACAGGTGCAGGTTACCTGTTCCCGCCCAACGAGTCCTGCAGGAGGCGGGTGAGCTTGGAGTCTCGGTACGGGACGTGGGTGGAGCGCTTGCTGCGGTCGCCCAGCGCACTGATCACATTACCCAGGGCCAGCTGGCGAGAGGAGGAGGTGGAGGAGGAGCAAGAGGGAAGGGAGGTGGGAAGAAAAAAACAGTTTTACGACGAGGGGGTTACCAGTTTGAACTGGTTTTGACTAAATAATCGATTAACATAGAAATGGATTGATTTGAATTTAAAGGTGCAGTGTCTAGGATTTAGTGGTTTCAGATTGCACACAATGTTTCTTAGTTTGATGTAATTATTCACAAATGAAAACATAGTTATCAATATTATATTCAATTTCTGTCCATTTCTGTAGATCTTTGACCCTGAAAGGCTGGGATAGAGGAGGACTCTGTACCTATTTCTATGTGTGGTTATGCACATTAGACAGAACAAATAATGCTGTCAGTGGTCCTGGAAATGTATGAATGGTGCAGTTCACACGTTAGCCACTGGGTGCCACTGCCGTTCCAAAAACAAGTGTTGTCCACCAGGCACCTGTTGCTCTCTTATTCATCACTGGAAGGAGGGAACTCTCAAGTCTGCTCCTTTCTTTCTTCCTATTGATCCATTTCATGAACAGGGTCAGGGGGTGTGGTCTAACATGGGCCAATGAAGCCCCTTGAAACTATATTAAACTATATTAAATGGCTACTATCGCTATTATCAATATTTATCATGAGGAGACACATTAATCCAAAGCAAATTCAGATACACGTTGAGCATATTGTATGTTGGTATGTTGGTACTGCACTCAGAATGGCACTTCTTATCTCAGCTATTATGCAGGCAACCTAGCAATTATGAAACTCGTTCTATTAACCTTGTAATCATGAATGCTTGAAACCTGCTCGATTCTTATCGTACCACAGCATACATCGTTGTCTCTTTCAACAAATGTACTCTTTGTAAGTCACTTTGTAAGTCGCTTTGCCCTAAATGAAAGTTTAAATGTAAGAATAAAATCAAGAAGAAATGTAAGATCTCATGTAAGATCTCACGGATCCCATTTCGTCTTACGTTTGTAATAAGAAATGATCTGAGAAGAAAGAACACTTTGGTGAATCACAGTTTTTCTTAACTTTCTTCAAAAGCAATTATGAAGATTTTTGTTCTGAGGATACTTTTGAGAATCTGCCCCCTGGTAGCATAATTAGCATTACGAGCAACACTCTGTGAAAAGAGTGTCTTCTACACAAGTGGAATTGAAACCCGTGCATCAATCATTCATCACACAGCGCTGGAGCTTCAGGTTAACCCCTACCAGTCCGCAGTTGATGGAGATGCCCTCCTTGGCGCGCTCTCCCGTGGCGCCCGTCCTCTTCAGACGCTCCGAGCCCGCCAGGTCCACAAAGTGGAACTTGGCGCTCAGGGTCTCGAACTCGGTGGTGGAACCCGACGCGGAGCCCGACAGGCGGTTGTCCGTCTCGTTCTCCTGGTGGAGAGACACAGACACAGAACGACAGGACGTCTCAAAGCAGTGGAATTACAGATCAGGCGGAATAGTTTGAAGTTGTTGTTCATCGGTTTTGTTGCCACACACACACACACACACACACACACACACACACACACACACACACACACACACACACACACACACACACACACACACACACACACACACACACACACACACACACACACACCATAATGTATAACACGGAAATGCAGAATCTCTTGGTTTTTTTGGGGGGCTAGGCTGTCTCCTGTGACCATATGGCCCCGTCGTTGCCACGGGAACGGACAGGTACGTACATCGTTGTCGGGCGCGCAGACGCGCACCTGGCACAGGTGGATGGTGAAGATGGCATGCGAGCGAGAGCTCTGCGTGTTCATCTGGGTGCTGGCGGTCGAGCGGCATAGAGAGCCCAGCTTCAAACACTGGATCATCTGGAGAGAGAGAGAGAGAGAGAGAGAGAGACAGACAGACAGACAGAGAGACAGACAGACAGACAGATAGATAGATATAGATAGAGAGAGTTGGGTAGAGAAAGAGAAATATAAATATTAATATAAATATAAAAGTTTGATGTATTACAAACTTTATGTGTTTGCATAATAGCGATGTTCATCTCCAGGGGGTGGGGGAGTGGTGGGTTTGGGCGGTGGGTGGGGCTGACCTCCTCCTCTGAGGTGACGGTGCGCGTGGTGACCCCCACGGTGTAGATGCCCCCGCTGGCGTCCTCGTGGATGCGCACCGAGGACTTCTGCCGCCGGCCGTCGGCCGCGTCCCGGGTGGAGTCAAACAGGTCCAGCACCTCCTCGTTGTACAGCTGGGGGCGGGGTTATGCATATTTTCATTTCAGATCTTCTAAAATATCTTTATTTACACACCAGGCAACAAACTAACTTAAGTGTTTGTACGTCTTGGCATTGTGAATGGTACTTGGCATTGTTTAGCATATTGTATGTTCTTAGGTGTTGGTACTGCACTCAGAATGACACGTCTGCTCTTATCCCAACTATTATGCAGGCAACCTCGCAATTATGAAACTCGTTCTATTAGCCTAACTATGAATGCTGGAAACCTGCTCTATTCTTATCTTTATGTACCACAGCGACAAATGTAACAAATGTACTCTTTGTAAGTCGCTTTGGATAAAATTGTCTGCCAAATGCCCTAAATGTATATTTACAACACTCTCATGCACACACACACTCACTCACACAGTCACACACACACACACAGTTGTTGTCCTGCCAGCTGTGTCAAGTCTGGTGATGGTGAAAGTGAAGCCAGGTCGTTGACGGCTTCAGGAAACTAATGGCACTTTAATGATGACCGGGGTCACCGGTTCACTTCAACACCCATGATGCATTGCTCCTCCTATTGACCTCTGACCTTAGGGCTGTGCCCTAACACGCATACATACAAACACACACAAACACACACACACCAACTGTGTGTGTGTGTGTGTTCATTGCTAGACTTAGCCCTGACCTTCAGGGAAACGGAGAACAATCGATGACCTTAGCTGTTAGCGAGATGGAACGATATGCTACGGTATGCTAGGCCATTCGGTAATAGATGGCAACAATGACATTTTAAGCTAAATTAATAATAATAATAATAATACATATGACTTATATAGTGCTTTTAAAGGGTACTCAAAGACGCTTTACAATGAACAATAAACATATAACATAAACGTACACAGATACGGAATACAGAATACAGCAACAAAAACAAATATAGAGGTTGTAGAGAGAAAGAGAATGGTGGAGGTGGAGGTCAGATACTGTTGGCTTTCTTGAAAAGGTGGGTTTTGAGTTGGTTTTTAAAAGAAGTGAGTGTGTCAGAGTTTCTGATGTTAGGAGGCCGGGAATTCCAGAGGGTTGGGGCAGCGACGGCAAAGGCTCTGTTAAAATTAGAAGCTAATAAAATACCATAGTTTAAATAAACAAGAAAAACAATGTGTTTAATGTAATGATTTCATATCCATGGATGGGGGAGGGTAGTAAGGACAAGTGTGTTTCCAGCTCTTGGACAGGTTATCATGCGTGTTGTTTGTATGCCAACGTGCTCGAGCACAGCACAGTTATTCTCTACCTTTCTGTGTACCCACCCTGGAAAGTTTTTCGTCAACCAAGTAAGTAAATAAGTCAGTAAAGTCTATTTATACAGCACCTTTCACTGTGTAGCTACACAGGAGAAAAATAAGACCACCACATAAAAACAGAGGACATGATAAACACAGAAATACAAGAGGCTAGATAAAGGACAGTCTGAACGGATGAGTCTTTACTGAGTACCAAGTACCAAGTTCACTCCCACAGATCATTTTTGGACGGGAAAACATTCGTTATCACCTCCAGGAACTGGGCGTTGATCTTGAACTCGGGCACGGGCCTGCCTTGCTCGGCGGCGGCCGCGCGGCGCTCCTGGATGCCGAGGAACAGGTGGTGCACGGCGCGCGGGATGATGCCCAGCTCCTCCTCCACCAGGCTGACGTCGAAGCCCGTGCCCATGGAGTAGGTCTTGCCCGAGCCCGTCTGGAGGGACGGAACACAAGTCACCACCAGGGGGTGTTACTTAGTCCATTCAGTTCAAGCTCCATGTGTTTGTGTTTATTTATTTGTGTTTAATTCGAGACCCAAATATAGTTCGGGGGGCATAATAATGAATGGGCAATAGTCAGGGGGGGGTGTTCTGTATATCGTTCTATGTATTTATTTATTTACATTGGGGATTGGTATTATTGGGATATTCAGACTTGGGATTTAAATGTATATCTGTAAATAATTATTGTAAATATTATTGAAGGAAATGTTATGTATAGGTTTTACCCCTTCTAATGGTTTGGCCTAATGACCTTTTTGGCTATAACCTTATATAAGGCTCTCATTGTGAGGTTGAAGTGTGGTGGTGGTTACTGTGGACACCGCAGACAAAACAAAACTAAACTAAACAAAGTAAAGTATTGATTGGAGTTCTCCTTTGAGACGTTTTTCATTTGCCTCTTTGGCCGCTCGGGCAATCAATCTCACAGATCCATTTGTTTTGATTTATTTTTGATTCGTTCGTTAATTTGTTGCGTGCCCACACCAGTGTGCCCGCACCAGTGTGCCCAGTGAAATGCTGGTACGACAGACACCACAGACTATGCGACATCTAGAGGCTTAAAGGGTATTAACATGTTTCAACTTCAGCTTCCACTCCTTACTTTGTACTTCCACTACTTACTTTGTACTTTAGCAATGCTAAACATTAAAGGTACAATAAAAAGGGTTAAAAGTCTTCACTGAAAACCTGTGGGAGGAGAGAGAGAGAGAGAGAGAGAGAGAGAGAGAGAGAGAGAGAGAGAGATAGGAACATGGTGTGTGGAGAGGAGAAGTGAATATGTCAATATAGAAATCTATCTGTCTGTATATCTATCCATCATGTTAGACGCGGCAGTAGCTCAGGACGTAAGAGCGGTTGTCTGGCAACAGGAAGGTTGCTGGTTCGATCCCCGGGCTCCGCCTCCTAGCTAAGTGTGGAGGTGTCCCTGAGCAAGACACCACCTAACCCTACCTGCTCCTGACGTGTTGGTTGTTACCTTGCATGGTTGACACCGCCGTCGGTGTATGAATGGGTGAATGTGAGGCAATACTGTAAAGCACTTTGGATAAAAGCGAGATATAAATAAATGTGTTAAATACGTGTTATTAAGGAGCAGGTAGGTATTGCTTAAGTATCCGACCCCATGAGATTAGATATTTTGTTTTAGATTACTGTCTGGGGGGGTTAAGGCTGACGGGGGGGGGGGTTCTAGGATGGATGTCACCATAGCGACGACAAACAGAATGTAACGTTGAGCCAAAATTCATACGTCACCCATTTGCACCCTGAGTGTGTGTGTGTGTGTGTGTGTGTGTGTGTGTGTGCCCAGCAGTGCTCTTTCTTGTGAAGGGGACCAGTGGAACAATAGAGTGAAAGGAAGATAAAGGAAGGCATGGGGGGGGGGGAGGGGCCAGGGTTTCCACATAGACCACGGGACAGCCAATCGGGACGAAGATCATCTCGGAAGCTTCTAAAGATGTTTCGCTCCACTAACATGGCTATGTGTGTGTGTGTGTGTGTGTGTGTGTGTGTGTGTGTGTCTCTCTCAGGTTTAACGGGCGCTTATAGCAACAAGCTTTCACCGGGTTGACACCTTGCTGCTCACACTCGCCGTCATTTAATCAAAGTGGAAACTCAAAGTGTTTTCGGAATCATCCCGTGTTGACTTTACGGCTTAGTGTTGATCTCTCTCTCTCTCTCTCTCTCTCTCTCTCTCTCTCTCTCTCTCTCTCTCTCTCTCTTCTCTCTCTCTCTCTCTCTCCTTCTCTCTCTCTCTTCGCTCTCTCTCCTCTCTTCTCTCTCTCTCTCTCTCTCGTCCCATGACAGTCTGAACACGCCAGGGCCTGTCATGTTAGCGGCGTGTAGACGAGCCACAAGAAACATCACACAGAGAGATCTCCTTCTTTATCTCCCTCTCTCTACACAGTACATCTCTCTGCCTCCCTCTCTCTCTCTCTCTCCCTCTCTGTACCTCCCCCAGTCTCTCTGCATCGTCGTTCACCCGGGGGTTTTAGGAAGTTCGGTCGGATCGCGGTCGGGAATCGCAGGAGTCACCTGTCCGTAGGCGAGCACCGTGGCGTTGTAGCCCTCGAAGCAGCCCTCCACCAGCTTCTGGGTGCAGCGCTCGTACAGCTCCCCCTGCCGGGCGTCCATGTCGAACACGTGGTCGTAGCTGAACGCCTTGTCCTTGCCCAGGAACACCTGCGGCTCGCCGGGCGTCACCGACGTGCAGATGTGGCAGCCCTCGATCTTCTCCCGCGCCAGCTGGGGGCGGATCCTGGGCGGGAAAAAACGTAGAGCGTGGATGGAACGGGAAGGTTTCGGGACTATATTCCGGAAGACGGTCCGAATCACTCGCTTTTGAGTCACGAGTAACGGCGCTTTTTTATTAGTATTAGTAGCAACATCAACGGCAAGTTAGTAACATAACTCATAGGTAGTAACATCAATAGGTATTTTCGTAGCATTACTGCCACGAGTATTCAGTGAGATGCTCGCCATTTAGTTTGACCAATGTCAGATGTGCAAAACGTGTGTGTGTGTAGTACACGTGTTCAGTGCAAACACACTCTTTCCAGAGAACCCATACAGTACACACACTGTTCAACACACACCGGGAGAGAGAGAGAGAGAGAGAGAGAGAGAGAGAGAGAGAGAGAGAGAGAGAGGTAAATAGTCCCCACCCTGTCTTTCATTAAAGAATCCCTCTGTTTGCATATATTCAAAAGCCAAGCTCAACTCCACCCAGCGAGTGAAAGAGAGAGAGCGCGATGAGGAGAGAGGAAGACTGTGATGAGAGACACAAAGACAGAGGGAGAGAGAGAGAGGGAGCGAGAGAGAGAGAGAGAGACAATGAGAAAGACGTCAATGCAGGACATAATGGTCGCAGGCCCAGGCCAAACAGCAACGTCATTCTCTTCATTAAGGGATTCAACCTCCGTCCGTCCAGACAGACACGACTAGTCGCATGACGAGCGTGCCCCAGATCCAGACCAGACCAAGCGAGCGCACCGGGCCTCAGCCCTTGAACAGACACTCATTGGGTACTCATTCATACACGTTTTGTACATCTTTATTTGGGCCTACGTTTTACTATTTGATCGGTTGAAAACACTGTCTCGGCTATTTATTCTAATTTGGATATTTCGTTTATGTCCGTTTTCAAAACCCCATTTGGATCAATAAAGTATCTATTCATCTATCTATCTATCTATCTATTTTAAGCATTCTAGAACGTGCCGTCCACCCTGTAAAGCTGAGACTAGTTACAGGTTTGGTACATTCAAACCGGTTTTAGACTCCAGCCCCACTGGCCCCACTGTGTAGAAGAGCTGAATGCATTCAGTCCAGCAGGTAACCACCGGCTTACAGCAACACTACAGGAAAGGTCTGCTCACATGAGAGGAATCTGTGGGTGGTTCTGATCTATGAAGACGGAGCTATAAACTTATCATTCATGGTGTTAAGGGTTAGTGGTTAAGGGTTAGTGGTTAAGGGTTAAGGGTTAAGGGTTAAGGGTTAGTGGTTGTTACATCGGGAGAAATGCGGATTGTCTGTTGTACTTGCTTACCGCCTTCTCATAAAATGCTTGTATTGAATTGAAGATAAGCTGCTCAGTTTGCTTTTTAATAATACAAAAAAATAATAATAATAAAAATAAATAAATGAATACAATGATAATAAATGGGCCGGTTAGCTGGGGGTGGGCGGGTTCCTGGTGTGTGTGTGTGTGTGTGTGTGACCTTGCTGGGAGTGTGATAAGGATCGGGCGGGTCTGTCCTCAGGGTTCAGCTGAAAACGGTGTCCCTGCACTGGGGAACAAGGCCCTCGTTCAGCCCATCCCCGGAGCTAATCCACCTTCTAGGGTAACACACGCACACGCACACACACACACACACACACACACACACACACACACACACACACACACACACACACACACACACAGGCTTTCACTGTATGAAACCTAACCCCGGCCACTTCCTAACACACACACACGCACACACACACACACACAGGCACACACACAGCCCCCTAGACATGAACTGTGTTTGAGTGCTCAAACTGGGTTTAGTCACCGGTTGAACCAGTCTGGAATATGAGTGCTCCTAAAGAAGTGGGATTTAAAAAAGACTTATAGATGATGAGATGAGAGCGGCCCATTTACGGGTCAGAAGAAAATAAATCAAAAGAAATTGTATTTTGTGTATTTTTTTAATCTTTCTGAAACCAGGACTATAATACATAGAGAATAGTGAGGTTGTTAAATTGTGACATTGTGGAAGACTGGTCCAGAGTGACAGGTCCTGATAGAATCACCAGACACACACACACACACACACACACACACATCATTACTGCCATTAAAGTGAGGAGAGGTCTCACACACACACACACTTCTCATTACTTCCATTACGGTAAGGAGAGGAGAGGTCTCACTCACACACAGTTAGTTACACAGTCACACACACACACACACACACACACACACACACACACACACACACACACACACACACACACACACACACACACACACACACACACACACACACACACACACACACACACACCGAACATGTAAGACAGACGATTAATGAGCCGTTTCTCCTCCTGTACGAAAGACCTACAGACCCTATTGTCTTCACTCAAGTCAGATCACTGCCCCCCCACCCGTCAACAACAATAAACGGTTTCCCGTTAACGACGGTAACAGAGCCGTCTGTCCGGCTTTCATCGACCACAAGATGTTGAGAAACACACACACACGCGTAATCCGATAAACTAACTTCAGAGAGTGTCAGGGTTCAAAGGTCAAAGGGCACCGAGGCGAGTCTGTTAACTCCAGACCGGAGTTGACAACATGGGAATATAATAAAACAGTACCAAGTAACAAGCATGGGCCGATGATCTGGTGATATGCTGCAGGCCTACAGCGTATATAAAGTGAAAATGTGATTATTTTGAGGTGGGTTGTTTCAAAAGATGCTTGTTCGGGATCAAACTAGTTCCTTCAAGTGCAGTCATGGGACTTGTATAGAGAAAAGAGGAGAGGAGAGAAGAAAGAGAGCAGAGGAGAAAGAGAAAGGGGCGAGAGGGGAGAAGGAGAGAGAGGAGAAGACAGAGAAGAGAGAAGGAGGGAAGGAGAGAGAGAGGAAGACGAAGGTGAAAGAGGAGAGGAGATAAGAGTGGAAAGGAGAGCAAATAATTAGCTCAAGAAAAGCGTCGTGTGAAGTGTTTGTTTGTGATGAAGCTGACGTCGCCGTGTGTGCAGTCATGAGACAGGGAGATGCTTCTGGTAAACAGAGAAATGACATCATCTTCATCATCCAGAGATGAGAGACAAAGACACTGAGAGATATATAATAATAATACATAAAAAATGCATCACCAGGATGACCGTGGTTTGCTGACGCCAGCTCTATTGACTCCTCCTCTCTCTCTTCCTGGAAACCAGCCAATCGGCTCCCTGTCTGCTGACAACTGGCCTATCGGTGGGGCCCGGACATCCTGGTCACGGATGGTGAGCCAGACCCACCAGACTCTAACCTGGGCGTGGTCGTCTGGAGGAGGATGGGATGAGTGTGAGTTTAACCGGGGCGAGCGGAGAGAGGGGGTTGGACTGGGATAGGAAGGTACGACTGTACCCGCGGCAGGAGCCAGAGAACAGAGACGCTGTTCACACACGGATGATACAAACCACGTCACACACACACACACACACACACACACACACACTTCTCATTACTTCCATTACGGTTAGGAGAAGAGAGGTCACACACACACACACACACACACACACACACACACACACACACACACACACACACACACACACACACACACACACACACACACACACACACACACACACACACACACACACACACACACACACACACACACACACTGAGGTCATCTGAATACTAGCTCCCATGAGAAGAACTGAGCTGCTGGAACTCTCCCGTACCACCGGACAATGTCACTAACCAGTCTAACCAATCTAACACAATGGGTTATAACACAACGATCATCACTACAACACAACAAGCTGCTACACAGCCAGCATCACTGTAACACAACTGTGTACACTACAACTAATCACGACAACACAACTGTACACTACAGCTAGCATCACCACAACACAACTGTGTACACTACAACTAATCACGACAACACAACTGTAGACGACATCGAGCATCAGTACAACACAACTATCTATACTAGGACCACAGCTAACATCACTACAACAACACAACTATGTAGCATCACTATACAATGCAGCCAACAGCCACAAAGACAAACATTTCCCACCGACTCATACACACACACACACACACACACACACACACACACACACACACACACACACACACACACACACACACACACACACACACACACACACACACACACACACACACACACACACACACACACACACACACACACACACACAGCTCTTTTACGTCGTTATATAATAATCTATTACATAATAATTTGCCCCCGGGGTGGAACGGTAGGATTCACTCTCTCTATTCTCTCTATACCTTACTCAGTAAGAGGAAACCTGTGTGTGTGTGTGTGTGTGTGTGTGTGTGTGTGTCTGTCCCTGGTCATTAAGAGAGAGAGCAGAGATAAAGGGGAGGAAATGGACGACAGGAGACAGGAACGTCATTGAATAATAATAGAAACATCCTGTATATGTATTAGAAACATGCTTTGAATTATTATTTGGGTTGCCTTCATTGAGGTTGCTGTTCTGGGGTTGGAGAGGTTATTAAATAATAACGTTTAAATGTTTTGATGAAGACGGTCATCCTCCTGTCAAAACTGCATTGCCTCCTTCTCCTACACCTTGTTCCGTTCTGACAATCGGGAGTCATCACCGCGACAATCGCACTCCGTACACCGACCACCACGGGACGGTCGGTGTACCGGACCGGTGGTTGCCATGGTGACGACTACAACAAGAACAGAGCTGAGGGTCAACAGGCAGGCCAAACAACAGTCATTTGAGGACACGACTAGTGCTTGACAAACACACACACACACACACGCGCGAGCACACACACACGCACACACACACACACACACACCAAGACTTCAAAGAGACTTCAATTGAAACTGAACAGGAAAAAAGACCCCAAAATATTGCACAGAGCAAATTCATGTCCTTGCGAATATGAATGCTTGGAACCTCTATTCTTATCTTTATGTACCACAGAGATATATTGCTGTCTCCTTCAACAAATGTGCTCTTTGTAAGTTGCTTTGGATAAATGTAAATGTCACATTCAATTTAACACAGCGACTAGTCTGTGTCAATAAACAGCTTGGAGGCTCTGTGTATGTATGTGTGTGTGTGTGTGTGTGTGTGTGTGTGTGTGTGTGTGTGTGTGTGTGTGTGTGTGAGATAATAAAAAAAATATGCGATTCTCTACAGTACAGTACAGTTGTTCCTTTAAGGCAATGCAATAAACACACGTGCTGTATTAATAATGCTATCCTCAGTAAAGTAACAGTAAGTAAAGTTCACAAGATCCATCATCAGTCACATGATCTGGTCACATAACTACAGCCTAATCTGCATCTTAATTCACTGCAATTCATTCAGGTGAATATTGACTATGAATAAGAACGCACACAGACACACACACTCACAGACACACATACACATACATACACACACACAGGTGGGTGTGTGTGTGTGTGTAGGTGGGTCGGCGATGACTCTGTGAGCGATTTGACTGACATGAAGGTCGTGCACGGAGAGTTGTGCACGTGCACGGAGAGTTGTGCACGTGCACGGAGAGTTGTGCACGTGCACGCCTGATGAAGCTTCACGCAACCTGAGCCGGGGCCCCTTCCGGCCCCCTCCGGGTAATAAAACACTTGCATTAATAATTAATGAGAGACTTCA
Source organism: Coryphaenoides rupestris (assembly GCA_002895965.2). Taxonomy (NCBI): domain Eukaryota; kingdom Metazoa; phylum Chordata; class Actinopteri; order Gadiformes; family Macrouridae; genus Coryphaenoides; species Coryphaenoides rupestris. The sequence goes on along the minus strand of PIJE02000681.1, from coordinate 145,885 downwards.
AGGAACAGCGACAACAGACAAACGACGCAGGTCGCTGGAATAGTTCCCGGGGGAGGGGGGGGGGAGCGAATACACTGCTACATGCTGCCTTGCTCAGGAGCTGAGGGGGTTAAGTCATAGA
>PIJE02000681.1:108264-140764 GCA_002895965.2 Coryphaenoides rupestris | reverse complement strand
ACACCAGAGCACCTTCAGCCGTAGACTGAGACCACCGAGGTGCACCACAGAACGCCACAGGAGGTCCTCCCTGCCTGTGGCCATCAAACTCTATAAGGACACTGAGAACAATATCATGCGCATTAGTATTTTTCTACATCATGTGGAATGTTCTCAATATCATGTGCAATATTACTTTCCAATACCATTGCCAACTTTTCTATGTTTTATTTATTATTATTATTATTATTATTAGTTAACTTATTTATTTATTTAACTAAATATCCTACTCATTTGTATTGTTATTCTATTAGGTTTATACACTTTACATTACATTATTCTATTGTTTTTATTGTTATGTTGTTGTTATTTGAGCAACCTTCTGGCACAAGAATTCCCTTCAGGATTAATAAAGTTATATCTTATCTTATCTTATATAGACACCAAAGAAAAAGACACCATGGAAGTGGTTTTAGTAGGTACTGTATCGTTTATCATTTTTTACACAAAAATACATCTTTCACAGTAAGAGTGACCACACACACACACACACACACACACACGCCTCACCACCACCCAAACTAACAGATGTTGGCCCGCAACACGCAAGAGAACAGCCCGCCACAGCGCCCCCTGGTAGACCGACTGTCTCCGGGTCCCCGTTTATAAACCATAGACTTCCACACTGGTACAGTCAGATAGAAAGAGATGCCACAGGAGTCACTCAGCTGAGATAGTTGTATCTCTTGAATTAAAATTGAATTAAAATTTGTTAAATTTCATCGTTTTTTTCAAATCTTTGTTATTTTGTTCTAGTCTTTTCTACTCTCTACGCTCCACCGTGTTATTTTTCCATCAAGCTGCAGGCATTTCTTAATATCTAATCTTTTTCACTCACACACACACACACACACAGGAATAGCATCTGCACCTCTCAGAAATACATACAAAAAAAAACATGCATTGTTAATAAAGTAATAGAATAAGGAACTCGACCTGTGTACCCTACCACCTGAAGGTAAAGTCTGTTAATATGGTTTAATATACACACTGGATACATTCGATCTCTTACTTTATAAAAACTGACAGTAGTATCAAAGTTTTAGTGAGTAAGGATGTCATCATAACCACGGGGTCTTGAAGGGACAACAATATCCTAAATTATCGTCGCTTATATTCAGGTTCTCTAACAATGGATTCAACAAAACAAAAGCAAACTAAACGCTCTTCCTATAAAGACTCGAGTTTTTATTTGTGGTGCAATATCTAGATTAAAAGAGAGAACATTCCGGAAGTGGTTCAACGGCCTCCTCCTAAATGGGGCGAAACGGATCGCGTTACGATTCCGAATCCAATATCGACCCCCTGAAAGTAGAAAAATAGGAATTGTTTCAATGAGTTCACGGCCTGTTTTAATCACACCACGTCATGGACTAATAGCAGGGTACAAACGCTCAATGTGCTCGATGTGTTTTATTCTTCGATCATCAATTTAAAAAATCTAAAAATGTTTTTAATCGGCAATGAGTCTCAGTCAGAAATGCCCAGAGCTCAGTGGTCATGGAAACGGGACAACGACGTCGGTATTCAGGTGTGAGATCAGCCCTCTCTCCTCCTCTGGCCAGATGTAGTCTCATTACCAATCTGGGGATTCACCACACAGAGGTATTCGAATACCGAATCCAAAGTAAGAAATCAGCCAAGTAATTAATAAATAAACATGAATGTTTCAGTTCAAATCCAAGGCTATAGAGGGTTTAACAGACACCGTTCTGTTTCTTTACAAGACCCCTCCATTTAGTTTGACAAATTTGAATGACGCGGGAATATCTCTATGTTTTATTCTCACAATTAAGTTCACATTTAGGAAACAAATATAAAAGAAAAAACGAAAGAAAGGCAAAAAAGTGACCATCAAATTAAATAATTCTTGACACAGATTGTGCTAGTGGTTAGAGACCTTCGTATGCGGTGTGGTGTTAAAAATCGCTCGGCCCACCTTGATCCTCAAGACCAAAGCTAAGCGTATCTCTCATATACAGTAATAATCGATTGACGATCATTCGATTGGTTCCTTGGGGGATTATTACACACCGCCACCAAGTCCTACAAACAGTACGTTAAAATTCTTCACGTCGTCCGCTTCGAGAAATAAAACAGGCCATCATTCAGTCTGTGAAAGCTATTTCAAAACAATCTACATCTTCAACCAATATGAAGCAGATATATGACTCGCGCTCTGCAACATAAACTCAGCGAAAAGAGTGGACAATCGACGGTGTTTTTCCAAAATTCGAATGGAAAACGCAAATGCCAGACATGACGGCGTCAACGCTGCAACGTTTCGGTGATTTTTCCGAGTTCAATGCTGAGGGGCGATTTTTTCATAACGGACGTATACTCTCCGATATTACTACATAGCCGTGCGTGGTGGTTTCCCTGTTAACTAAAAGCGGGCAACCATTTGAAATGTGTGACCGAAAAACTACAATTGTGGCTCAGACCACAGATCCTTCCCCCGAGACGTATGAGCGTACGAAACGTATGAACGTACGCACGACGAACGTACGTTCATCAACGAGACCAGCCTCCTTCATCGCAGCGTCAGGATCCAACGGGAGCGACTGCGCAGAACTAACAGCCTTTGCCCAAAGTGCCTCTGAGCAAAGAGAACGCACTTCTAACGCCTGACCTTTGACCTGTATACAAACAAACACTGGAATCGATGAAGGAGGAGACAGACACAACTTATATCACACAATATATATATATATATAGATATATCCTATATCTCTAGATCCAGCAGAAGTAGGGCTGTTACCCTATGTTAACCAAACAATACAGTGATCTAAAACAGCCGCTACCCAGACAGTCACAGCAACCGTGAGAAACACAAGAGAGATGAACCAAGTGTTCATTTTCATTGTCAATACGGAGAACGCTAGCAGCTGGTGTGCCTATATGTGTGTGCGTGTGTGTGTGTTCAAGGTGTGTCAGGGAGTGTGTGTGTGTGTATTTGTTTGTATATCTGCGTGTATGGCAGTAGCCATGATCATACTGATAGAGAGCAAGAACATAGGAGATAGATATAGATAAGATAGATAGATGGAGAGAGAGAGAAAAAAAGAGAGAGATAGATGGATAGACAGAGAAAATATGAGATAGATAGATAAAGAGAATAGGGGCCCCTCTCAGCTCAGTGTATTCATTAATCAGCCTTGAAATATATGGCTTTCACTAACCCTTACAACAACAGATCCTAAATTGCTCCCGGTCACCGCTAGCTCAATGGCGACATGGTCCTGATCGACGGTGCAATGCTAGCACAAGACTGAACGTACACGCGGCGTGTGCAAAAAAACGGAAACGCAACTGAATCTGTTTCACTAAATATACTTGATTTCATCTACTGCCACAGATGATGGCAAATCGGCCATCTGCATCGCAGCAAAAACGAACGTATGATTAAATTGTAAAAGTTTTAAAATGGGTCCACGTGGTCAAATGTCAGCTATTTGATCCATGATTCAATTACAATAGTCAATTACAGTACAATCGGTTTTAAGGACATGGATCGTACAACTCTCCACAAGGCGTAAGTTGAATTTAGATTTCTTACGCTTTCCACAACTGTCCATTTTCCATCCAGGATTGAAAATAACCAATCAAACGTACAATAAAGTATCGATGAATTGTACACGTGACTGGTAATTAAAATGAAACGCTAATTCTAGGCTAGTACAGTCCATCTACCATGAGAGAGACGCTACCGACCGACGTCGACAAAGAACAGGGCTAAATGTACAACTCAATGACTCTCATAGGTCAAAGGTCGTGTCTGTGTGTTGCTTGGCAACCATGGGGGACACCAGGCACTTAGAAAATAAATGGTTTCAGAAATAAGAGACATGCTCCGTCCACTGGCCTACATGCTCAAAATCAAAAGCGAAAAGCGAAAAAAATACTGCTTCGGAGGTCGTCGAGTGGTTCATGAGAACACGTCTTCCAGCTGAAACACAGCTCCGTGTTCCATGTCATTTGCAAAACAACCCCACTGGGAACGGTGAATAAAAACTAAGAAAGTGCTAAAAAACAAACAAACGGACGCCACAACGATCACGGCGCTGTTCGCCGATCCTAGATGAAGTATTCTGAAGTCTGCTAAAAACCTTCCTATGTTCTGAAGAGGGAAACAAAACAAAATGGACACACAAAACAAAAACGTGACGTCAGGAACGTGACCGGGGGGGTTAATACTTTTGCGTGTCCCCTTCTCTCCTCGAACCCCGATGGAGAGGAGGAGGAGGAGGAGGAGAGGAGGAGGAGGAGGAGAAAGAGCACATCACTACGCGGCGGTCTTGAGGACCGAGTCCTCGCCCGAGGATGTTGCAGAGCTCGTCGAGGCGGTGTTGCATCTTGGGTATGCCGGCCAGCTGAGGACTCCAGCCGCTGTTTCTCCTCGGTGAGGGAGAGCCGCGTGGCCGTGTCCAGCTGCTCGAAGCGCCAGCCGCCCTCGCCGTCGAACTGCAGCAGGTGGGTGTGGTACTTCCTGGAGGGGGGCGGGGCATCAGGGGGAAAAAAACCAGGTCAGCGCTGGCATGCTAATATAAAGTGCGACACAGACTGGGGTATCACCACCTCAAACAGAATTTCAAAGCAACGTTGATGATGAAAAATGTCACGCACATTATCAGAGAGAGAGAGAGAGAGAGAGAGAGAGAGAGAGAGAGAGAGAGAAGAGAGAGCGAGAGAGAGCGAGCGAGAGAGACAGAAACAAAGAGGTCTCAGCAGAGAGAGGGTCTGTGTGTGATGGAGAGAGAGAGCGAGCGAGAGAGAGAGAGAGAGAGAGACAAAGACAGAGAGTGAGAGAGAGAGGTCTCACCAGAGAGAGGGTCTGTGTATGGTGGAGGGAGAGAGAGAGAGAGAGAGACAAAGACAGAGAGAAAGAGAGAGAGAGAGAGACAAAGACAGAGAGAAAGAGAGAGGGAGAGGTCTCACCAGAGAGAGGGTCTGTGTGTGATGGAGAGAGAGAGAGAGAGAGAGAGAGAGAGAGAGAGAGACAGAGAGAGAGAGATGAGAGATCTCACCAGAGAGAGGGTCTGTGTGTGATGGACAGCAGGGAGATGCCAGAGTCCTTGGCTGTCTGGAAGATCTTGCCCTCCACGTCTATGCTGACAGCGCTGGTGCACTCATCCAACAGGGCATACTTAGGTCTGACACACACACACACACACACACACACACACACACACACACACACACGCACACACACACACACACACACAATTAATGCTTAATCACAGTGTATTTTTCCACAACAAGCTTGAGGCAGCAGTGACCGTGTTGTGCCTGTAGGGGGCGCCACCGGCAACTAATTTAATCAACCGTAACGCCGACCCAGAGTGGAAGCTCCAGCAACAGGACTACATTTGTTGACGTGCACCTGTGTGTGTGCGTGTGTGTGTGTGTGTGTGCATGTGTGTGTGTGTGTCTTCTTGCCTGTGGTAGAACATGCGCGCCATGCCCATCCTCTGCTTCTCTCCTCCTGACAGGACGTCCTTCCAGTCCAGCTCTGCGTCCCAGCCTGCACAGACGACGGACAACATGTCACGCTTCCTTCAGAGCTCAGAGGTCAATCTGCATGCACACATCGGCCCCGTGAACTAACGGGGCCCCTGGTTGAAGGTCGGCGAGGATGAGTCTAGCGCTAGGGGTGTCCAAACATGCGGCGCGGGGCATCGGGAGGGCCAGATACGGCTTCACTTTATCCATAATCACACAAAAAAATGTATTCTTATTCCTACAAATAACTGCTGAACTGCACAGGTTGCAATGTGCATTTTCTGAGTTCAGGGAGCTGGAGATGGAAATAAGACTGTTTTGCAGTCAAAGAGGAATATTAGAAACATGAGAAAGGAAGTTGGCTGAAATCTCCCAGACTCTAGCCTTGTGTATATCCCTCATTGCGCAAGTTTAATTCAGGTAATGAGACATTTTTTGTGCACAGAGAGTACATCTTCAATCATATCAAATATCAGACCCTAGTGTCGGGGTGCGAGTGTGGAATGTCATGCGTGTGGGTGGATGTAATGTCTGTTTGTCTTTGTGCGTGTGTCTGATGTGTTTAAGAGCAGGCGCCTTGAAGACAAACTTTGTCTTAGTCTTTAAGTCTCTCTCAAGGACTTTGTGTTCGTGATGGGAGCAGACAGGCTGCCTGTTAGCTCCAGAGAAAGACATGACTCAATACAAACACACACTGTTTCGTCACACTTTTATCCCCAGCGACTCGTGGTGAATTATTTGACACCATTTCATGACAGGTGAACCGTCACACCTTTTTCATATAAGAGAGTGTGTGTGTGTTGCGCACACGACCATTCTCCTTTAAGGAGCAGGTCGGGGTTCTTTGAGGAGGCCAATAGTTCTGTAGGTGGCAGACATGAGGATTGAATCCAGCACCTTAGGGAGACAGGCACCCTAGCCCAGACACTATCCCTAGCCCACAACACAGTACCATAAGAGCATTACTTTGCATCATGTCATTCATAAATGTTGTGTTTCTCAACAGAAGAAAGCACTTAGGATCCACTTACAGTATACCGTATGTTGTTGTGAATTATATTTGCGATATTTCTGACATTAGGATAAATCACGATAATCAATCCTGCCCTGTGTTGTTGCCCCTTTAGCGGAGGATTTCAGGTCACCCTGATACCGGGGAAAAGGTGAAGTTAGTTAGTCATTTACTGATCAGGAGACGCTTTAAGGGAGGGAGGATGTTCTCCTCTCTCCCCTGTTCTCCATTTCTCCTCCTCTTCCCACCTCCCTCCTCCCTATCTCTCTCCCCCCCCTCCTGCTCTTCTTTCCTCTCTCCGTCCTTCCCCCTCCTGCTCCACCTCAGTTCCTCCTCCACTCCTGCTCCTCCTCCGTCCCTCCCTCCTTCCTCCCGCCTGCTCCTCCCTCTCTCTCTCCTTCCCTCCTCCTCCCTCCCTCCCTCCCTCTCACCCCCCTCCCCCCTCATGCTCCTCCTCCCTCCCTCCCTCTCACCCCCTCCCCCCTCATGCTCCTCCTACCTCCCTCCCGGGTGACGATGTGGTTGAGGTTGACAATGTCCAGGATGGCCTCCAGGTGGGAGTCCCGCAGGCCCCTAGCGGCCATGTCCTCCACGGAGTCCGGGTAGATCACCTGGTCCCGCAGGGAGCCAATGGACATATAGGGCCTGGACACACACACACACACACACACACATAATACACATAAGTACATAACTTTAAATGCTAAATGTTGCGAAACGTCTATTTACTAAATATCAAGATTTCATGATTCAAGATATTATTTGTCACATACACATACAGGATAGGCTTAGTGGAATCTGCAAAAGAATATTACAAATAACCTGAATTTGAGGGATCAGAATTGGAGGGATCAGAATATGTACAATATTTGCAGTATTTACAGTAAAAAGAGCAGCAGGAATGAGAAATAAAAAATAAATAAAAGTAAGCAATATAAAAATATAACAAATATGAAAAAATATAGAATAAAATGAGTACAGACTATGTATGTTTGCATTGTACTGTATGTATGTTAAGTTAGGTAATGTATAGCATTGCGTTACAGGTGTCAGGTGAGGGCAATGAAATATTCACACAGAGCAGGAGGCTGTCTGCTGGGTCACGTTACTCTTTCTCAAGTTCCGGAATGGTATGTTCAGGAACATATTTACTATTCAGTCAAAGAGACTTACAGTCAATTCTAATGCATGTCATTGAGGAGCAGAGGAGGGGTAAGGGGGGCGTCTTGCTCAAGGATGCCTACAGGTCGGACATTTGGGTATCGAACCCAGAACCTCACGGCCGGGAGTTAAACGACCCCATAGCCGTCGTTTCGGGTATTTTTTGTTTCGTTTTTTCATGTGGTTCTCTTAACACCACTGATGGTTTCTCTTCCCCAGCTGCCAAAATCAAACTGACTTTTGTGCCACTTCAGTGTTCGCGAAAGCAGAAGCGTGAGCAAAGTGACGTTGACTTCTGGGTTATACTGTGGGAACTCTATTAACTTTATACTACATCGCTGTTTTTTGTAAAAGTTCAAATATTTCAAGAAAGTACCTCATCTTAGTTTATCGCATATTTATTATGCATATATATCTATACATATATACATAGATACTGTATGTGCATATGTACTGTATGTGTGTATACAGTATGTACTGCATGTGTGTATACAGTATGTCCTGCCCCTACTTGACGCATGAGGAACACACACATGGTCAGCCCGTGGTGTGTGCATGTGACCGGGTCTTCTAAGCTGTTGTTGGTTTATCTCCGTTTTTCCTCTCTGACAAGTTCAACTGTGCAAAGAGAGTTGCTCTTTCTTTCTCTGGACCACAACGTGTTACACCACAGCCTTGTTGAATGCTTGATCCTGGTTGCCTGATTGGTCAATCACGGGACACCTCTGTCTTCTACTCAGTTACATTTACATTTAGGGCATTTGGCAGACGTTTTTATCCAAAGCGACTTACAAAGAGTACATTTGTTGAAGGAGAGACAGCAATATATCACTGTGGTACATAAAGATAAGAATAGAGCAGGTTTCAAGCATTCATAGTTACGAGGCACTACACAGAGCGGCTCAAAATGGGTTTGATCAAATTATTTAGGTGGTGTGTGTGTGTGTGTGTGTGTGTGTGGTGTGTGTGTGTCTGTGTGTGTGTGTGTGTGTGTGTGTGTCTGTACCTCTGGGGGATGTAGAACATGTGCTGGGGAGAGGGCTTACAGAGCACCCCACTGTAGATGGGCCAGAGCCCGCTGAGGATGCGGAACAGGGAGCTCTTCCCACAGCCGTTGGGACCGGTGATCAGGAGGTGCATGCCCTCCTCCACCTGCACACACGCACACACGCACGCGCACACACGTACACGTACACGCACACACACACACATTATTGAGGAGGTACAAGGAGAAGGTTTGTGAGGGGAGGGGGGTACGAGGTGGTGGAGGTGAAGGAGGTGCAAGTGGTGTAAATGATTGTCGAGGAAGTGAATGAGGTGGATGTGGAGGGTGAAGGGGGAGGCGGAGGCGGAGGAGGAAAGGTGGAGGTGGAGGAAGATGAAAGAAGGAGGTGAAGTGAAGGAGAGGTTGCGAGGTAGGGAAGGAGGAGGTGGAGAGGAGAGGGAGGAGAGGGAGGAGGAGGAGGAAGGGGTGGAGGAAGGAGGAGGTGAGGAGGAAGGAGGAGGAGAGAAGGAGGAGGTGGAGGTGAAAGGAGGAGGTGAGGAGGGGAAGGCGGTGGAGGAGGAGGCGAAGGGGGAGGAGGAGGTCAATCAGAAGCTCCACCTTGAAGTTGAGGCAGGAGACGACCACGTCTCCGTTGGGTGTGATGATGGGCACCTCCTCACACACGATCCCCTGATCCACGTCAATCACTGCTGACTGACACACACACACACACACACACACACACACACACACACACACACACACCATGAATAACCAATCACTGTGGCTTAAGTGGAGCCATCACTCATTAGGCTGTCATTAGCTATTCGTGCCACGTGTCAACCATGCTAGCCTAGCCTGCCTCTCCAGACTATCAGATACCAAATCTTTAGTGTCCCTAACACAGGATCTGCTCATGCTAATGAGTACCACTGACAACGCTAATGCACGTATGTGTGTGTGTGTGTGTGTGTGTGTGTGTGTGTGTGTGTGTGTGTGTGTGTGTGTGTGTGTGTGTGATCTCTATCTCGTGCTATTGTGCTTGTTCGTTATCTCCAAGTCTGCACACACAGTAAAACAGCGGCGACCTTTGATCTCCAGCGGTCCCTCGATGTGAAGCGACGGCTTGTTCTTCTTCTCGACGGCGGTGGACACGTTCGACCGCTTGTACACGCCGCGCTGCACCTCCTCGAACACCAGGAACATGTTGTGCACGCGCGCCGTGTAGCCCGCCAGCTCCGTCACCTGACACCACACACACACACACACACACACACAGCAGGCAGGTTCAGGTCATCCCCATAGCAACAAGGTCAACGAGCAGGTCACCCTAACCCGATTGGATTGATCACATGGGGTCAAACTAACATATTTGACATTTTATCAAGTGTGTTTGACTGAGAGAGACTTTTTATTATCAATTTCTGTCTATAATAATAATATCATCATATCCCGGCCATACTACTTCTCATTACTAATTCTCAATACCATTGCCAACTTGTTTTGTTTACTAAATATCTTACCTATATTTTTCTTTTAGCTTATTCACTGTACATTTATTATTCTATTGTTTTTATTCTTATGTTGTTGGTATTTTTGAGCAAAAATAATTTCCTTTGGGATGAATGAAGTTCTATCTTATCTTATCTCATCTTAATACTGTGTGGCTTTTGTAGGTCGCTCCACTTACACAGTGCACAGGCGGGGTGTGGAGTAATCCAGTTTATTGTAGAAATGGCAGACAGAGCAGGTGGAACAATGCCAGCATGCTAGCACGCGCATGTGGTGGCGGCTGGTTTTATGCTGCGTTCCATTTGTACTCGGAAGTCGGAATTCCGAGTTCCCAGTTAGAACTTGCAAGCGGAATGCCCCCTGCAGTTGGATATCCGACGCGGAAAGTCGGAAGAATCTCACAACCCTGTAGTAATACAGTTTTTTTTGCGTTTCTGTCTATTTGTGTCTCATTAAATCAGTCGTACACACAGTACTAGTCCAACTTCTATCTGTGGACATGTTGCTACGGTGTTTGTATGCGCAAAACACCAAGTAATACGTTGTTATCAACTGGTATTGCTACTGTTTTCCTGGAGTCGTCAGTCTTGGTTTTCCGACCTGTTTGTAACTGGAACCCGGTCAACTCAGGTGTGACGTCATTGCCAGCTCTGACTTCCGACTTCTCAGGCAAATGGAACGTAGCATAAATTGTGGGCCTTGATTAGGCAATACACCACAGGTGTGCAGCCCCACCCAGCCCCAGACGAGTCAGCCAGGGCCAGGTGAGGCTGCATGAACCAGCCACCGACCACACACACACACACACACACGCCACACACACGCCACACACGCCACACACCACACACCACACACACACACACACACCACACACACACACACACCCCCAACACCAACACCAATTTGAGGCAGAGAGTCATTAACTAAACTAGTTCATGATTGGTATTGAACTCGAACGCTCCATGGGATCAGTTCACTACCGGCCAATAGGGGTCAGTATGAGAAGGAATTTACATGTAGTCCCTTTAAACACTAGTTTAGAGATGTTGTGTTATAGTGGAAAAAAATTCCCATATTCCCCTTCTTGAATCAACAACCTCAACATGACCTCATATGCATATTCAGGCGACCCCAAGATGCAGAGACGAAAGGGTGTACTGGCTACTAGTTTGGGCCAGTCAATCCCTTTGTCGCACTGATAAAGCACTACACCAGATCCACTGGACCCGACTCCCTGACACCCTGAAAGATTCGGACATCGGAGATTTGTCCACTAAATCTCTTGAGCCAATCGTTGACCGTCTGTGTCCGTCCAAGCAGACACAGATAATAATGTGTTTGTTTTCAACACATTCACAACAGGTCAATAGCAGGGCTACGATAACAAAGTCAACTCACACATACAGTAATAACCGTCTGTCTATTTCCTTGACTGACTGGTGGATCCCCTTATGTATTGTATTTATGTACATCACAGTTTTGCTTTTGCTTTGCCGCTGGGGGGGGGGGGGGGGGGGTTAGTCATTTCAGTTAAGCGCGCCTGTCTGTGTTTATTGAGTCGTTTGTTTCATCGGTGTCGTGTGTATTTACGTTTTTCTTTGTTTGTCGCCGAGTCTACACCGCGTATATACAATACCGGTTTCGCTTAAGTTTGATCGTTACTTTTTGACCAGAAGTATAAGGTTCTTTTTGAGTTATTCGAAGCCTTGTTTGGAGTGTCTTTTGTGTTGTTGAGTTCGTATTCCTTTTCTGGGTCTCAGTCCACTTGTGATAATGGATTTTTCTTGTACATATGGTAATCCATTGTTCATTGAATTGTACATAATTCTAGTCAAAAGTATCCACACATTTATGATAATTTCCTAATTCAGCTACTCATACAGTATCTGCTATTTATATAAATATACGGCATATGGAGTCTACTACAGTGTTTGTGTTTCTGCTGATTTAGATTCCCTTCAAACTAAGGACAAAATAAGAAATAATATAAAAGGGTCGCATTCATAAAAACTAAACCAACCTGTGTGAACCAAAGTGAAAGAAAGTGAACCAACACAAGGAAGACAAAGAAGGAAACAATGAAGGGATAAACAGACTGAACTGGTCCACAGGCTGTTGACTCAGCTTTCCTGTGAACATAACAAAGTGACCCGGAACACAGCAGGCTTTCTGCATGGCAACAAGTGACTATGAGGAGCAGGAGTGATTGGCTCAAGTATATTAGAAAATAAAAAATTACGACTATATCTAAATATAACGAATATATCTCAATATATGTAATTACATTTCACTTTAAAACACTTCTGGGGTCACCTACCGAGGCTTTTGTATGCTCCCCAGACAGTTTTTTAGGCTGCTTGCTTCAATATTTAGATATTTGACAGCCGTGTCATAGAAACCCAAAATCAAACTCCACGTCCACACACATCCCCGTTTCTCACGACTGATATTGTCCTTGTGATGCATATGTCCGCAAAAACATGGAAGATAATCACACAAACAACCTCAACTACTTCCATCAGTTGTGACACAAATGTGCAGTATTTTCCAATGACAATCTCGCTGCAAAAAAATACAGATGGATTCTACCCTCCACCTCATGTAGTCTAGTGAAGATTATGCTGCGTCCTTTTACAAAAAACATCCGATATGTTTAAGAGATTCCCTTATAACGGAGTTTCAGTTTTTAATCCATTTGTAAAATAGTGTCGCGAATGGCAGTTGACGGATGAGGGGGATTGTGATCATTTGGTGTGTCTCGGTGTGCATATGGAGCATATTTTGTAATAAATGCATATTTTGGAGACGATAGGTTGTTCCCCCCGTTTGATATCTAAAAGTAGGCAATCGCTCGGTTGAAGAAATTTGGCATCCGAAACAAAAGCGCCGACCTTGCAAGTACACACTGGCAGCCTAACAATACTGACACTCAATACATTTAATAGACAGCAACAATTGTTCTATGATTGTAGTTTATCACTGCGGCTGCAATAAAAGGACTGTTGAGGAATGTAAATTGGCAAATAATAGCGGCAAGTAAGTTAACGAAGAGAACATTCGCAAATGTTTCTCGCAATTCCCTCCGTGGAGTACCCTATTGATTAAAAAGTGAAGAGGAGAAGTTTATTGACAGAAGGTTCTTCATCACTACAAGCAGAGATTTTTTGGGAAAGGCATGCCATAGAGGCCAAACCTGTCTGGAGAGGTGGCAGTTTTACTACCATTAAATAAGATAAGACGTCCTGGGGAATGCAGTGTAAAGTTTGTATGTGGTTAACTTGTCTTGTTTGTTTGTTCAACTTGCTCTCCGTCCAGTTTCCTGTGTGTGTGTGTGTGTGTGTGTGTGTGTGTGTGTGTGTGTGTGTGTGTGTGTGTGTGTGTGTGTGTGTGTGTGTGTGTGTGTGTGTGTGTGTGTGTGTGTGTGTGTGTGTGTGTGTGTGTGTGTGTGTGTGTGTGTGTGTGTGTGTCTCGGGAATTAAAGATCAACAGATGGAGGATTAATCACAGCTAGGCACGCACACACACACACACACACACACACACACACACACGCATGCACGCACAAACACACACACACAGCAGACGCATGACTGGCTTATCTGATGCTACATGCTAATGTGGCGTCTGGTGTACAACCAGTTCATTTATTCATTAGCAAGCTAAGCTAGTACTCGGTACTCTACTCCAACGTAATCCTGCTCTTGCAGAGACGAGCTATCGCCGACCTGTAATCAACCCCCGGCTAGCGCTAGCTAACCATGTAGGCGCCGCAGCTTGTAGAGAAACAGGTTGGATCCCGAGCTGCGGTGCTGGGCTACACGCAATTCTACAAAGCGCAAAAGCCCATCAAATATGTGAGGAGATCACGATGTTGTTCTAACACCGGGTGATGTGCCCAGGGTGGAGCTCCGTGCGTCCCGACCGCACACGTCGGTGTTTGTCAGATGATCACAGACACGCACACACGCCCTAAACTGTTGGCTGCCGCTGTATAGTTCACAGCAGGGCCTAGGCTTTGCAGATAACTGGCCCTTCCTTCGGGGGCCGCCCAGGTAAGGCGTGACCCCATTCAACTAGAGCACGCTGGCCACATACTACCGCATACTTAGCCAGCGTTGCAGAGTCACTTGGCTGGGTTAACAAAGCTAGTTAGCCCGGGCGATGTAGCACGTGAGGCTGACATGGAGGCGTGTCCATGTATTGTTTGAATATTGGCAACGGTCACAGGAGCCACACACACCGTCTCGAGGTGCATAGCTCGCAGGCGAAGGCTACCGCAAATCTGCCAAAGAAATCACATTGTTATCTCTCCAACTTCCTCAGAGCTGAGTGGTAACCAAACTGCATCTAAGGGTGTTTTCACACGTCACAGCATTTAGTGCGCACTAAACGAGTTTGGTGCCTTGGATTCGGTACGTTTGCGTTGGTGTGAATGCAACCACCGCACCAAAATCAGCCGGCCGAGACCTCCCTATAGAGGTGGTCTCGATCTGCTCCATCTCCCTAAATTTGGTGCGGTTCCTCTGGTGTGAAAGCGACCGAACAAAAATGGGTCCACAACGATCTAGTTTTGATGCATTGTGGGTGTTGTTAATCATTAATTGACTCTCCATTTCAGTAAAATATCATCGGCTACCTAATTGACAATGCGATTGACAATGCGATCATTAATAGCCTGCTGTTAAATTCATTAGACTTGATTCTCCCCATTGATCATTCCCAAAACATCGTCATAATAGCCTACTTCTTGTTTGGATAGTCTGTGTAACTGAACAACCTCATGTCAATAATGCAATTTGGACAACTGTGATGAGCCATGCTGTGATGAGCATAATTGTATGACGTATGATGTGAAACCTGGTTAAAGCCAGACATACAGTATATACCATATACCATTAAACCCACCCAACTTCGTTAGCTCACAATTATCTCAAGAATCATAAAAAAAAGTGGTGGAGAGGCTCAAATCTCTCATTTGTAACTGGTCCTGAGACAACAACTCTCGTCTTCTGAGGTGTTTGACTTCTGGCCGCCTCCCATCCCCAGCCAGTACTTTGTCAAGATTTAAGATTCAAGATGTTTATTTGTCACATACAGGATGGGCAGTGAAATGAAAAAGTTGGCGATGCCCAGCGGAATGTGCCCATAATGCCCAGCGGAATGTGCCCATAATGCCCAGCGGAATGTGCCCATAATGCCCAGCAGAATGTGCCCATAATGCCCAGCGGAATCCCCATGGACAATACTAATTTTCCATTTTTAAAATTGCACTGAAAATGTCTGCTTGTACAGCTACCATATATGCAATAATGCCACCCACTGAAAGATTCCCTCCTTGTTAATTAAGGGAGTCGTTTCTTGCCCTTTGGGGGGCCAATGACAGGGGTCAGGGAGTGTCATAAATATATTGCCTGTAAAAAAAACCCTGCTACACTGGAGCTGTGGTTAAGGGCCAAACAAATCAAGCCGACTTGAATCATGTCTCGCTCTGCAGACCTCCACGTACGGATGTTTAATGCAAACAAATGCACACACAGGCATGAAGACACACGTGTACACAGACAACAAACACACCCATCCACAATGCATAACAAACACGAAAAACACAAAGACTCAGACACACAGACACACACACATTGCATAACAGTCTCTCTCTCACACACACACACGCACACACACATGCGCACACACACACCCACTCGCAGTCAGCGTATAGGCATGTGGTGGTGCAAGACAAAACAGTGCTTCAGGAATGTGTTGCTTTTGCTTCCTGCCCGGCACCCCTGCTACAGCACGGCCTACCGAGTCCGTGCAGCGCTGAGCACGCTCAGATCCCTGCCGCGCGACACGCCCCCCGCCCCCACCCCCACCCGGTGGTTGGGCATCGTGACTCTCTGCACGGGACGGCATTGTTGTAAACAGGTTGTGACTGAACAGGTTGGATGTCTCTCGCGTTGGGCATCACATGCAAAAAAAAAAATCACATGCAACACTGAGTCATCGTCCAACCAAAGCAAAATGACTTCAGTGAACACAGATAGAGGTCATTAGAGGTGACCCCGTTGCAAAAACTGTTAAACTTCCGACATTGAGGATCGAACCCATCACCCCCAACCACGAGACTATCCTGCCCTGCTTGTAATACTATTATAATAACAACAGTATTGTATGAATGAATACAATACTATTATGTACATCCTGCCCGTCCACTAGAGTTCCCGGGTGTTATTTCCCACAATGCATTGCTTCGCCCCTAGCCTTGTGGTGGGTTTGCAGTGTATGGTTGCAGGTGGGCAGTCAGAAGTGGGGCACACGTCATCGCCAACCTACGTGCGCACGAGCTACACAGCTTGTGTTGTCTGTATATAGACATCGTATTAGCTTGCTAACATACTAGAAAAGTACTCTTAAATATATATATATATATATATAATAGTATGGGTTTAACAAATTACAATTAGCATTGTATGCTGGTTGGTCTGTGAAAATCAAAACTGTGTCCAAAATATGTTTGTCTTAGGAAGTCAGAACATTAAGCTTTACCTAAATGTGTTGCTCGACCTAAACTTAGCCATTTCTAATGCATTATGACTCACTTTCAGGATCACATGCTGCACAATAGAACAATGTACACACTAATGTATGCACTAATGCAGCAGCCAAACAGAACTCCTTTCACAGCTAAATCCTCTCGCAGACCTCCAAACAGCCGGACAAAAGGCCTATTCTGATGGCATTAGGTTAGGTTTCTCATTCTGCTCTGTGTATGTGTGTCAATGTTTGTTTTCGACATTTCATTTAATTACCATGAATCTAGCCTAACACTGTTGTACACTACAACAGCCACACAACTGCTGTATGCAACTAGACTACGAAGCATGACATCCAAGTACATCTTATAACACCAGGAGTGTCGTTTGGACTCATTTTCCAATGATGCACCTCAATATAAAACCCTCTGAAAGGAGCAATGACCTTGTGTTCTGCACCCACAACAGCTCTAACCCCTGTACATACACAGGCTCATAGCTGCTTCAAGTATTTAATCCAAAACTCTCTCAATGCATACTTACTGCTACTGCGACAAAATTAAAAGCCCTTCCTTTGAGCTCAATTGCCAATGAGTGCATACCTACCGCCTTCTGTGTGAAATTAAAAGCCTTGCCATCCTAGCAGATATACATGAGCAGGTATTTCAACCTCAGTGCCACGTGACCTCTGTGACGGCTGGGTTGTGCCAGTAGCGGATACTGTACTGCCACTGTACTGCCACTGTAATACGACTACCACTGTATTCTCTACGGGTGACACGGATACTGCTTCCAGTGCATGTAGATACTCGAAACACTGCTTTGACTTCCCACCATTACCTCATCGTATGCATAGCTGTTGCGTGTTCTGTTTCAATACTGTACTTGTGTTGTGCTCTTGTTGTACCTTTTACATTTTTTTCCTGTGAAGCGCATTTACATTTTAATAATTGTTATTATAATTGCTTTGTTACCGCCTTTTTATGCCCGTATGACACCCATTGCACTACGAACGGTCCCTGGAAGGAGGGATCACCCAGTCTGTGTTGCTTCTCCAGACTTGTGAATTAAAGGAGTCGTTTCTTGCCCTTTAGGGGGGGGCTAGGGCTAGGGGGGTGTCATAATCACATGACCCCATAATCATATGGGACGGTAAACCCCTTTGAGACTGTAACTGTGATTAAGGGCTATACGAATAACATTGACAAGTTGGATTAGATCAAACATGGATGCCGTGGCCATGTCGCTCACCTCCTTGTACGAGGACATGATCCGCTCGATGGCGTCCCCACCGGACAGAAGCAGGTTGCGGGCCGTGGTCAACGCCTCGGTACGCTCGCTCACCTTCACCTGGACCGGACCGTCTGCCACTTCTACACACACACACACACACAGAGAGAGAGAGAGGGGAGAGAGAGGGGATTGAAAGAGAGCGATTAAGAGGTGAGAGAGGGAGAGGGCGGTAAATAAGTGCCCATCACCAAATATATTTTACTGTCTTTTCAAACTGTTTGAGTAGGGGGTCCACTAACAGCCTTGGACACACATATTCCTCAGTGTAGGTTAAAATGTATAAAATTATTCATCGTCGTATTCATTTCAAGTACACAGCACCTTAGCTCCCATGAAGACATCATACCTCCATAAACAGATCATTGTTTATTTAATTAACAATGTTATCTGTCTAAACAGAGCAACTGCCAGCGAAACTAACCACACCAAGAGAGAACAAAAAACCTATTCAGTGATGAATTTGAATGATGGTTGTGTATTATAATAGATGCAGATGGGATATTATTGTCTATTTAGCTGATGTTTTGACTTTTTTTAATCCAAAGCAGGACCCCAGGACCTCTCGACTGGGAGATAAACAACCTATAACCATGACACCTTCACCTCAGTGGAACCCTGAGCCCAGTGGTGACCGTGAACCTTCAACGCGCTGTTGTTGACTCAGAGGTCCACAGCACACACATACATACATCCAGGTTCAGGTTCCAACATCATATCATTACTCAGTGATGTCATATGCATCATGTCATATATTGCTTCTACCACAAAATATACACTGAAACTCAGAACATTGCTGAGGAGCATCTGTCCAGGTTTACCTCATCCTGCACATTATGTGCATATGTACAGTATATTGCTATTATTAACTTTTATAGATTGTAGATTGTTATTTACAAGTATCATTACATGACTTAACATTCTACAGAGCGGGCATACAAGCATTTCACTGCACACATTACCTGTGTATTACTGTCTGTGTATAACTGTGTAAATAGTAAATGGATCGCATTTATATAGTGCTTTTATTCAAAGCGATTTACAGCGATGCCTGACATTCGTCTGACATTCACCGGCGGCGGTGCCAACCATGCAAGGTAACAACCAACACGTCAGGAGCAGTTGGGGTTAGGTGGCGTCTTGCTCAGGGACACCTCGACACTTAGCGAGGATCGAACCAGCAACCTTCCTGTTGCCAGATCTGATCTTACCACACAAACAAATCAAATCATTTGCATATATTTGTTTCAGAGATCACGCCCCCCTGAACTCGACTGTGCACGCTTACAGACTACTTGGGAAGGGTTGTCAAATTACAACTTCTGACCTCGATGAAAATGTCCCGGTACAGTGCAGTAACGTGAGCACATAGAACACAGGGATGTGAATGTGTCTATCACATTCCTAGCCGTCCCGACTTCTGTGTTCCTGTAAATAAAATACTTCCATGATGCGATATGTGAGAGCGAAACACTTCCAAGCCACCACCACCACCTGGCACCTGCATTCTATCAAAAAGACAACGGGCTCATTGGGCCGACGGTACACGACACACATTCGCGTGAGCCCCTGCGGCGCCCGGCAGACCAATCGGACGCGAGCTCTCACCCGTGTCGGCGAATCCCCTGGCGGTGATGATGGGCACGGCCACCATGACAAGGCCGGCGCAGCTCCACACGTACTTCATGAGGAACTGCTCCACCATGACGTACCAGAGGCGCTTGGACAGAATCAGGTTCATCTGGTCGGCCAGAGCCGCGTAGCACTTCTGCAGCTGACGCATCTCCACCTGTCAGAGAGAGAGAGAGAGAACACATGACTCTAAACACACATGACTCTAAACACACCTGACTCCTCACACCCATTCACTCATTCACTGGTCGTTCCGGAGGCCGGCTTTGTATCCACAGCTGGTGGTAAATTCAGATGCGGGGCCGCTTGCCGTTGGGGGGTTGAACTCGAACCCATACCTTTCGAGTTGGGAGTCAAACATGACAAACCACGACTGTTGTTATTGTGTTGTTAGGCTTCTCAATGTGGTTGCGTTGTTTACTTTGCTCTGGAAAAAGTTCCCCGTGCTAATGACACTCTTGGGAATTGAATTTAAAGTGTAAGTAACAGGCAACAACCAACATGCTCACTAAACTGATTAGATTGGATTATGACATAACTATTGATTCTGCAGATTCTTGTATGCAAAGCACCTTTTACAGGGAGCGCAGATAGGCACATGTCATTAAAGAGCAGGTAGGGTTAGGGCACCTGGCTCAGGCCCGCGGGTAGATTGCAGAGATTTTGATGTGAGGGATTTTCATTTCGTTATCTGCCCTTTATCTGTTTATTACTGTATTACTGGTGCCACTGTGTATTTGCTTTCTGTGTTTCGGAGAATTCTTGGACTGTTGTAGATTGGATTCTCATGACAATAAAGATGTGAAAGGAGGAGTGGTGGGTTATAATTATGACTAAGCCTTATAAGACCATTGTGTATAAAGTTATTGATCTGATTGATCCGAGTCCAGGCAGGCAGATAAGCTGGTATTCCCTCCTGTTCCTCTCCATTAAAAGTGTACTACATGCATTATAACCCATGGGTTGCCAGAACACGATCACGCATTCCAGGAAATCCATCCAGAAAACGGTGCGTGCTGTGCGTGTGTGTGTGTGCGTTGTGCGTGTGTCGTGTGTGTGTCTTGCACGTCGCTGCTGACCTTGTGCCCCCCGTAGAACGCGATCTCCTCGGCGTTCGCGATGATCCGCGAGTGGACGTAGCGCAGGTGGCCCTTCCGGTGAGCCTCCTCGGCCACCAGCTTGCCGAAGCGCGGCGAGCAGGAGCGCAGCACCGCGGCCGTGGTGAAGATCACCAGGCCCGCCAGCAGGGTCGGCCCCGACGAGTTCGCGCCGCGGGAGCGCGCCGTCTGGATGAGCGTGTAGGCGGTGACCACCACGTCCAGGATGGGCTTGGTGAGGTTCGAGTAGAGGTGCGCCACGGACTGCGAGAACATCATGACGTCCTCGGTGAGGGACTGGTCCGGGTTGGCCAGCCGCCGTCAATGTGGCTCACCCGGTAGTACGTCTGCGCCGTGAAGTAGGTCCGGTACGCGTGCGCCACGAGTCGCGTGCGGAACGCCCAGCGCGAGCTTGCCCTCCAGGTAGCGGATCACGCTGTTGACGAACGTGGCCGGGATGGCGATGAGGATCCACTTCATGAGCTGCAGCATGAAGCTCTTCGGGTTCTTCTCCACGATCGACTTGACGATCTTGCCGTCCAGGCTGGCGACGTAGATCGACAGGAACGTCCTGAACACCAACGCGACGGAGTGCAGCGACAGCAAGCCGAGCTCCTTCGACATGAGCCGGGGGAAGAGGATCTTGGCGAGCTCGAGGATCTGCCGGCAAAACTGCACGTTCACCGCGGGGCCCGACTTCTTCTGGCCCGCGTACGACTTAGCCACACGCGTCGAGCCGTTTCCACCTTGGAAACGTGCGCGCCGCCGTTCTCGCGTTCTCTCCGTCGACACACTCGCTTCCATATGATCGGGTAGAGGGTCTTGACGCCGTACGCCGCGGCCGCGAGGGAAAACGGCTCTCTTCGCGGCGGTCGTGCGGTCCCACTTCACTTTCGCCGCCGCGTCCAGGATGTAGGACATGTTTGCCGCCGCCGTGGCACCGCAACAAAAATAACAAAATAAAATAGATCGCGTCGTCGTTTAGTTGCCCCCGTCGGTAATCCTCGTGATCGCGATCGTCGACACGCTGCGACCGTGCGAGTGATACATGAAGAAAAACGCCACGAAAACGAGGAGACGCCGTTTGATGTTTTCGCGTGAAAGATGATGGCCTGATAGGCGGACCGCTACACTCCGCTTCCCCGTCGCTCCGCCGTCGCGCTGTTTCATTGGCCAGCGCGCCGCCTCCGGAGGCAGGCGATTGGCTGCGCGCCACACACGCACACACACAGTCACAGACAGACACAGACACACACACACACACACACACACAACGAGTCTACTGTACTGTACTTACTGTACGGAACACAGAATAAGACCACTTTTACATTGACCACGAATGTTTTCATGCAGTATTCACTATATGTGATTGTTATTCACCGTTTATATGTGTTTTGTATAATTACTTTGCATCTTACTAAAAAAGTAAGATGCAAAGTAATTATACAATAAGCTATGTACATTTTACGTTTCCAATGTCACTACAATCTGAATAAAAGTCTTTGAAATAAATCGATGAGTCTATAGATATCTTATTGCATTATTGCAATGTTGATTGCATTTATATAGCGCTTTATACATAATACAATACATATTTCCACATTTGTCTATTGTATTTGTCTGTCATTTGATTTTTCATACATACATGTGTGCAAATGTGGACACACACACACATTTCAATTCCGTTTAAAGCAGGGGTGGGGGCAAACTTTTTTGTCTCAAGGCCACATTTGGTGTTTTTAAAACTGACAGACAGCCATTAGTAGAAGAGGATCATAATGTCTAACTTGCGTTATGATGCCATATACTGTATATTGAAGTGGCCTAGTAACCGTATCAACATCTATAGGCTGCCACTATGTAGTTACATCAAATAAATGAAGTACAATTCAACAATATTTATTGAACCAGAGGGATTACAAATAATATGTGCTCTAATAATAAATACATGTTATTTTCTTTCTTCTCCTCATTGAAGAACCTTACATAAACTAACAGCTGAGCACCGTCAGACACATCAGTCATCTACAGCTAAACCTATGCATGGTGTCTTATGAATGGCTTCATCCAGCTGAGCACACCCTGGGTTAATATTTCTGTTTTCTCTGTAGCTGATGATGATGCTGATATAGGTATTTCCTTGATTTTAGCACAAAACTCTTTTTTGTTTCCCCTCAAATAAGGTTTCAGCTCCCGCACTCAATGTTATTTTTATGTTGACCCAAAATCCAAGCAACTCTAAGGGAACATTCATCAGTACGTTGTTGGGCAGTGAATGAATGTGTTAGGATTCTGGTGGATCGATCATACTGGGCTCTCAGATCGTTTATTTTCTGCGCCCTCAGTTCGGATTTGGACGGGGATGTTTGGTATGTTTGGTGAAAACACGTATGTTTTGTCTCTTAGTGGCGCTTCACATTGCCGCTTTTAATAATGGCCACAGTCTCGGGAAGAATAAACATGAACACGTCTGTCCAATCTTCATTAAAGGCTCTGTTCTCTCTGGTTACCTTTCTCATTTTAGAGCACGATATCCTCCGACTGTTTCTCTCGTCTCGTCTCTCCGCGTGTATGTTTGTTTCTAGTCGCTCACTGACTGCAACGATCTGATTGGCTGAGTAGCGTCACGTGACGTGCCCTCATTGGCCCGCGAAGCCAGTGCCGTAAAGGCTAGAAAAGATGCGCCGGTTAAAATAGAAACGCACCACTAAATTGTATAATACTCAATCATTTGTTGGTTATAACCAATGACCAATGATGAACTAATGAAGGAATCAATTAAAGGGAAAAAAAATGTATCTAATGTAAATATATTATAGGACTGTTGTTAATGTAAATGGATTAAACAACGCAACGGGCCGTGTGTGGCTCGCGGGCCGGAGTTTGCCCCACCTCTGCTTTAACGCGTTGGCGCGTGGAGAGACACCGTGACGTCACATCGCTCGTTCTGCTCGCTAAAGTCGTCGACATTTAATTGAATCGAACGATCAACGAGTTAATCTGCGTTAATGAGTTAATCTGCGTTAATGTGTTAATCTGCGTTAATAATCGTTATGAGGTGTATTCACTTGCGACGTTCAGCACACACCCGTAACGCATAACGTCGAGGATTTAGGTGTAGCCTATATTTACAATCGTCTATAAAGCAGTTTGCTATCTGAAAATGAACTGGGTCGGGGGTTCAAGGTACGACTATACAGTATAATTATAATAATAATAGTATTAATAATAATACAGTTGTACTGCAGTGTAATAATGGCATATTGTGGTAATGTACGATAAGATAAAACAAGATAGAACTTTATTAATCCCGAAGGAACTCTTGTGCCAGGTTACATAGCAATAGAATAAGACAACAGAGAAATAAACAGAGGAATACAAATGAACTGACAGATTTACAAATGTACAGTCCTAGTAGAATAAAAATATAGGTGAAATATAAAATTATATAATGTAATAGAATTATGTAATAGAATGTGATATAAAAGTCACGTCGCACCTACACATTAGCCTACTACTGTATGTAACACAGGCCTATACAGTTGTAACTTCAGCGTAAGCTAATATAGTTGTAATTGAATATGATTGTGCTCATTCCAGTGTAACACAGTTGAATGCACATCTTGTAAACATTGTCTAATTCTGATAACACCACATTTAATGTACAGGAGTCGGTATATGATGAGATCTGACACCAAGAAACAAAAGGTCAGTGAAGCCACTAGGAATTAAAGCCATTGGAAACTTGAGAGTGAACTTCTCATTTGAGAATAACGACGAATAAATAGTGAAACCAGTTTTGTCCCTCAGGAGTTCTTTGAAAAGAAGAAAATGAAACGTAGGTTACAGAATCTGGGGATCGCTGTGCCGACGTCACCTAAATGCAGCGGTTCCGGTAGCATGGACCTGGTGACATTGTTCATTGTCAACCAGATCGCTGCAACGAAGGAGATTAAAGGTGAGAATTAGTGTCACCTGTACTGCATACAACACACATCCATGCATGGCCTTCAGACGTATATGGACCCAGATATGCAGAGGGATATGATAAGGAAATGTATGTGTCACAAAGTACACAAGTTAAGAGATAGGCCTACAACAAATGTTAAGATAAATGTTGAAAACTACAAAGAGAAAGAGTAAACTGGACACGCTTGTCATCGTAGAAAGAGACAAGATTGTGACGTTTATTATTGCTTCACCAATATCTGCTGATTTTTATTAGCTTGGAAACACAGCTACACTCGCTGACCTGAGCTGCTCCAGTCTGCAAATGTGTTCCTCTGAGGCTCTCACTCGTGATGTGTGACCAATCACATAGTGCTGTGGGCGGGTCATTGCTCAAGACCATAGAGTGGTGATGACAGACACAGAGGGCCCTATTATGCCACCAGGTGTGAGCAGGTTTAGTCATTACAAGACTATCCGGCCTACCCAGTGGACTGTACCAACTGAAAAAATACAGATGCAGATGATCGTGAAAATGCTGAATATCAGCTCCGATAATCAGCCAGGTCGATCCCTAATATACTGTATGCACAATAGAAGAAGGATGTTGTGCTGTGATTCTAGATCCGCCTAAGGTGACACATCTCAGAGAGAGCAAAGGACTTTCCCAAACCATGAAGAACGGACCGCTAGAGCTGCCCATGAGTCCTGGCTCTCCATCTCAACTCAGCTTGTCAGAGAGCGAACCCTACTACAGGTAGAGTTGACTGAATATTGTCCATATTCACATGGCAAATGATCTTTGACCCTGTACACATTTGCCGGGTGGTAGTCTGCCGGAATTCCGAAAGACAAGAGGAAAGAAGAAATAAAATCACATTGTAGGCAAGCAAAATGTTTGACCTTACAGAACGTCACACATGTATTGTCTACTTGTGATCGGGATCACCCAGACTACTTGTGAATCCCAAATGTGAGTGGGGTCTCTGGGGTCTCAAAAAATGATTAGAATTGTGAATTAATCATTCAAATAAAAGTACAGGACCATAATGAATGTTTTTTGTTGATCTCTGTAAGATGTCTGACATGTGGTTCCCGCATATAACAAGGCTTGTGAGCCAATAGCATACGGACGTTGCTATCACTGGTACTGTATCTCTCTGTGTCATCAGCGATCAAGAAGGGGGGAGTTGTAGTCCGCCACCTAGTGTCTGAATGTCGTCAATGTTAGAAAAGTCAATTGTACCTTTAAGTTGCCAGAGAAAACTACAGTCGGCATCATTTTGCCAGCGATCTATGTGACTTTGAACTCTATTATATTCTTTGTCCCATCCATTCTTGTGTTGATCCTTCCTTGCTCCCTTCCCTCCTCTTTTCCTTCCCTATTTCCTTCCTTCGTCACCTCCGCTCCTATAGTGTTCAGAGAGTTAGGAGGAGGAGGCACTGTATGCCAAATGGTTTAAAATGTCAGCAGGTGAGCATGTGACCCACATATCCGCCATATCTGCTATGCTACCTATTCCTGGTTGGTTTACATATTAAACAAATGAATAACCTCGAACATATATTTGATATGCCGCGGTCTACATCTGGTATATAATGACACATCTGCTGGGTGAGAATAAATATACACTTGACATGTGGTATACCACGTACGTGTCTGGTACATACCCGGGGAATGAAAAGTGTAGTACACCTCATATGAACATCGACTTGATATGTACTTGATAGTGGTATATACACATGGAACACATACTGTATGTGGTGCATACCTGGTGAATGAAACATGTGTACCTGGTGAATGAAACATGTGTACCTGGTGAATGAAACATGTGTACCTGGTGAATGAAACATGTGTACCTGGTGAATGAAACATGTGTACCTGGTGAATGAAACATGTGTACCTGGTGAATGAAACATGCGTACCTGGTGAATGAAACATGTGTACCTGGTTGGTTGTTTGTTCCACACCCCCCAAAGCTGTCTCCAGTGCTGGAGTCCACCTTCTCAGACCACAGCTCTTTAGAAGCGGTCCAGCACCACCGCCCCCACCCGCTCAGCCCCTTCTCCTCGCCGCCCTCCGCCTGCTCTGGGCAAGGCCCTGTAGGTAGGGTTCACACCGTCTCCACTAAATGTAAACCACTACTTACATTTACATTGAGGCCGTTTGGCAGAATAGAGCAGGTTTCAAGCATTCATAGTTACGAGGCTAATAGAACGAGTTTCATAATTGCTAGGTTGTCAGCATAATAGCTGGGATAAGAGCAGAAGTGCCATTCTGAGCACATTACCAACATCTAAGAACATACAATATGCTAAACTACAATGGAGAGGGAAGGCAGGGGGGGTGGGGTTATGCGAGTCCATGGTGAACTCTGAACAGGTGGGTCTTGAGTCTCTTGCGTAAGCTCTGCCATCCTGACATAGGCAACCTACTGTATGTTTCCAATACATTATCATATGAATGGATTTGGTCTTCTATGTTTTTCTGACGTACCGTATGTTTTGCTTACCGCTTTAGCAATCACAACAGAACATGATTATACCTTTAATAACTTTGCGAAAGTTGAGAATACATCGAATGTATTCAAACCCATACTAATGGCCAGGAGCCTAGAAAGGTAGGCAGACACTGAACTAACACTAACAGACTCCCCTTAACAAACAGACAACTTCCAGTATAACCATGAGACAAAGTGTAAAAGGCTTCAGCCAAACAACAAATAGACAAAGGAACACACACAATGCAATGCAAACACCTGCTAGGGGGTGGGGCTAATGGTGCTCAGGTGTACCCTTGATAGCATGAATCTAGTTCGAGTCATGCTCTGTTGGTTTGGTGGTTTGTTAGCAGTGTTTCCAGGGCAACCACCAGATCTCCAGCCGAGAGAGCTGTCCCATCCCTGCTCGACTCCTGCTCCACCCTGGACCGCCTCAGAACTCCAGCCAGTCCAAGTACCACCACAACACAATACTAGCAGCTCCTATACTACCACCATTAGCTGTGAGGCTGATTAGCCATCCACAAGCCATTTCAAAGTCTGCCCGTTTGTGACATCAAAAGTGGGAGTGTCCACCTAGATGACGGACAGATACTGGTTGTGTTCCAAACGGCTCAAATAAAATTTGGAGGCATCAAGTCATGTCTCAGTTGAATATTTACATAGAAATGCTGCATTGCTGAGGTGCCTCCGACTAGGCAGGTTCTGAGGACGTATCCTTCCTCGGTCAATATATCCCACAATCCTGTGTGCCCACTCCACTGCTCTGACAATAAGATGGTGAACAACATCGCTGTGGGTATAAATGTAAATTATATTGACCTTTTTTACCTCTGAATTGTTCTCTGCCTTCAGTTTCGGACACAGCCATAGTTTTGGAATGGCCTGCAATGTCTAATCAGAAGATGAAATAGCTTCGTACGAAATATAGAATAGAGCAGTAATGTTTTAGATATAGGTTATATTTAGTGTTTAGTCTCCAGTGATTGTTGCCCTTGACATATTTATACGATACTATATCATACTATGGAACCCACAAGTAATGTTTGTATTCATGACACTATTATGTCTAACGTCCAACTTCAAATTCACGAACCATTGTATTCGTTTTGTTGCTTAACTTTGTGCCTCTGTGTTCTCTTCTCAAATCAAAAGATCCACAACGGTGCACCGTGTGTTGAGTTCCGTCCCTTCTCCCAGCCCAGAACCATGAGGGACTCGACCCCCTGGTCTTCAGGGTCAAACACGGCCGTCTACCTACCATTACGCCCCCCGGCGGCCGGCAGGACCCTCTTCAGAAGCCCTCTTTCAGAGTGAGTGTCACACGTTTTATGACAAGACATGGATGATGCATACACGGGACAATATGCAGAACGCTACACCGAAGAAGGTTTCTCTAGTTTTTCTCTCAGCCAGTTAGAGGCGAGGCAGCCCCCATTCGGCTTCACCCTGAACCAATCGGAGACAGCGGAGCACGTTGAGGAAGAGCTTTTCAGCGGATTTGGCGGGGAAGGTAGCAACTGCCGTGGTACTTTAGTGTCTAAAAGCACACGTTAGCGTTCTGTTGTTTATTTGAACCTTCAATTTTATTTCAGCTTCTCATTTGGCGAGGTCGCAATCAAAACTTCATCTGAACAAGGACATTCCCGCCACTCTTTCCAGATTACAGTATGCTCTTTATCTTAATGTGGGAATGTTTTTTATTCATAGCAAGTAAACAGCTCATTCGACGATAGTCTTGTCTTTTGTTAAATAGTTCATTGTTGTCCGTCGTTAGGAGTCCCAGAGCTCCACAGGCGGTTGACTGCGAGGACACGCCCATAACACAGGTAGGGCCTGTCACACGTAAACAGCAGCTCTGCTCCCACCAAGTGGCCAAGCTGGTGCAGCACAACAACACATTGATGGGTGTTTTTTGTGCTGAACATTTTCAGGTCAGTGAACTGCACCAACACTGGCTCTCGTGAGTGTTTTACGTCATCGCCAATAGCATCATAAAGTTGTCGTGGTATTTGATAGACAACAAACGTATTAACTATTCTGTTTCAACACACCTTTACAGCGTGCATGGAATCTTCTCCCAAGTACCTTGCTACAGACTGTGCTTACAGTTCAGAGTCTGAGAGTGTAAGTTCAAATATTCAAATATTCACTCAGCACTTCTGATATTTCAGTTGTGTGAAGAATATACTGGGAAGCGTTGATTGCTGATTGACTGGTGATTTGCTCCCTGGTGGTGATTTATTAAACTGATGTTTACACCCAATGTCGTATGGCATTACACCACATGCTGCTTTTAACGCCATTTTAAAAAAGGCAAGCGGGGCAAGGAGGCAGCGGACTAATACACTTGTTATTATTAATATTAGGAGCTGGCAGCGGACTGCCAGCTGTGTCTCTGCTCCAAATCGACAAACAACTCAGAAGATTTGAGCAGCGAGCCGCTGAACAAGAGTACCCAGTGGACCCCGCAAGTACCCTGTCTGTCCCGGCCACACACGCCACACACACAGCCCCCGGGACAGCGCGCAGACGAGCAGCCGGCGAAGGCCGACACCGTCGCCGACGACAACCGCAACGGCGGCGCCCCGCAGACAGAGGGCGACGAAGGTCATCGAGCCCGGAACCCGGCACAGGCGGACCTCCTAAAACGCCCCGAGACCAGCGACGCGGAGACCCAAACGCGCGACATCGCAAGTCGCCGGACGTCCGACGCGTCGACTCAATCCGAGGCGTGCGGGCCGCTCGACGACCGGCACAGCGATGCGATGCCGCGTCGAGGCACTAGGGGGCAGATGAGCTCCAGAGACACGGAGGCCCCGAGCGCGTCGCTGTTAAAGGGCACGCAGAAAGGAGACGTGAACGGGCCTCCGAGCAACTCCAGCGGAGAGGAAGGGCGTGGACACTACCTAAGGGGCAATGCAATTAAATACCACACTTTGAACGTGGAGGGGGCCGTGGACGGAGAGGAGGTGGCTCGCCCCGGTCTCGATGACGCTCAAGGTATTGATGGGCCGAATCTAATTCATTTACTTCACCCCCTTTTTTTTCATTTGCATAAGCCACGATTTATATTAGGAAATCGAAAGCAATCACCCAGCAGCTAGCAGCAATCATGGCCGAGCTTTGTTTTGTAAAGGTTGGTGGTTGGAATAGTTTATGGATGAGGCCTAATGAATGAGTTTGTTATTTTGTTTTATATTAAATGTTTTAATTGTGTAAGCCTGTGTGGGATGGAGATTTGTATTATTTAAATGGGTGAAATAATCACCAACATGAGAGCTGACGCCTTTTTATTGGGTGTGCATCTTTTCTGAAACCAGGACAAGTATTGTTTGTGTGTGTTTGCTCTGTGGAAATAGCTCTTCTCAGTTCTGGGCTATAACTATCAACGGCCGTTCCTCCTCCTCCTCCTTCCTTTCTTTCAGTGAAAAGACGGATGCGCCGGGCAGCAGCAGGAGGAGGAGGAGGAGACGGGAGGCCAGACTGCGTTGTCACGGCTCCTCCGCCGAAGGAGGTGACCGTCGGAGGAGCCAACAGGCTGTCGGAGGAGGTGGAGACTCTGCAGGAGATCGCTGACATCCTGCTCATGTTGAGGCAGAGGAAGAGGGAGGCCTGAAGACATCACGTTCAAAGTGAAGATCGGTTTTTCGTTCAGTTTGGCTCTATGTGCTTTGGAAATGGAGCTCTCCGTTGTCGAGTCTTGGAGTCGGCGTTACAGGGTTTGTGTGTTTATCGTTCTCGATGCAGTAAATAAAACAAAACATAGTATTTTTTGGTTGTTTATTTTCAGTTTATGTATTTCCTCATATATTTATTCAAGTGAGTCCATGAATATATATTACGTTTTATATACTATAAACCATAAAAAACTCGAACAAGAATCAAATATACTATACAGCAACATATTTGTCTGTAAAAACTCAAACAGTAGAAACACGTTTGTTTTACATACAAAAAAAATGGCCACTGTGAAAACACACACACACACACACACACACACACACACACACACACACACACACCACACACACACACACACTTAGAAAAGAGTGAACTCAACCCAGCGAACACAACTGACAGAATCGTCCTAGTTTGAACCAAAACACTCCAGAGAAACAGTGACATGTATGTCCGTTGCACAGTTGGTGTTGGTGTGACATGAATGTGATTTTCACCCGTTTTGAGTCTCAAAACTATCCCCACTCTTGATACAAAACTAGTTTGTCGCTGTTTAATCAAAATACTTTTCAAAAGAATACCTTGACATTTTTAAAACGTTCCTTTTGTGATGTCTCTATATATCATGCTAGGCTATATCATGTCACATGTCCACGTTTTGCCACACAGTGACAGTATAGTAAATAAACTAAATAATACAATTATATTAATATTAACAATCAAAGTGCAGTTTAAAATGTCAAGGTATGACTTTAACTTTGAAAATCCTTTTAAAATATGCATTTCTGAAATCCCATCTCCTGGCATGGTTTCGCAATTGAACGAAAATTTTGGCGACCAATTGGCTGCACGACAAGTAAGCACATAAATACCGTCGAGCACATGCTAAACCTTCTGGTCCACTTAACCCGGTTTTTTTTTACTGCAGCCCAGTGTATTCTGTGATAAGGTCACGGGTTTTTTTTTTTTACGTCCAATAACAACACCGCAAAGTAACGCTACGGCTATTATGCAACCCTTCAGGAACGACGATATCGTAAATTATAGGCTGTGTCATTTGTACATGAGGCCATGGAAAATAGATAAAAACGACACGTGAAACAATATTATAAAAATAAAATGTCATCACTTGTTATGCTAGAAATCTGTACATACATTGACGATGTTGATCTAGAGAACACAATGTGGTATAATACGAGTGTTTGTGCATTTCAGTGGACGGGGACTCTTGGTCTCGTGGTCTGTAGGGGCCGACTGAGTCGATTAAAACCTCGAGAAATCTCCGCTCGGCGTACACAGCCTTGCGTACGACTGCGTTTGTTAATGTCTTACAACACACAGGCACTAACATGGTCACATTCAAATAAGAAGGCAAAATAATGGAACTGTACAGCTTCACTTCATATCAATCTACCTTTCTCTACCTGTCATATTACAACTATAGAACCGCCCATATTATACAACTATATATAATGTGAACACAAATATATATACGTGTATATATATATAGTATTACCGAACCTGTATTAATACTTATGTTATTCTAATCGTAAAAATCTAATCTGAAATCAATCATGTCTGTGTTCAATCAATCCATTGATTGTTTGATT